>WEIU01021646.1:75840-120962 GCA_013389925.1 Aegithalos caudatus | reverse complement strand
CCCCCACCCCCCCCCCCCCCCCTTTCTCTGTTTTAACAACTTAACAGAAACATAATTCAATCATAACAAAATGTGCACTTTTGAACAAAATTAACAAGATGAAACTTGCAACTGCTTATATACATTGCTATCACCCAGGGTCTGCCAAGGAGCCTTCTTTTCACAATGAGGACTTGGAAAGCCTTTTCCATATAAAGCTCCATGTCTACCTCAAAGGAAAGTGGTCCAGCTTCTGCAAAGCCAAATTAGCTAGTCAAAGAGACTTGCTTCCAGTTTTAGGACTGAAACACCTGGTTTTGATGGCATACTTTCCCTTGCCAGTAAAGGCCATAGCCTGGCCAGAACAAAGACCTAGGCTGGGAGGGCTTCCCTGTCATATCCTTAAAGGAAATATGTCAATAATGACTCATAGAACAGCTGGCTTTGTCATCAGTCCTTAGCTAAATAACCAATAATATTATAAATAACTTGTAAATAACTATAACTATGCACATATATATACAACTCCTTTGAAAGTACTATTTACCTTTTCGTCATAAACAAACCAATTCAAAACTATCAAGGGAAACATTTCTTTGTCTCAGTTAGGTTTTACAGGTCATATCCTGGTATATGATTAAAAGTGATGTCCTTGTGTTAGTAATGTCCTTAAAATATTTGACTCTTGAGGTCTTTGAGTAAAGTCATAAATAAATTGTCAGTCTAAGGGTCCCATGGATGGTTTAAGGTATATATTTGGAGCTTTTGGATTTCTCTTGTGAAGGCTTCTTCATTTGGTCATGATCTTAGCTTACTATTTGATAATATAATTTAGCTGTATTTTTAGAATTTCTTTGTATAGTCACAATACTAAAACGGTGCAAAATCAGTTGGGTTGTCTCTATAAATATAGTTTTATATTTTTATATAGATAGTGAGATTGCCAACAGGAGCAATCCTGGGATTGATTGGAACATTTGGACCAGAGAACTTCCTAAAGCACCTTCTGAACCCCAAGAATTGGAAATCCTTGGTTCTTTAGCAATGGATTTCGGTCTTACATTTTCAAATAACAATTGGAAAGAAAATGACTCTCCAGGGTATAATGTCACTCCCATTTGTCCTGCTTACAGAAATTCAAGTTTTTGGTGTAATTACTCAGATAATTGGAGTGGCTACACCAGATGTCAATATTCAAACCTAGTCACTGATTGGTTCTGCTATAACTTTCTTGAAGAAATAATTTTCAAGCAAAAGCAGCACATGCAGCCAGGGGAAAGCTGTGTGATATGGGAGGGACTTCACAAATGCAGATCCCCAGACATCTGCTTTTGTGAGAATTAAAAAAGCCACAAGAGATCTGTTCTTGTCTTGTGGGAAAATCCATGGCAGACCAAAAGAGACTTCTCTCTCTAAAAGAGCTGATGAAAGATTGTTTTATAAGTGGTAAACTGACATAGAGTTCCAAGTTTTGACGTTTTACGTTGTCTGTGAGAAAGAAAAGAAATTGTTGAGGGAGAAAAGTGTTTTGAAGGTTTTATTCTGATTCTTATTAACTTTTTTCTCCCTTGTAGTTTTGTTAATAAACCTGTCTTTATACCCTTTAAAGTTTTGAGCCTGCTTTGCTTTTTCTCTTAATCATATCTCACAGCAGAAAAAGAGTAAATAATTCTAGTAGACACTCAAACCACTACACATAATTCAGGAAACAGAAATAGGCAAACTTGAAGCCACTACACTGCATATGGACTATGTATTCATGGGGTACCATTTTAAAGATGAACCATTCAAAAGCAAAGGTTTTATTCATCTCTAGGAACAGAGATTTTTTCTCTTTCTAGGGGCAGATTTTCATCTCATCTCTCTCCCTCTGTTCAAGCTTCTCATAAGATCACAGCTACTTCAGTATTTACTTAGTCCACCACAAATACCTTTGCATATATCTGCAATTTGAATAGTCTCATCTCCCCAATGCATATTTTTCCACAATTTAAAGGGATAGTCTAGTATATTAGAGTCCATTACCATGGCTCACAAAAGAATTTCAGTCTAAAACCAGGGCATCTTCTTATTCTCTTCCATCTAAAATGTAACTCTTTCTTCACTAGCTTTAATGTATTCATACTGACTCTCTACATGCTTTCACTCTGTCTTTTCTCTCATTCAGAGAGGATTTAATGCTTTGCAAGTTTCATCTGTCAAGAAAAGAGTTACCATTCTCCCAGGTCTGCAGAGAGCATGGCAGTTCTTGGTAGTAGTGGCTGGACCGTGCTGGGGCAGGAGGGGGCAGCTAGGATCTCACAGCAGCATTCCTGTGGCTGGGATTTCCCCGCTTTCTTCTGCCTGGCAGCTGCTGAGAGGGGGAAAAGGGGACTGGCAAGGGCTGTCCAGACCAGCTAGGCTTCCCAGTGCCACAATGGAGGAGTGGCTTTAGCAGCAGGATGTTCACAGCCTCTGGAGGCACGATCCTGCCTGGATGGGGCCCTCTCTCCTCCCCCTGCCAGGCAGTCACTGGACCTAGCCCTGACCCGGGGCCTGGCAGGCTTCCCAGGAAGGAGCCTGGCTCCCAGGGCAAGGAGGGAAATGGGCCCCCTTGTTACCTGTTCCCAGGATGGAAGAAAAAAGAAGTTTTCCCAGGATTCCTCAGATTATTAACCTGTGTAGTCCAGAGGCGTATCCCGCATTTAATTGGTTAATCAGGCTGTCAACATTCAAAGCCAGTCACTAATTGGTTTTTGTCACAGCTTTCTTCAACCAATGCAAAACCAGCACAGTTTATCACCTGTGCTCTCCACCTGTGTGTGTGAGATGGCATCCACTCCCCCTGGAATTCTGTCCTGCTCTCCGTCCTGGCTGGACATTCCGGTGGGCAGTGCCTGCAGCATCTCCACTGCCATCCCTGCATCTCACTTGGCTTCCAACTGCCCCAGCAAGTCTGAAACAAGCCTCCAGGGCTTTACAATGTCCATAGTGGCTTTCCAGAGCCTGTTTCACAAGCCTCCATGGCTTTATAACGTCCATAGTGGCTTCCAGAGCCTGTTCCACAAGCCTCCAGGGCTTTATAATATCCATAGTGGCTTCCAGAGCCTGTTGTTCGTACTATACCCCCTGTTAGGTAAAAAGAGGATTTATATCTTAGCAACTGGGTTTTGTTCCAATGAGACCCATCTTGGCACTCATTTTCTTCTGTTTACAGGGGTATTTACAAAGGAGTCTGGACTCAGGCAGCTTTTTTGCCCCAGACAGATCTTCTTAACTTTTTTTTGGCAGCTGTTTTTGCTGCAGGCAGGCTCTACACTCTTGCCCTCTGTCTCCTTACTCTACCTGTGGAAGCTGCTGTCATCACATCAGAAATTCACCAGTTGTTACGTTTGGTCACAGTTTTGGAGACACACCGAAAATCATGCGACAACAGCCAATGTTTATTGATGGACACCCCCTTTTATAGGGTGTTCAAATTTCCCGTGCTTGAACACCTGATTAGTCAGGTGGTGAGGTTACAACACCACCCAGCTCACTGCCAGTTAGGTATCTGCATTCAGGATTGAATGGGATTGGCCAGGGTCCCCTGTTTGAGTTTGAATCCAACCTATCATTGTCTTACCCATGGACCTGTTTACTTCTAATCCATAATGAGCTGGGCTGGTCAAATTGGGTTCAGTTTTGGCCAATTTTATCTGTGCAGCTTCAGACCAGCTGCAGATGTCACAAAAGACAGCGCATGGTGAATTTACAAGCTTCAGGTGCAGATATAAGAGATTACAGATCTGCCTACACTTGACCAGAAGGGCAGAGAACAAAAGATGGGCCATGAGCTAGCAGTGGAAAAATAAATATATGCAAAATACCCCCACAAGAAAGACATTCTTGAGAGTTTCCTGATTGAAAAGCAAAAGTCAGTCCCAGCTCACTCTAAGAAATTCATGAAAATAGTCCAGGTCTTAACATCAAAGGGTGAATTCTCTGGTCCAGCCCACTGCTAGACCTTACCTCTCTTTTCTTACTCTGTGAGCAAGCTATGAGCTCTACATTACCTATACATTCCATAGCTAAACTACAGACAGAGAAACCTCTCTGAACTTGACATTTAGTCATATAATACTTCAAAAGTATTAAGTATTCAGCTGACCTTGCTCCAAAAGCTGTTGCTGTAAACAATGCATAACATAAAAAGAGATAATAAAGGGACCATGGTGCAATGTGATGGATGAGATTTATTACTAATACCTAATTGTATTTTCAATTTTCCTCTTGACAAAAATAAAACAAAACCAAACAAAATGCCTCGAAACCCAAAACCACATGGAGAAGGGGACTTTACCAAAGGTAACATCTGCCCAGGGAAATGTAACATGATAGTGTGCTTCAAGCAGTTTTGGGAATGGAGGGACCTCTAATTGTCGGAAATGGTCAAATAGGGAAGGACAGCAATGGAAAAAGAAAGGATTAGGTCTGACTATTGAAATTCCCTGTTTATACTTGAACTCTGACATCTGGTATAGCAGATTTGCTGGAGGGTAAGTGAAGAGGGTTACAGTACAAAAGAAGAGGAAAAAATGTATGGGCTGGGAGTAATTTATTGCTCGTGTTTTAAGATTAAGGAGATTTGACAGATTCCTTCCCTGAAGTTCCTTGTTCCAAGTGCAGGTTTTTGGAGGCTGGTGTAGAAAAATAATCTAACTCTCTGTCTGGTTTTTGTATATGCATCTATCTGCCTGACTGTCAGTCATGGTCTTTAGATCTAAACATTGTTTCCTTATTCATTTGGAGGATGGGGTGCACAGGAAAATGATCATCTGCAACGCACTGAAAGCTGCATGGCATTGAAAAAAGTTCCTTTCCCTTGCAATCTGTTAGATTGATGGACCAGAAAGGATATTGAATCCATCATCCTGGCTGTGTGTGTTTAGTGGTAATGGAACATGAAACACATTTGGGTCCCATCTGTTGGGAAATTCAGATGAAAGTTTTCCTTCAGGATGTCTCATTTTCACAAACACCAAAAGCCTGCGTGGTGAGAGTACCTGAAGGAACTCTTCTGTTATTTGGGTGAGGATGGCACAGCTAGGATTTGGCTCCATTAATAACTATGATGTTCAGAAAATCCTCCTCTATAAGACTATGTATACTCTACCAGGAAAGTGAAGAAGCAAAAGTCTGCAAACCCATGAATGATGATTTTTCACGCTCATTTAAGATGCTTTGATTTTCAGAGGGTACAAACTGGAAGTTTCAACCTCTGAAACTTGATGCACCTTCAATCAGTCTCTCCAGTTTGGTTTTACTCATTTCATTCAATTAAGTCCACATAATGCAGGCATCTTGAACCTAAAACCAGTCTTCTGAAAATAACCTTCTTATTTCAGATGGGCAATATATGCCAAAGGGCAGCAGCACTGGTGAAGCCCTGGTCATACAGCAGATAATTGCAAAACCTGTTTTGACTTCAGTGAAGAAGGAATGAAACTGTTTCCTACCTGCTGTTAATTTACTAATTTCAGGTAAACCTGTGTTCCTCAGTCATCCTCCTTGCCTTGTTGTTCTTGTCCCACTGGACTTTAGAAAGCAGGGCTTCCTGGGATGCTTTTTAGGTATTGCTCATGCTTGCCAGGTAGAAAGGACTGTCCCTGCCAGCAAATCCCAGTAATCCCCAAATCATCTTGAACAACAATGTAACATTTCAACACTTACTTCATGCAACTCATTGAAATATTCTGAAACATTATCTGGCACAAAGGATCCATTCAGTTCTGGTTTTTATAAAATTGGTGGGCTTTAGCCCATAAATTTCTTGTTTCCCAAAGCCAGAGGTCTTCCAAGACGACATGAGAAATGCATATAATGCTCAACTTTGACTTACACACAATGCTGACATGGGCAAAAATTAAGTTAGTCTGTTGTTGTCCATTTCTGTCCCTGTAGTTTTTAAGACAATACCTCTAGGATCTCCTAGCTGGGAGAAGTTGGTGGTGGTCATGTGAAGAGGTCTGTAGATGGTCCATATTCCCAGCTGATAGGAAGCAGGGAGGTTGTGTTGCTGCCTATAGAGCTGCACCCCGGTCTAGTTCTGTTTGAACAGTTTCTGCTATCACTTTTGGATGGTTTTCTTCCTGTCTCAGACATAAAATGCATATTTCATAACAGGCATTTCTATAAGCCTATTTAAAACTTTCATTTTTAAATGCCATGGTTGGGAGCTGCCTGAAGGGCAGTCACCAGAAAGCAAGCTCAGCACACACTGTACTTTTCTGTAGTCTGGACAGAACATCACCACTAAAATAGGGTTGTTTCCATCTCTCCAGTGCTTTCCTTCTGTATCTAGGATGGTGTGAAGACCAGCTTGGTATTTCAGGCTCAACATCTCACCTTGTCAGTTACTTCAAGGGTGG
Organism: Aegithalos caudatus; assembly: GCA_013389925.1. Classification (NCBI taxonomy): domain Eukaryota; kingdom Metazoa; phylum Chordata; class Aves; order Passeriformes; family Aegithalidae; genus Aegithalos; species Aegithalos caudatus. Next base: position 114,594 of record WEIU01021646.1, on the reverse strand, counting down.
CCTTGGCTGGCCAAATGCTTCATCTTCATTCCCTCTCTGGGACAATAATAGTAAAATCAAGAGCTGATATCACAAAGTATTCAACATCTTGAGTGAATATCTGAGACACGGATCTGCTGGAGAGAGTTCAAAGGAGGCCAAAAAAGTGGTCTGAAAGCTGGAGCCTTTCTGCTCTGGAGACAGGCTGGGAGAGAAGAGGTGGTCAGCCAGGAGAAAAGAAGAGCCTCTGGAGGGACCTTAGAGCCCTGGCCAGTGCCTAAGGGGGCTCCAGAAGAGCTGGAGAGAGACTTTGGACAAAGGCCTGGAGGGACAGGACCATGGGTAATGGCTGATGATATGCTGACTGTTTCTGGAGCTGGGACAGGGATTAAACTGATGTCTGGACTTAAGGTCGAGACCTAAATTCTACCCTGCCACTTTCTCTGGGTCTCTTTTGTGGTCATTTCCTTGATCTGCAAGATTTCCCTGCCTTACTTGAAGGAAAAGAAATAACTGGAGTGTGGAAGAATACAAAGGGTCTGAGTAGCACCCTTCCCAGAACCATTCTGATGCCAGCAGTGCTGCATCTGCTGACATGACTCTCTTTGCTTGAATACTCATATTGGGCTCTGTAGCTCCCTCCATTCATTTCAAAAAAAGTCCTGGCTTGTCCACAGCTGTTGGTGAAAGAATTAACTTTAATCATATTAGGACAGGGGTCTGACTGAAGCCAGCAATGACACAGCTGAGTAATGACTCCCTGTCTTCTGTGACAAAGGCTCCTTCCCTCATTTCATAGGATTAAATGTGTGTTTTTTTTTTTTTTTTTTTTTTTTTTTTTTTTTTTTTTTTTTTTTTTTTTAATGAATAAGCAAGTTCCCAGAGGATAAGAAGTGGTGAAATCAGATCAGGCTATCTCTTTGGGGGACACAGAAATTCCTGCTAAATGGGATCCATTCCACAACTGTTAGTGTAAATTTAACAGTTTTTGGTTTAAGTGCCTGGAGATGTACATGCTTGTCAAATACTAATAATTTTAAGTAGTGGTGACCCCTGTGTGACTTGGGTAAGCCTTGTCCAAACCCTTACATGTTTCAGAATCATTCAAGCCTTGATCTGACATCCTCTAATTGGAATAGTCTTTCTGGCAGACTAAATATTAGCAGATTCCCATTCCCTGATGGTGCAGGCAAGCACTGGAGTCTCAGCATTGACATTCTCCTGGCACTGTGTCCTGGGTATTGCCCCCAGGGAAAGTGATACTGGACTTGGGCATTATCTGGATTCGATTGCAATCAGACCTTCTGGCATCCGTCCCATTCTTCCTTTCTACAATTCCATTTTCCCATTATCCTTAAGTTTTTTCAAACAAAAGCAATATTTTTTTTTTTAGCAGCAACAGATTTTGCAGGAGACTGAGCATATCAGGAGTAACTTAAATTTTTCGAGGCAATGCTGAGCTTGTTAACTTTTTCAGGGCTACTTCTTTTCCCAGGGGGAGGTTATTGTGATTTAACTGTGGCAAAGGCTCCAGAGTAATATAGCTACCAGCCACAGCTTTGGGTTGAAGTAGACAATTCCATGGGAAGGTGCTACTGGAATCACAGAGATGTGGTTGGACTCAAAATAATTGCTTAATTCCCCATTTTGCTATAGCTTGCCTTTATGGCTTCTGCTGTCTCAGCTCCCTGGATGAAAATCAGAATAAATCCATTCTTTTTCCACCCTTTCATCTGCACTTCTTACTGCAAATCTATGAGTTTTTCCCTAAATAATAATGTAGGAAAGGCTGCACTGGGTTATCCTTTCTTTCCTATCTCTGAGAAGACGTAAGAACTCATGGCAAGAATGATCAAGCATGATTACAGCAGAAAACTATTTTGTGTTGCCCTTGTTTTGTTCCAGGACCTTAAAAGACATTAGTTTTCCATCCTCCTTCCATTGCTGGCATTTTTTATTGAGGCAATACACTCAGCATCTGAGGAAATGGTGGTGACATATGGTGTGACTTTTGGGTTACCCTTGCAGAGCCAGGAGTTGAACTCCAGTGATCCTTGTGGGTCCCTTTCAACTCAGGGAGATTCTATGACTGTATGCAGGGTCCTCCTGTAAGAAGTGTAATGGAGAATCCCAAAGATGCCTTTATGTCAGCAACCAGATGGATCAGTTGGTTTTACCTCCTTTTAAGCCAGACATACAGCACAGCTGGTTCTGGATCTCTTTTCCACCAATGGAATATTTTCCAAAATTGTGTCTGAACTATTTCATGGGTTTCTGGGGGCAAAATACAAATGCACAGTATCACAAACAATCCCAGAAACAATGTGAGATGACTTGATTTCCATTTTCTCTATCAGCTTAAGAAGTGCATGACTGCTTCTGGCATTTCTTTATTCAGAGACGTTAAGAGTGGCAGAAACTATGGAACTCCTAATTTGAACTCAAGCATACTGCAGAACAGATGCTTTCACCTCAAAATGGGGCTGAGCCCAGTGACATGGATTTGCTTAAAATATCTTTTCCTGAAGGCCCCCCTAATGATTGGCCAACACTTAAACCATTCCTTGATAGATCACCCTAGGCTGTCAACCTCCCTCTTCAATTTACAAGGCTCACTTGCTTGTAACCAATGTTTTTTTAGCTTCAGCTCCTAGCTGTTGGCTCTTGCTGCTTTTTTTTTTTTTTTTTTTTTTTTTTTTTTTTTTTTTTTTTTTTAATGAGTAAAGCTCTTTATTATCCCCTTGTATTGGGCTAATATGATTGTAGCTCTTGCTGGAAGTGTGGAAGCACTTTCCTTCTCCAAACTTACAACAGCTCTTACCCCATATCATGCTCAATTAAGAGTTCCATAATCAGCAAAGTGGGGTAGGTTTGAACCAGCACAGCCCAGAATTTGGCAGAAGAGATGTCTTTTTTTTTCCCCAAAGCTCTTACCCAGCAATGAACTCAAAATCAGTTTTCTTTCTTAGGAGTCAATCGTACAAATTCAGGATTTCTACTCATTAATATATTTCAACATGTACCTAAGGAAGACTTAAGTATTTTACCAGAACAATGGGTACTTAAGCAAGTCCTCAAGTGCTCTCTCCTGAAGTAAGACTGAGGCAAGGTTAGATCCCTGCTGTATCAGACTAATGCTACCCAGAAAACACTGCAGTGAGAGAAGACAAGCCTATTGCTTCTCTGCTGCAAGGTTATTGAATCATTGAATGATATGGGTTGGAAGAGACCTTAAAGATCACCTTCCAACCCCCCTGCCATGGGCAGGGACACCTTCCACTAGAACTGGTTACTCCAAGCCCTGTCCAACTTGGCCTTGAACATTTCCAGGGGTGGGGCATCCATGGCTTCTCTGGGCAACCTGTGCCAGTGCCTCACCTCCCTCATAGGGAAGAGTTTCTTCCCAATATCCTGTCTAACCCTGCCCTCTGTCAATTTGAAGCCATGCCCCTTGTCGTGTCACTACATGTCCTTGTAAAAAGTCCCTCTCCAACTATCTTGTAGCCCCCCTTTGGGTGTCAATTCATCTCCTCACTGTGCTTCCATGACATTCCAGATAATGGTCAGACAGGGGTGGGAGATGTTTACAGTTGGATTTCTGAGCACCAGGAGCCCCATGGTTTCACCTCACATATTGCCTTGGCATCCTTGTAGTGGGGATACTTCTGCTGTCCTTTTAACCATCTTCCCTCTTAGATAAACCTCCAGTGTTGTCCAAAGCCTACTGAACTGAAACATGTTTCTTTTATCAACTTCAACAGGCGTCTCTCACTTCCCAACACAGCTACGCCAGTTCAGAGACTGTGTCTGAAAGCTCCTGGCACCCATGTCCTGCAGCAAAAGCTATTCATCCCTGGGCCATGCAGCCAAGGACTTCATATCCTGAGCACAGGTCATCACCTGGCTGAAGGAGTGTCTCCATCCACACTGCCAGCATCAGCACCTTGTCCAATGCAGCTTTAACCCTGGTCAGTGCAGCAATGTGGCTGTGCTGATCAGGACTGAAGTTACAATATGGACAAGTTTTCTGGGGGGCCAACCACAGCTCTGCACCCCCTTCTCTCCTGTCATACACACACAGAAACACGTGTATGCAGAGCCATGTGCATTTCCTGGCTTTGTTTCAACAGGCAGAAAATAAAAAGTGGGAACCTCTGGTTTAATCTGCAGGGACAGGATCCCTGAATTAATAAGTCTTCAATATCTAATTCACCTCCCTGTCCTCAGCAGCAAGCATAATGATTCCCTCATTGCCTTTAACAAAAGCAATAAAAAGAAAAATAATTAAAATAGAAAATTCCTGAACAATCTTTTTAATTGTATTTTTTTTTCAGTTTTTCTCGTAACATCAGTAAGTGGGGTTACATCTACACTCTTAAAATTAAAACAATCCAGACAAACAACATGTCCTGCTTCCTGCTGCAATTATTCCTAATGTTTGGCCTCAGATCAGAAGCAGCACCAATCTCTATAAATATGACAGCGGAGCAGAGAGCTCTTTCCAACAGAAACGCCTCCTGAATCATGTCAGGAATTTATGAGGCTGAGAGCGGGCCAAGACTTAAATATGTTCTGGATCAAATGGCATTGCATAGGTGGCTCTGATCAGCTTTGCAGTGGTGGGATGAAGATGGAATCCTCCAGATGGAGGAGTGGAAGGATATTTATTGATTTAAAAAAAAAAACAATTAAAGCTGAGAGTGACAAGAAAAGGCATTGGCATCTTAAAACTCAGTCTCTGCCAGACAGAGCATTTTCCCCTCCAAATTGCATTGTCCTGGGGATATACTTGCCAATTTGGTGCCTGCCTGCTATCAGACCATTTATACAAGGTTTCATGCAGTGGATTTTGTTCAGTATCTCCCTCCCATCAATTGCCAAGTAAAATATTTTGCCTATCTGAGATCACATTGGGTTATTATTATTGAGAATTCTCAGAGCCACATCAGCTCTCTGCACCTTAATAAACAAAATGAGGGAGGGAGAACCATGAGGAGGCGGGCTGTCATGTGGTCTCCAGTCACCAGCTTGGAAGGTGCAGCACTGAGAAATACTGGAAGCTGCAAAAGAAGCATGTATTTTATTTTTACTGCACTTGTTCAACTTTTCACCGCATATTCCTGAATCATGAGATAATCAGTGCTGCAAGTCATGGATCTCACTTGTGCACCAGTCCAAAGATTTCTTTAATAAGCAAATTGAATACAGAGGCAGTCACTCTGTACTGCACAGTCGTAGATAAGGACATTCCAGGGGTGAACTCTTAATTCAGATTTTTCAGGCAGGGACATCTGGGTCATAATGTTCTGAGTTTGGCTGGGGTTGAGTTAATTTTCATCATAGTAGCAGAAACTGTGTTTTGGATTTGTCCTGCAAACAGTTTGTCCTGATAACACAGGGATGTTTTCATTATTGCCAAGAAGGACATAGACAGAATCAAGGCCTTTTCTTCTCCCCACTTCACTGATGAGAAGACTGGGGGTGCTCAGGGAGCTGGGAGTGGACATAGCCTGGACAGCTGACCCAGGAGATATCCCAGACCAAATGGCAGGGTTGGAAGGGATATTATTTCAATCCCTTAGTTCCCTCACTTTCACCTTCCCAATTCATTCTTCTATCCCACTGGCTGTATGGTGTTTCCTTGCTGATTGACATTAAGCCACAGCACAAGTTTTGAAGCTAGACTCCATGACCTTTGAAGGGCCTGTGACATTCCCAAAGGCTCCATTTAACGTTTTGTAAAGATACCATTCCCAGATGTCAAACCCAAAAGAGAAATACTGTGCGTTTACCAAGGTGGCACCCTTGCATGGACAGAGTACAGGGAGCGTGGAAAACTCATGTCCTCTGTGAATTCTTGGACCAATTCACTGATTGTTATCACAAACTAGCATATGGTGCAGCACCAACTACACTGCCTCTACAGTCAGTGGAAGGAGAGGGCAATTGCAAGAGGATGGTTTATTCACCACAGACAAACAGTGAAGATGAGATATTACATGAATATGAAGAACAAGTTTGTCTATATTCCACTGCTTAGAAGTAATTCCTGTCCTTGGCTTCTCACTTATATGCCAGCTCAGGGATGTGATATAAACTATTTTCACACTGTCCATGCTGTTTATAATATATATGATGAGGGGAACTTGAAGGAAAAAGGAAGAGATGTCTTTATAAATAAATGAGGATATCCTACAGAGCCAAAAGGAAGTTCATGTTTAACAGAGGGAGATAAGCAGAAGAAAAAAAAAAAAAAAAAAAAAAAAAAAAAAAAAAAAAAAAAAGAGGATTATTTGTAAAAATATCTCTTATCTTAAGGCTAAAAGGTCCTTCAGCTTCAGCAGCAGTTCCAGAGAATGAAATGTAGGTCTGGTACTTTTGCATTTGAATACAGTAGGACTGTACCCTAGACTTGCTTGTGTCAGAAACCAGGATGGTATTGCAAAAGAAAGAGTCATTACTCACTTTTTAAAATACTTTTTCAAACAATTGTTTCTGACAATAGCTGGGTGGGACAATAACTGTGTATATAGGGTCTAATTTAGTCATATTTGATCATTACTTTTCTAAAGATAAGGTTCTGTGTAGAGATGATTTTTAAGCTGTCTCTCCCCAGGTTGTGAAGATTTAATTTCATTCTCCTGTGAGGGCAGATGAAGTCAGTTTAAGCACAAGATGTTGCCCCAGCTCACACCTACACAGCCTGCAGGGCTGTGCCATATGCTCGTGTTTTCTCCAGCCCCTCTGCACATAAGCTGCCAATATTTAGACTTCTTGGCTCTCCTTCACTGATGTGTAACTTAAACCCTCATCTGTGTGACCCCTGACTTTTGCCTCAAACCTTACAACTTGTATATCATTACTGAGTTCCTGTCCCATTATTCCTGGGCCTCCTTTGGACTTTTCCATCAGCTTCACTGGAAGTGGAGTTCCCATATTTTTCCAATATTCTTCCACCCAGCTATGTAATTCCTGGGACCAGTCCATAACACATGCACTCCTCCTCATGCTCCTGCCAGGTAGGTCTTTATTAGTTTTGGTCTGTGAGTCAGATCATTGTCTGGCTTGTTGTGTGACTAAGCCCTGGACAATAACAAGATTCTGTGCATTCAAAATTTGGCTTCAAATGTTGCAGCTTAAATGCAACAGCTTTTGTCACCTTTGACAGCTTTTTATTGCTGTTTCCTCCAATGCTGGTCAATATTAGCATAATAAAGTTATTTGGATGTTAGAATGCAGTCATGTCTTTGGAAACAAGTCCTGGGTCTATTGAGAACACCTCTTAATATGAAATATCTAAATTTCCTTAATTTGTGCAGGGATTTCCCTTTCAGTAGCCTGGCTGGCCTTGGTGGAATAATAGCTAAAAGAAACACTGTGCCCTGTTATTTCCTCCTTTCTCTTTGTGCTTCAGAGGTCAAGATTGTACAAGCTGCAGCTCTGCTAAAACAGAAGAAAATCTGATAATCACTGTAAAGGCACAATAGAAGATGCAGTAGGATTTTTGTAGGGGAAGCAGCTGTGTGATCTGTTTTGAATGGGTAGGATTTGGGGAAATTCCTAAAGACTGGGAATACGTGTGGCATTTCTGAAGTGCAACATACCTGGCAGATAGAGCATGAACTTCAATGTTTATTATAGTAATAACACATGGCCTCCAAGAGCAGAACACTGTACAGAAAGCTTTCAGGGGCTTGTAAGCCTGCTGGCATATGTTTTGGATGCTAGTTCAATTCCAAGCTGGTCTGTCAGCAGTGAAAACCTGCCATCCCCTCACTACCTAGAGTCAGTGAGGAGACATATGTCCATTTTATAAAAGCCAGAGTTACCCTGTACCACCTCCTTGTCAGCAGAGAGATGGGTGCTGAAGCAACTGCTTTCTTCAGGCCCCTCCAGGCAAGAGAGGCTTTTCCTCTTCCATATTATTTCTGAAGATATATAAAGCCTCTCATACTGTTTGACTGAGACACAGCACTCTGACCCTTCTCAGATGAACTCAGCTGGGAAGCAGACCTGTGTGTCCTACCTGACCGGGGATCTCCAGAGACACTTCCCACAAGGATGCCTGAAGATAAAATATGGACACACCTGTCTTCTTTGAGGTGGGCCATGCAAGTTTTAAGAGCCTTGTACTAACACTTGCAGAAATGGGATAGCAGTGTCCTTGTAATCTCAGGGAGGAAAAGAAGAGGCTTATGAAGCAGACTGACTAGGAGATGAGTTGTTGGCTTTCACACCTCCACAGGCTGCCTCTTCCAGGCAAGAACATTGTGCAAAAGATGCAAATTGATCAAGTCACGTCCTGGATTTCTTTTCCAGTAGTGAGTTTTCAGTCATTTGCTCATCAAGAAAACAGAGCCCAAAGTGTGTCCATGTTTTTATACCAGTTCACTGCCTGAGGCTCCTACCTACCCACCTGCCTCTTCCTTCATAGTCAAGTCACTCATCTTCCTGTAGACCACATCCAGGTGTTGAACTGATTTAGATAACAAGCACTATGGCAGAAGGCCCATTCACATATATAATATCTGTGCTCATGCTGCATGGGGCCTAGAGGTTTGCTATAAGACTTGCAGCAATGTCAAGATACACATAGAATGTGAAACCCACGCATTCTGGTTTAAAGACAAGCTGGGTTTTCTTTCTTGGAGAGCAGTCCACATCTACTGCCCCTTTGTGGAGGTGAAACTCACCATTTGTGAACAGTTTGATGCTGGGGCTAAAAGTCACCACCCAGTTATGGGAGCCTATATGACATTGCCACATGTTGGCTGAGGTCTAGGAACAATCCCAATGCATACTCTCCATGCAAGCCAAGCACAAGTTGGGCACTTCTGCATAGTAAGCTGGATTGCTGTGAATGACCTCACATTTGGCTGCTATCGTTTACCCTGCATTTGATAACACTATTATTTAATTTTGTTGTGCTGGAGACTTAACCAGGGATGTTTGTGGAGACTTGTTGGGTTTTGAGTTTTGCCTTTTGCCTTTTGTCTTACCAAAGGAAGATTTCTTGGAGTCACAATTTTAATCACATAAAAGGGAAGTGGGAAGTTGGATGAATGTACATCTCACAAGCTATTTTCAGTGTCTTTACTGGCACAAGTCTTTCTTGCCTTCTAAGGATGTGGTTCCCCTAAATCCACAATAATTTCTTCTGTAGTGCTAAAGCAAAAAGGTTTTGCTTCCATTTGCCTTGAAGTCCAGTTGTGCAGCCTGGTTTTCATCATCACACGCAGCTCAGGCTTGCCAGCAGACTGCCTGGTCTACAGCACATGGCATTTGGCATTTGGCCTCCTCCAGGTCCTGTGTGATGCCTCATGGCCATAGTTCATAGTAATTATTGGAGGAGGAGTGGAGGGAGGCTCGGTTCAAAGTGTCTGAAATATTAAGTGGTCTGTGCTGCAGGCTGCCAGAGCTATGTTTTTATAACAAGAAATTGAGCGTGGGTGTTATGAGCTCTGAGATGTGGCATAAAGACTTGTGGGGGTATTTGGAGGTGCAAAGCTTGCTGGGACAGTATTGAAGGATTGTGCAGACCAAGAGGGAGCCAAAATTGGTATGGTCTCATCAGCAACACCTACTCTACTAAATAAAGCTGATTGGGGGTGATTCTCTGGCCCTGAGGCCTAGTGTCACAACATAACTTGTGTCCAAACACTTCAGCTCTTCTCAGGATTTGGGAGTGAGCTAACACCAAAGCTGCTTGGACAGCTAGTGCTCCAAGACCTGAGCCTACTCCCTGGAACCTCTCTTACTTAGCAGTAAAGATACTCTCTAAATGCCAGGAATGAGTTCAGGGATATTTAAGCCAACTCCTCTGTGGCTTAGGAGCAGCAAGGACCTTCTTATGGGGACTGCGAAGGACTTCAGATTGTGTTGTAAAATTTAATCTGAAACTTAATGATTGCCCAGCTCTCCTGCATCAAACACAAGAGCAGCAGCACCATTCAAGTACGAGGACACTCCAGTAGAGATCATCACTTCTGCTGATAGCCCTTTCCATAGGCCATTCTCACAGACCTTACCATTACTAAACAAGGCTATAATTAAAAAGTGTAATTTCACATCAGACTCAGACCTTCTCAGACAATGAGATGATATTCACTGATCTCCTGCCACTAAAATGAAGTGGACCCACATTCTTGGAGGTGTCTGTTTCATTCCTGTTATATCTGAATTAACCCCAAGCAGATAGGAAAGCAAAAATATTGTCTTGAAGGTAGAGGATAAAAGGGAAAAACACATAAAACATCATAAGAAAATGTCACTTGTGCCTTTCAAGTAAATCCTGTCCACACCACTGACAAAGGTCATCTTGTCAAAGAAACTCAAATTTTATACCATGTAACTCAACAGTTTTAAACAACATCATAACATACCAGTTATTTCTCATCATCTTCCTTCCTATGCTATGCAAAAGTTGGCTAATACATCCCAAATGTTCCAGATGTTTTATGATCAAATACATATTAGCCTGGCTAGCTATCACTCAGAAAAAGACTTGTTAGGCAGCTCTTCACCATTAATTTTTTTTTTTCTCAGATATTAAACAGCCTCATCCACCTAGATCATAAAATGTCCTCCCAGTCCTGGAGACTGTTAAAATGTATGCCTGCAGACATTTACTGTCGCATCTGGGAGAGTCTGTGTTATCATAATGACTTCAATACAGATTTTGCCAGAAGACATATGGAAATTAAGATGGATTCACCCGATCCCTTGCAAACCATTCCACACTAAGCACATAAGAGCTGACTCCCTCTGTTTCAAGGTCTGCAAAAGTGGTGGTGCTCCACTTTGTTTGCATGTGAGTCTCCAGGAGTTGGATCAAGCTGCCAGGCTAGAGTTATGCAATTTTCCCTATTCCAGAAATCCTGTCCCTGAGTCTGGCTCTGCACAGTTTGAATTCCTGAATGCCCCTGGGACCCCAGTGCACAATTCCTTCTCTTGTATTTACTTCTCTTGTACAATTCCTTCTCTTGTATGATGAAGTAATTTTTTCTTCTCTAGAAAGGAAGAAACACCAGGCCTGACTGTGATGTATTTAACAAAGGATTTAGGTCAAGACACAGTTCTGGTGTTTGTTTTAGTGCTCATAAGGACTTTGTGCTCTCTTCTTCTCACAAAATCACAGAATGGTTTGGAATAGAAGGAACCTTAAAATCACCTTCTGACATGCCTGCCATGGGCAGGAACGCCTTCCACTAGACCAGGTTGCTCCAAGTCCTGCCCAGCTTGTCCTTGAACACCACCAGGCATGGAGCAGCCACAGCTTCTCTGGGCAGCTTGTGCCAGGGCCTCACCACCTTCTTCACAGGGAAGAATTTCTTCACAATGTCTAATCTAAACTTTCCCTCTCATTCCTTAGATGGGATGCTCACTAATTCCTCTTCTTGTTTTCTAGTTGCCTTCGCTCTGTAGTGTGGTAAAAATGCTGCAATGAATTGCCCACGATCCAATACATTGATATGGCTTAATGGTGGCTCCAGATCCTCACCAACACACACCTTTGTGGGCTGCTCTGGCAGTAGCCAGGGCTGGAAGAGAGCAGATCCAGAACAACCCCTGACCTGTGGTTGCACTGCTCCAGCTGATAGAGCACAGACCATCAAGATGTTCATGCATTTTGCAATGCTACATTTGAAATAGTCAAGGTTGCAGGGTCATATTTTCTTTGTAAATGTCTCAGTCTGTTCCTGAGGCTCAAGACATGTCACTCCGGCGACTTTGCCTGTGAAAAGGCTGTTCCACTCATAAGGTAAGATATATAGATCAGTGAAGACAATATGAAGTTTTGCAAAACATACCATCATAGAATACCCTTGGTTGGAAGGGATCCATAAGGATAACTGAAGTACAACTCCTGACCCTGTACAAGACCACCCCAAGAAACATACCATGTGTCACACCATTAAAAACATAGGAAGGTTTCTTTCTTTAAAAAAGTCTCCAATGTCACAAATCTAGTACTGGAAATCCTTCTGAGTAAATGTCTTTTCTTTTGGTGAAGATAGACAGGTTTTCACTGCCAAGTTTGATTTTAAGCCAGGAAGGACAAAAGTCCTTTTCAGGAAAATTTAAAAACTGGGAAAGAATTACAAAGTTTACAAATTCCTTTCAATGCTCCTCCTTATTTTACCATTGTTACTGAAAACCCTACTGGACCTGAAACCTTTCTGGCTTGAAAACCAATCAGAAGAAATTTTAAAATACAGCCTTGAGAAGCAATCAGTGACTTTATTCCCTTACTTTCCTTGATTGTCCCACTTAGTTTTCTCCATGTTTTCCAATCCCCTGGCTCCTACACCAGCCTTAAACTTACTACCTACCTTTTTTCTGAACACAGCGGACCCAGACTTCCCACTCATTTCTCAACTACGTCTCAGTGAACTACATATGCTTAACAAAACCTCACACAGGCCTTGCAAGAAACTCTGCCTTGAGCCAACTGACATTTACAATTCTCTTTGCAGATCCTTTCCCAGGGCTGCAAAGCAGTGATGAAGTGGTGTCAGTGCCACACTCTCTTGCTCCCTCTTTGCAGGCCAGGCAGTCTGCAGGCTGTGAACTAGGCTAAGAAGAGGTCTGTAACTTAATATTCCTTCTCCTGGCAGGGAGCTTGGCCAGATCTTAGAGAAGAGGGCCCTTCTCTCCAACCCCCTCTAGAAAAGGTTACATCTGCTTGCCAGGGAGGAAGAAAACCACAGTACAAAAACCCCATCTATTTTTTTGTTTTGATGTGAAGCCAGAAAAGCCAGTTGGTTTTTCATCTCCCCAGATGCTTGAGGAGCTCAACTCCTCACTCTCCTATCCATGCAGCAGGAATGGAGGGTGCTGGAAACTGTCAGGGTTTGGTGGTGCCATGAAGGTCTTGCAGACTGATTCACCAGCCTCCTGCTTAGTTTCTCAAGAGAGATAGGCCTCTATTTCCCCTGCCAAATTCTTCTTGTGAAACCTGAACTTCTCCATGCACTCAGGGGCAGGGCTGTGACCTCCACCTGAGTCACTGACCTCTGTGGCCCAGGTAACCCTCATGCAATGAAACTCTCAGAAGTTTATTCTTGAAACCACTGCTCCCAAAGTAGCTGAGCTGCTGAGACAAGAAAACCACTTCTGAAGCATTTTTTTGTGATCAATCCCTGGTCCTTGTTGTGTTCTCCTCTCTCTGAACAGCATATGAAGGTATTTCATCCAGGAGGAACAAGCACAACAGAGGTGCAGATGTTCCCTGAGGAGGGACAAAAGGAGAGACCTGCAACCTGTGTGTTGCTTGACTTCAGGCAACAGCTATAACAGGATATCCCTATTCTGCCTCTGTTACGCATCCTTGAGGATTTTAAGGGTGAAAGCTATGTGAAAATGAGAGGATGTATGGGAAGGACGTCCAGGAGGGATGAAGAGGGATCTGTTTCAGTACAAGAACCTTCTCTTGTAGAAGGAGGACTGAGGGACAACATCATATAAAGCTGTCAGAGACAGGTTCAGGACACACAAAGCCATTAGGTTTTTAGCCAACATTTGTTGGGATATAATAAGGTGACAGGAGCCCAAGGGGAGAATGTACAATTTCAGGAAAGGGAAATCAAGGGCTTACAAAATGTTTTAATCTTCCAAGTCTACATCTGTATTAAAGAATCAGCTAGAGCCAGAGCAATGTCCCCAGCCTTGTTCCATAACCAGAGAGATTTCTTAAATCTTAGCTTATTCCCCCATCATGGCTGAGTGCTAGTGAGTCCCAGACAACATCCAGGCATGGCCATACCTGCAAAGGGCAAGGATCACTGACAAAACTCAATAGGGGTTAAGTAATCTGTTTAGGTGATAAAACCCATCTGGTTTCAAGTTCTGCTTGCCATGGGCAGCCAGTGAAAAAGATCCATCCTGGTTTATTTACTAGTCAAAGGCAGCCAAAGATGCAGGTATCTCGAGGCTGTGCACAAGCATTGGAGTTTAAAAAAGAAGTGTGATTTCCAACACGTGTTACTCTCTTTGGCAGTGCCTGTTGGCTGGACTGAGACATTCCCCTGTGAAACACTTCAGGCTGCTGTGATGCTGAAGTGCCAGTGGTCCTCATTTAGGCATGCCCATCTGGCCTTGCTCCATCTGCTCACAGGACCGTGCCTCCAGTAGACCTTTCCCTCTTTCTCTGATCCAGGGAGTTTTAAGAACAAGTACAGCAGAAGCTGAAATGGGTACCAAAGGAACATGACATTCGTGACAGGAACACGACACTCGTGACAGGAACACAGTGTCCCATTAGTACCTCACACCTTCAATGATCAACAGACCTGTTTTGGTAGAAACAGTTTGTCTGATGGGGTTTCTGCAAGTGAGAATAATATGGTCCATCTGGTAGCTCCAGAGCTGGGATTTAAGCCCAGCAGCTTGGTCAAAGTCCAAATAGAAAGTTCAGCCATAGCTGGGACACCATATTTAAAGGATATTGTGGTTTTCCACTCTCAAGCACACCCTTTTGAAGTCCTGGTTGTAACCAAGTGCAAAGGACAGCAGGAAAATTAATTGGTGTTTCAAAGAAACACCTTTCTATGTCTTTCTATGCCCATACATTTAGCAGGTTTCAAAGGTGACTTAGCCAGAATTTTCTGAGTTTATCAGGTCCAAGAATTTGAGATTATTATCACTAAATTAATTTAAATAATGAAGTTAATTCACCTAGCTCCACAAGAATTACAATTACTTTGTTTTTTATTTCTACATACCCCAAATAGAATTGATCATTCAGTAGACTAATGTGGAACTTCTCTGGCAGTGTGCTGCCTTAATCAGGTGCTACCTGGGCTATTTTACACAAGGATGAGACATGTCCCTGATGCCAATTTCTAAAGAGAATCCAAAATTAACTAGCTCGATTACAGAGGTAGCATTTCTAGGCAGATAGGATATTGTCCACCTTGGATGTTCCTGAAACCTCAACTCACTGCCAAAGTTTGCTGGAACTGGACATGGAGAAAAGGCAGCATCTGAAAGGATGGAGGTTGGACAAACATTCCACATTCATGAAGATGGAAGAGGAATGTTAAAAAATACTAATATCCTTAGAAAATTAGGATTCAAAATGCAGTTCTGCTAACTTACTAGAATATGCCATCTCTCCTACAGCTCCCATCTTTGAGAGGCAAACTCTGGCCAAGTTTGCTGGAAGATTTAGGATATTGCCATACCAAGAGTTCATTCATTTCCTAACTTTCTGCCAGGCTTAAGCTTACCCTATGACAGGAGCAGAAAGTTCTCATGGGTTCTCAGATGCTCCTAATCACAGGTACAGATATTGATTCTCACTCCTTGAATTCATTTGTCTCATGGGCCAATCCATCAGTTTTGTGAGAAAATTAAATACCTCAAATGCCACATCCTATTTTCCTTCATACTGTACTGTCTTTTCCATCCTTTCAGATATGCTGGTTGGACACCTGTTTTCACCTTCTTACCACCTGAGTATCCAGCCTGTGGGCTGCATCCATCACAGTTCCAGATGCATCTGGAGGGCTCTTAGGTCCCTGAAAAGCACTGTGGGCTCCAGTGGGCCTCCCAGCTGTCAATGCCTTGTATGGGATATTCAGCACCTCAGCTTGGCCATGATGTAGGAGGGAACTCAGGCCATTCTCACCCAGCTTCCATCTGTTCTGCAAAGACAGGTCCATCTTTACACTTTTTATATCATGCAAACAATGTGGGAATATAAAGGATAGGGGAGAAAAACCAAAACCAATCAGGGCATAAAATACAACTGTATTTTTACAAAATGTTCTTCTAGCTAATATAATACACAGTCCAATGCAGTTTCCAATACAGGCCCTCCAAAATCTGCTACCAGAATTCCTATTTTCAGCTGATATAAATCATTGCTTCTGATTCACACTGAGAGGCAGGTCACAACTGCCTAATTAAATAACTTCTCTTTGAGCAGAAATCTAGACCTTATAGAAGTGTAACTGTGAATTACTTTATATAGTCATTTGATGGAAAGAGAGAGAAGCAAGAGGGAAAAAAAGCCAGGGAAAGCAGGAGAGAGCAGAAAAAAAGAAAAGGGAAGAAAATAAGGAAAGACAGACAGAAAAAGTGAGAGAAACTGATTTATATATTTTGAGACTTCAGTTCCTTTCATTTGTGAAAGAATGGGAAAGTTTGGGAAGCCCAGACTAAATAACCCACGATGATAACAGGGTGATACCAGAGCAGTAAAACTAATTTATTGGGCTGAGTTTATCTGATTCCAGGGGAAGTGAGTACTGCTGAATGCAGCTCTGACTGTGCCTGTCTCTGACAAGACACACAGTTCAGATGCAAAATTACATTAAGCAGATGTAGCCCATTAAGAAGCTGAGCTTGAAAATGTACTTTATCCTGTCAAGGCAAATCCTAGTTGAAAACTTGGGCCTTAAAAAAAACCCCTGAAAACTGCAAGGTGTTCTATTTTGGGCTTTATTGCTTTAATCTTTTTTGTGTCATCATACTTACAGGATGATGATAAATATAAACCTGCCTCCACTGTATTTCTAACATAACTCCATTACCCACCCTCAGCTAGAACAGAGAAAAACCCCTCAGCATAAAATCCAGCAGAACCAGTCCTGGGTTCAATTATCACCCAGAACTGGGTGAGTTTGGTGAGATCTCAGAGTCAAACCAGCTAAAACACAAATCATATGTTCCTGCTCCAGCCTGGGCTGAAATGTTGAATGACAGAGGAAGCACAGCTGCTTCATCCCTTCCTTACACCCATCCATCACGGAGACAGTGCTGGGTTAGCTCCTGTGTGGGGTCTCCAAGATGAGGTGATTCTCACTCTAGGTGCCTCTCTGCATGAGAGCTCCTGAAAATATGTGGGGTATGATGCAGAAGGAGAAAATGGATGGGATTCAAGATCTGTGGGGTAATATTTGGTTGTGCTAAAAGAGGGTGTGGGTACTATTTAATAAAAGTGTTGGTGAATTCCCATACCAAATTTCCTCATACCTAGCCTATTTTTGCATCTGTATTAGTTATAAAACTGCAGAAAAACACTTGTTCTGGATTAAACCAAGCCAGAATATAAATCATGGGGCTCAATTCTCACTACTGAATTTAAGTGTCTAAAAGGCACTTTGGAGTATGTCAACCCCTGACAGCTGTGGGATTGGTTTTGGGTTTTTTTTGCCTTTGGAGTATATGATGATTCTTCATGATTCCATTATTCTCATGTATTTCACCCAGTACACACACTACTGACAGAAATGTTCAGAAACACCAGCAAGATATCAAAAGGAAAGAAGGTCAATCTCATTACACTGGCTAAGATCATTTTGAGGAGAAAAAGCATGACGTTGAAAGAATGATCAGTGTCTTTCTATGCAGGAAGATCTCTCAGTTTATCTAAATCTCCTGAAGGTAAGCCTGTGCACTTAGGCTATTAACCAGATGACATAGAGTAATGGAAAATATTTTGCAAGGACAAATCCTCTGCCAGCAATTCAGTGTTCATGTAAAACACAGTCAGTGTATGGCATTCATTTTGTTCTTTGAAGTTTCTTTGTTTATACTTTATTATCTGAAATATCCTCCTTAATGGTTTGGGGGGGGAGGGGGGAAGTTAGTTTGTACCAGTCCAATTATCAATACAAGTCAAGTTCAGGGGCCTTGAGTCTGACATTTGATTGCAACTGTGGACAGTGTGCTTGAATGGTTTGATTTTCTTTAAAAACTCAATGAAAAGTAACTTTTTTAGTTTTCTTGGAATTCTGTGCAAATCCCAGTATGAAAATGTTCCCTCTAATGGAGAGAAAAGGGAAAAGTCTAACCGGCTAAATTCACATGTTTAGAATGTTTGATTTTATTCATTAAGTTTCATTGTTTTATTTGGAAGTGTCTTTAAGCAATTTATGTAACATAATAGATGGCAGCTGTAATCATTTTGGGCATGAGAGCTGTTATATAGGCTCATTCTTTGATGCTAATAGTCTAGCTGCACTTAATAACTAATTAGCTTTGTTTATAACAAAACCAAATATCAAAACAAAATGACCCCTATGACAAGCATCAGGCTAAGGATAAGCCCCACCTGACTTCCAACATCTGCTCAATGGATATCTACATGAAAAGGGTTGCACTAATTCCCAATAGACATAATTCATCTTATCCCAGTCCCCCCTTTGGAGGCATTCCAGATTTCTACACTCTGAAAATGTCTTTATTGCAGAGAGGTAAGAACAGCTTGCTCCAAAACCTGCCCAATGAATTCCTGCTGGGGCAATTCATTCAACAACTTGTGACTCTACATTAAGGTCCTGTTTAACTCAGAAGCCCCTCCTGGTGATTTGGAGGTCAGACCTGGACTATGAGTGCCACTGGCACTTATGAAGCCGAATGCGCCTGATGGCTTTGCACAGATAATTTTTGAGTGTCATCCAGTTTGTTGGCCCATGGAAGACCTGGAATAGGCTTTGGGACCAGTGCTGTGAAGGGAAGAAACTGTCCTCAAGTCCTTGCATCACCACATGCAGGGGTACAATTGAATTGCTCTAAACAACAGTACTACTTGAAATGCCCATGGGCGTCCCTTTGATGTTCCTCTTCCAGCCCAGGTGGGCAGAGAATTCTCATGAGGACAAGATCACTCTGAAGTGCCTCAAATGGCATCACATTTTGCTTCACTGCAAAAAGTCGTGTGTGGGAGTCAGGGTGAGCTAGGGAGTCATTGCTGTCATAAATCAGGCCATTCTTTGCAGGTGTCATCTCAACAATTTATGTCCTACCCAAGGGCTGCTTCTCAAGTCTGGATGCACAGGGAGTTGCTTGCTGTTGACTTCCACTTTCCCCAAAAGCAGGAGTACTTCCAGCTCACATCCTCACCCCTACAACTCACATGCTGCTGGCAGCAAGGAAGGAAGTACCTGCAGAGGTGAGCACTGAGTGGGGTTCTAATCTGTCTGAGCCATATGAGAAGAGCAGCCCTGGACAGAGCAGAAATTTAGAAAATTTCTAATTTCAGTTTTCCTGCCCAAGCCTGACCCTGGTCAACATGTGCAGAACTTTGTAAAATTAATTGCATCTTGAGTGGAAAAGCTGCAGATGGGGTGTGTTTTCAGTGTCTGCAGGCAGCAGAGAAAGTTTGGGATACTCCTGTGCACAATGGACCTCACTGATCTGGGGATATCTGACTGACACTGGCAAAGGCTGCCCAGAGAAGCTGTGGCTGCCCCATCCCTGGAAGTGTTTAAGGCCGGGTTGGATGGGCTTGGAGCAACCTGGGATAGTGGAAGGTGTTCCTGCCCATAGCAGGGGTTTGGAATGAGATAAGCCTTAAGGTCCCTTTCAACCCAAACCATTCTATGATTTGAAATATGCCTACTAGCTGGTTTCCTTTGATGATGACAGTTGCTGTTATTAATGGCTTCGATAATGACACAGATTACAGAATCTTATTGTAAATTTCAAACTATTTTAGGATCATTTTAAACTTGAAATTCAGTCTAAGAAACAATGGAGAAGGAAGGATGCCTCTTAGAATAATGGATCTTAAATCCCTCTTACCTCTGAAATACAGCATGAATTTTGAGAAGGCAGCCAATCCTCAAGGATGTTGAAATTATGCTGTCACACCCCCTAGATCTTCAGACAAACACAGGATTGTGATCACCCAACTTTACCTGGATTAACTTTTATACTTCTACCTTCACACCAGTTCATCATTCATCACCAGTCAGCAACATTCCAGACCTCATCCCAGACTGAGCAAATTAGAAAATCTGAAAGAAACATGGGTCTCTATTTTTACAAGTCCATTTGTCAGCAGTTACCACTTATAGAGATCTATTGATAAGATTCGATTATCCAAGGTTTTCAGTGCTTTGGCACTGAAAAACAGAGGAATTCAGGAAAACTCAGGAAAATTCAGGAAAACACTTATGCACACCTTTAGCTTTAAGTGTGAGTCATCCCAGTTCAGGTTGTTGCTGTGGGTAGATTTCACAGACTGAGTCACCCAATGAAGACTTTTAGGTCTGAAGCTCATCCTTACTTGGACAGCAGCACAAGAGTTCTGGCACTATGTTATGGATCTGGGGGCTTTCTCCTAAGTTCTGTAATCCTGGCAGCTTGTCCCTTTATATCCCACCTCCTGCAGCTGGGCACTTACATGACACCCTCTTCTGCCTTAAGAGAAATTTCAATCCAATGTGGTGCTGGTAAATACCTTGAAAAATTTCACTTAAAAGAATTAAAAGAGAGAAAACTTTCCACACAGCCCAGAAAGGATCTTTAAAATGTAAAACTCATTTAATTTACAAAACAGACAAAATACTGTCCACTTATTCTTAACAAAAGAGGAAGTAAAAACAATCCACAATATATTCTATTGTTACTATATTTATTATTATTGTTGCTCTCACAATTAGAAAACACAGCTAATGCTGCTTCCACGAACAGGGGATAATTTGTGCTTTAGATGAATAAACCATAGGTCTGCTGAGATATTTAATCAAACTCTGTTTGACTGATGAAACTGGTCCTGAGAGGAAAACAAAACAAAACATGTTGTACATGTTAAAGTCATTAATCCCAGGTGGATTTTAAGTTTCCTGTTCTTTCTCCCCCTCTCCCAAATCTTGTTTTCTGCTCCATCTCCCTTGCAGAGGAGAAAGTCATGCCTGTGATAGCTCCTATCTGCTCTTGGGAACAAAACAATGGTGTTTCACAACCCCCTGTCTGATGCAGGGAAAGGCAAATCCTTTGTTTTGGGGTGGAGGTCTAACAACAATCAATCCCAGGCCTGGATTTTCCTCTTGTTCCCCGTATTCCCAAGTACCTCTGGAGCCTCTTCTCAGCACCTTCCCCCAAGTAGGTAGCCCAGAGCTGGGCAGCACAAGTCTATCTCACTTGCAGGATGATAATGGATGTTTACAGGGATCTGTTTTCTAGCAGGAAGAGGGATGGTCCCTCAGGGACTCTGTTATCATTTTCCTGACAGAGACACTGCTAATTGTATTCAGATTTTTTCTTTTTCTCTCACTCCCCTTCCCCTCACCAAGGGCTTTTCTAGATGCCTGTGAAATCTTATGAGCTGCCTGATTTAGTAAAATTAAGATACTTTCTATTTATGTAGAATAAAATACACAATCAGATGGGAGTTTTTTATAGTGAATGGCATTTGCCTACCTTATGGAGAAACCTAAATGATATACCATTGGAAGGGTAAGGATGGGGGAATTAATCAAAAAATACAAAGCCAGCCAGAGGTATACGGGGTCTAAAACGTCAGATTTGAAAATAGCATTAAGTCCAAATTGTTTTATTAAATCACAGATACTTTTTTCACATTAATAAATACTACAAGGCCACCAGCATAATACTCTTCAGGATATCTTGGCTGTTTCCATCAGGGGTAATAGTATGAAACTATGAAATAATAGTGTTTGTGGGAAGAAATCAGGTGTATTTTGCCAGCTAGTGTAAATCAACAGTACTGTGTAGTGTAAATCAACGTCTAGTGTAAATCAACAGTATACTGTGTAGTACAACATGGGGCTGGGCCAAATAACATCAGCTGTTGGGATGTGGTACATGTTATAAGAAGGGAACTGCAGCATCACCTGACACAGACGTTCACAGTAATTAAAGCCATTTTCTGCAGTAGCTGAAGGATCTCAGTGTTTCAGAGCAAAGCCTTGAAAACTGCTTGCTGAAGGCCTGAGAACGAGAAGGAGGGATGTAATTTCCTTGCAAAGCTGGTTTATGACAAATGTTCACACAGCACATACACAAAAAATTATAAAACCATAGAATGATTTGAATTGGAATGGACCTTGAAGATCATCCAGTTCCAACCCCCATGGGCCACAGGGGACACCTTCCTCCAGACTGCAAAAATAACTTGGACATTCTGGTTTGGATCCCTGTTGTATCAATAACTGAAATTGAGAGATGTGACACTTTTCTCTTCTGGCCTCTCTGTGTTTTGCTGCTGAAGCAAGGAGTGAAGCATCAGAGAGGTTGCAAGAAGAAAGATGAGTGGTTCTGCCAGTATGGCTCTGTGTTATAGGTACTTTTTATTCCTAGTTCTTATTTAAACTTATTTATTCCTAATTTCTTATTTGAAAGCACTGTCTACTGCTCATAGAAGGGCGTTTTCCGAAATAATTTGAAAATGCCAGAGGTTCCAGAGGGAGATCCTAGAATCACAGAATGATTTGGGATGGAAGGAACCTTAGAAGCTCATCTTGTTCCACTCCACTGCCATGGGCAGAGACACATTCCACTAGACTAGGTTGCTCAAAGCCCCATCCAACCTGACCTTGAACACTTCCAGGGATGGCGCAGCCACAACTTCTCTGTTCAATCTGTGCCAGAGCCTCACCACCCTCACAGGGAGAAATTTCTTCCTAGCATCTTATCTAAACCTATCTTATTTCAGCTTAAAGCCATCAAACTGATGAGATGACCCCAGTTTGGTGGATGGAGCCAGCCTGTGTAACAAGGGAGACTGCAGTTTATCAGACCTGGCCCTGTGCACGACTCTCACCTGAGGAAGGCACATCACCCTAGGCACACTCCTCATACAGTGTGCAGCTGCTCCAGAGAAGAAAAGGGCCCTGAAATTTAGAAGTTATGGCAAAAGCAGTGTAAGAGTGTTAATTCGTAGACTAACAGCCTAAGACATGGGCTGGGGTCACACAGACTCTTTTCTCAAAGAAGTGAAGTTCAGATGAAGCCCATGATGGATTATGTAGAGAAGCCAGCAGGGATTTTGAACATGGATGCCTCAAACTGCAAAACTCCAAACAATTCAGCCATTTCAATATCATCACATCTGTGGCATGAGAAGACAAAGTGTGAGGTACCACCATGGCACAAGTTCTGCCATGGGTTCATTTCCCACCTGATGGATCTGCAGATGCCTAATTGATTTACTCACTTCTTTTAATTCCAGGGGATGATTTCATTTGGCAATAAGAAAGCCAGTCAAGGATCACAGGTCTGACATGGGAGGAGTGAAATGCAGCTGAAAACAGTGTCTGTATAGACCATTTCTTCCTTTTTTCTATTTTTTCACCAAGAAGAAAGACTCATGACATCAGCAAGGGAGCAAGAAAAAGAATCATTACAGAATGGCATTGAAATGCTCAAATTTTTCTTCAGTCAGAACATCCATGCCTTTTTGGCTTTATCAGAAAATGGAAATAAAAATAAAATTCCTTAAAAGAATGAGAATAGGCTGTTTCTTTACATATCAAATGAAGCCAAATTCTGGCATTGGAAAGCAGTGGGATTTGTGCCACCAGCCTGTCTGCATGTCAGCCTAAAGACACCCACCACTCATCACACTGCACTGCAGAGACGTTTTAGTCCATCAGCTTTTATGGGGTGACAATAACACAAACCACTGACAAACTATGAAAGGTCTTTTTTTGCCTGCTTATTACTGGGGGAGGGAAGGAGGAAAGGAGACCAAACCCATTACAGCAAAGCAAAGTAGCTGAAGAGAATAAAATACCTCTAATTTTGCTCTTATAACACGTGATGCTTTTCTCCTCCAACTCCCCAGGGCTGCTCAGACAGAAGCCGTAGCCCCCCAGGGAATGGCTGAGTGGGGGAAAAAAGAGGATTTTGAGAAAGATTGTGGTTGATACTGACATATTTCCCCCTAGGAGAGTGACAGAGTCCCTCTATATTTGTGCAGGAATGATTTTTTGGCTGTCTACAGCATTTTGCATGGGGCTGGGGTACCCAAGAATGATCTGAAAGACATCAGAAGCTCAGCTGCCTTCTGTTCCTGGAGCAGCATCCTTCTCCAACATCACCTTTGACAATCAGTACACAGAGCTGGATGGCCAGTAAAAAAATCCACAAAAACTAACAAACAAACAAACACACACACACAAAAAAAATCCCCCTCAAAACCCCAAACCAACCAACCAACCAACCAAAAAAGAAAGGATAAAAAACAAACAAAAAAAAACCCCCACACACAGAAAAAAAAACCAAAACACACAAAAAACACACAATAAAACCAAAACCCACCAAAACAAAAGCCCCTAACAAACAAACCAGCAAACAAAAAGAAACAAACAAAACAACAACAAACAAACCCAAACAAAATAGCAAATAAAGGAGCCTAGGCTATGTTGAAAGCTCCCCTGCACAGCAACTCCTTTCCAGGAGTCATAAGCCAACCTCTTATGACATGAGAATTGTGAGTCATGTTTGTTATTGAGCTCCTCAGGGGCACTAGGAAATTTTACCAATGAGGGTGATCACTGATAAAGCAAACCAAAACAGCAATGGTGACTCTTCCTTTCTCCAAGTGTTCTGTTTCATTGTCTTGACTGTATTTAGGCTAATTCTGCTCAGAATTAAGGGCTGGGGAGGCAGGGAATAAAGAAACTTTTCTTTCCTACACCAGTGAGTTCCTCAAACCATGCTCCTTTCCCATCATTGGGAGAAATATCAGAGATGCTTTACAAGTAGAAGAGTGAAACAATAATCTAATATTTTGCTGTTGCACCAGTAACTTTAGCATTTATTTCATACTATTGTTAATGCTTGTTTATAATATAAGGATATATTTATGTAGGAAGTAAAGTAGATGAAAGCATAAGATATAAATATTTCTGTATGTCTGCATATAAAAGAAAATATGTACAGCCACAGATAGTGGTTCTCTGCTGTGTCAGGGCAGGGCCACGTGAAGGACTGACATGTTCCCATTCCTTCCTGCTGGGAATAGCTCCTGGCTTCCATGGCTGTGCTCCCTACAGCCAGGACTGCTCCACTCTCTGCAGTTTCCTGAGGCTGGACCAATAGTTCTGTGGGGGAAAAAGCCAGTGGCATATTTCCCCAGGGACTTGATGGGTCAATGTGGAAGAGTGCCAGTGACTAAGGGCATCACACCCAAAGGGCAAAGAGAGAGCAGGAGCTTGCTTTCTTCCTTTACTTTCCCACTGGACTTGGACTTTGCTTTGTTATTTTATCCTAATGGCTCCACTACTGTCTTGTGGACCCCATAAAGTCCTTCTCAGCCTACCCTACTCTCCCTGCTTCCAGGATTCCAGGGGATTTTTTTCATGGCTGAATTTTTGTCCAGCCTGGACAAATCAAGGACATATTTTCCTTCAGCAATAAGTTCAAAGTCGTGGACCTGTGTAAAAGAAAGATTAAAATTAGTTGTTCATTTCAGGGGATTGACCTGAAATCTTTCCACTTTTCTCACTCACAGTGGATGATTCCCTGCTACAAATTAAGTCTTTGGCAACAAAGGCAGTTATTGCTGAAAAATTGTAGCATTTTTCCCTTCTGGGATGGTCTGAAGGGAGACTCAGTACCTGTGCTACAAGGCATAGGCAGGTGTGAGCCTTAGTTATTGTCAAACAAATGTTGCTTTTTTCCCCCCCCCAGGGAAAGTCTCTATATTTATTTCTCACAATGCTAGGGCACTGGATGGCTGGACATCATTGGCAACCATAGGAAATACTTTGGAAGAAGATACCATCCCAAATGTGGTTTTGTCTTCTCAGAGAGCATTTTATTGGTGAGGGGAAACATTTGTGGGTTTGTTGCTTTTTGGGAGGTTTTTTTACGTTCTTATTTTTACTGGTATGATTGTTGCTTTTCCTCCTACCATCTCTCCTCCAGTCTGTGTCTTTACAAGATAAATGATGTCTACTCAAGGAAATGTTTTCTCTGAATCCTGCTGGGGTGCCACTGCTGTCTGAGCTCCCAGGTGGGCAGAGGAGTTTTCATTTGCACACGTATCTCTCGACAGTCCTCTCGCACTTTTTACAGGTGACGTAGCAGCACCAGTGATATTTGCAGTGGCAACGCTCCACCACTTTGTCCATGTAGGGGTTGTAGCCTCTGCCACAGCACATCAAGTCGCAGCTGTCACTCCCATTGGAAGTCTTGTTGCATTGTCTGGAAGAAGGAAAATGCTGTGAGTGAGTGCAAATTCCTGCAGGGACTCCCAAACTGCTGCTGTGTGGCATTGCTGGGCCTGACAGCTCTGTAAGGCGCTGGGTGAAGCCAGCACAGTGAGCACCCAGCCAACATCCCCCTACATCCCCCTGGGGCAGAGGGAGCCCCAGGCTGCAATCACATGGCCTCCTGTGACACCCAAAATAACATTAAACTGTTGTTCTGACTCTCAGTTTGGGCCTGGCAGCATCCAGGCTGCTCCCACACGAGCAGACAAGCAAAGCTGTTGGGATACCTCCACAACAAGAACTAATCATTCCAAACAATCTGTGTTCCCAGGCAGGCTCCAAAGCTGTCTGAAAGGAGCTGGAAGAAGATGGTACCCTAAAGAACAAACACTGGTATTTGTCTACCACTGCCTAACCTGAAAAGGGTGAAGGAGGAACCCTACAGCAGATAGTACTTGAACAGGCTCCATGCCAAGGATCCCAGGCTGGGAAAAATCCTGAACAGGCTTTTACACCCACTATGCAGCACTGATCCTATCAGGGAAATCACAATCAATACTAGAAGGGCTGGACTGTGCACCTTTTTTTCCCTTTGATTTTCTCCAAACATGACATGAGCAGCTGGGAAGTTGGCCCAAAAACACCCTGAGTCCTGACCCAGGAACAGGAAATGTGGCAGGAACACAGGGTAGGATGAGAAGTCACCAAATATCACACAGACTTTCACTGCTTGTTTTGCTTCTGCTTTTAATTAAAAACCAGACTCAGTGGGATAAATCAGCTATTGTGTTGGGTTCACTCATTTTGTCTGCTTCCCAGTGAATGGCTTCAGGTTTTCAGAAGCAGCTCCTGAATTGAGGAATCTCTTTCACTGATCCTTTGATTACCATTTCACCATCACTCCTCAAAAACCACCTATCCCATTTCCTAAAATACTCCAATATTCACTGGATATGAAAGTGTACCAGGCATTGAATTTTGGATGAGATGAACCATGTCCTAGAGAAACCATTTCTCCACAGACTGTAGAGACAACCCAGGACGGAAGTGTTCATGTTTGGTCAGATGGCTGCACTTTTTTGGTATGTACCCAACAACATGGGGCTGTGACCTTGATGGAGTTCTGAAACTGCTGTAACAAAGGTGATTTGTTGGGTGGGGTAATTGCTGACAACTCTCCTAAATCTTATTCTGTGTGGCTATTTTGTGTCTATTTTGGACAGAAACACTCTAAGGCTGCTTTGAGGTGGGAAGAGGAGAGAGGAGCGTAAGTTGGACCCTTGAGCTAAGCAACTGTTAATAGATGCAAACAAATCCATGAGAATTATAGGAATTGAGATAATGCTTTAGGAGAAGTTATGGGATTAGTGAAGTGTTGAGATTTTGTTCTCACTCTTCTTTAAGTTTTTCTGCCTCCCGTTTGTTATTCTGATTCGCATTCCTCTCCAGGTTCAGTGTTTAAAGACCCCCTCAACCCACTCTCATTCAGGAGAGTGTGTAAATATTTACAAACCTTTGAAAGCCTCCACTGAAGCTGAAGTGTGCAGCCACACTGGATGTGTTTGCCCAGCACTGAACCAAAGGCCTTCTTAGTGCCGCTGTGAGCCGGGGCCCCTCCACGAGAAACCTCCAAATGACTCCTCATATATGTATTAATACATGCATTAAGTATTCAGAGCAAAGGTTCAAATATAGGTGTGTTGACATTAGAAGAGGGGAGGATATTTGTCAGCCTTACTTAGCTTTGCTAGTGGATGGAAATGTTGTTTCCTGGAGGTTCACCTAGGGAGGATGGGGAATCTGCAGAAGCGTGGTGAGGGATGTGCAGTGCCTCCATGTCACTTCATGCTGGGAGCTAACTAAAGTGGCCAGGAAAAGGAATACGGATCCACTCTGATTTCTGCTCACCACTGAGGACATTCACTCCCCAGACATACAAAGCACACAACAGTGATATTTACCCCATTCAAATAGAAAGCAAGACTCTTCTACCTGCTATATTGGGACCTGGGATTCTCTCTTTCCCTCCATCCACTCCTGTGGTTTGCAAAAAAAAACCAAAACCAAACCAAAACAAAAAAGTGGATCTAGTAGGAGATATGCCTTCCCATATACCTCCCCCATTGCCCACAGCCTGAAACAAAGAAAGAAAAAAAGGAACAATCTTATTAAATAAATCCTCAAGTTTTTCTCAGTTTGGTATCAGGAAATGGGGACTTTCAGAATGGGTGGGTTGAACAGCCAAAACAAAGTTTTCATCCCATCATAAACATATATGGGCTTCTAGAAAGCTTTCCTGACAATGCCACTAAGCAGAGATTTTGTTTTGTGTTTTAAAGCATAGGCCTGGATATGAATTAGATTAATTTTTCATTAAACAAGCTGAAGCAGGTAGTTTCTCAGCCAGTGGGGGAAGACAAAGAACTCCAAAGACCAGAGTTTATCCACAGAAGCTGCCCTGAACATCGGCTTTCAGAGCCTACAGCTGTGATCTCATCAGGCTCCCCGCTGATGGGTTAAGTTCAATCTCATTTGCTTTGGGCCTGGTCCAGCACAATTCCAGAAACTCAGAGAAATGCCCTTCTCCTGAGCCTTGGAGAGAAAACATGAAGGCAGGCGATTGCATCGTAACACAACACTGTAACCTCTAGAAGCACTTGGAAGACTGCTGAGAAATTATGCTTGGGCCGTAATCCCAGCCAAAATTCTGGCTCAAGAACAGGCTTTCACATTGTCACAGTGCTTTTTTCTTCTTTAAGAGGGGAGGAGGTCAGCAGTGTTTGCTGGACAAATACCGCTCAGTATATGCCTGTCCAAAATCTCCCCTTTCCAGTCCACATTTGCAGAAGCACTGCAATACACCATACAGCCTCATCATGGGGGGAGTTTCTCAGCAGAGGTTGTGAAGGACACCCCAGAACCTCTAAGAGTCTTCCCCCAGGTGGAGAGTGGGGATTTTAATTTTAAAAGCTAGGGGGAGATCATAGAATTATTTTGGTTGGAAAAGACGTCTAAGGTCGATGAAGTCCAACTTAGCAATGTCACACAACTTCATTGTGAATCCCTATTTACTCTGTCCCATCAGCAGATACAAGTATACATATATTTTTGCTTGTACAGCTGGCACCTGGGATCAAAATTGAGGCCAACTCTGTACTGTTCCCCATGATTATGGCATGATGGGAGGGATGAGACACCCACTGGAACCTCACTCCATCTGTCCTATTGATAAGAACCTTTTAATGAGGACATTAAAAAGTCATTCTGGGGCACAAGCAACTGCCTGCCTGGCCCAGTGCATCTCCCAGTGGATGAGGAAGATGCTGCTACAGGAGTAAAACATAATTCTGAGCCTTTTCTGACCACAGGGAAACCATCTGCTTTCATGAACTCCAGCAGTCCCAAATCCCAGAACACAGTACTGCTGTGTAGTTTTTTTCCTCCTTTAAATCAAATTCCTTTTTACTTCTTTGGTGCCTTTTGCTCTAGTAATGTCAAGTAAATGCAGCAGTATATAAAAGAAAGAAAGAGAAAAATAATTCAAATCCTTCAGGATATATATAACACAATGGACATTCCTAAAAATACATCAAGGCCACAGCTTCATATAAGATTTTGAGGGCAGAATCTTATCTACTTTTAAATTGCATTCTCATCCATGAAGAATGACTGGAGACTGACACTAAACAACTGTACAAGAAAGAGTTATCAATAGCATTTGTCAGTGAAGAGATGTAAAGAAAGATCCTGGAAACAGCCTGTATTTTTATTAATGAGGAGTTGAGAGTAAGCTTAAAAATTCGGGGATAATGCTAGGGAAGAAGGAATTGAGGACATTTTGTGACAGTGGATTAAGGTGCAAAGTAAGCAACACACTTTGAGAAAGATTCAGCTAAATGTGGAAATGTTCCCAGGGGAGCCAAAGGTGCAGTTCAGAAAGTAGAAAACAATGAAGGACCTGATTTAGAGAAGCATGTTGAAAGAGGTGTCTTTTAACCTCTATAAAAGATTATTGCAACAAGGAGAGAGAAAAAATGTTCTTTTTATATGCCAAGGAAAGAGGACAAAAAATTATTAGTTTTATTTTAGATTATGTTTAGTTTAAATTTCAATTAACAAAAGCCTAACACTGAGGATAGTAAAACCCTGGAACAGGTTGTTTAGGGAAACTGCTTTTAAGAGCAGAGGAGAGAAATGTCTTCAGTAACAGCCTAGGTGGTGTCAGTTCAATCTTGCTCCTGAAAAGATCAAGGTCCATTGAAAATCATTCCCAGACCCAATTTTCTCTAACTCAAATGCCATTTGGTTGCAGAGGGACTAGATATGTTTAAGAGAGCTAGATTCATTATCCATTGCAATTTTACTCTGTGAAATTATTCTTTTCATAAATAAATTTATTATTCACAAATCTGTTCAGGAAACTTTATGGTCAAATTCAGGTCTCTCAAAGTAGAAAGAATTCAATCTTCCCCACACATTAACTAAGATAACAAGAAAAAAGAAAAAGGCACAGCTGGCCTAATTACTAAAATGGGCACCAGATGCAAGCATGTTGCCCTGGGAAAGAAGGAATAACACCTAAATAAGGTGGGAGGAACAGAAAGCTAATTTTTTTCTGACTTTCATAAAATCATAGAATGGGTTGGAAGGAACCTTTAAAGGCCACCTAGTCCTGCCCTCCTGCTATGTACAAGGACATCTTCAGTTAGAGCAGGTTTCCTCCAGTTCTTCTGGGACACCCACAAAAGCATTATTTGCTATTTCTTATTCAGAATTTTTTGGATCTCATCAAATAAAGGGCAACACATCTGATAACTGTTCCAAAAACGACTATAATTGAACACACAATCACTTACTCAAAGCTCATTTTATCCTGTGCCCTCACTAACAGAAACTAAAAGAGGCTGTAACAAAAAACAAACATCAAATGCTGATGTTTACTCATAACTACTACTCTTCCCCAGCTACATATGAGTGCTTCTGCTAAAAAATTTCATTGCCTACATAAACAACGAATCACAGAGTGGTGTGGGTTGGAAGGGAACCTTGGAGGTCATAGCTTCATAGAACAGAATCATCAAGGTCAGGAATAAAACCTCCAAGATCATAAAGTCCCACCCTGGTCTCAGTATCACCAAGTCCACTAAACCATATCACAAAGTGCCATGTTCACTCATTTTTTAAACTCTTCCAGGGCCGGTGACTTCCCTGTCACCTGCCTGTTTCAATGCAGCCTGTTTCAATGCTTAACAAATCCATCACTGAAGAAAATCTTTTTAATCTCGAACCTGAACCTCCCTCAGCACAACTTGAAGCCATTTCCTTTTGTCCTATGGCTGGTTTCCTGGGAGAAGAGACCAACCACAGCCTGACTGCCACCATCTCCTTTCATGGAGTTGTGGAGTGTGATATGGTCTCCCCTGAGCCTCCTCTTCTCCAGACTCAACAATGCCCGTACTCTCAGTCACTCCTCATAGGATTTATATTCCAGACCCCTCAAAGAGCCCTTCTCTGGACACACTCCAGCACCTCAATGCCTGCCTTGGAGTAAGAGGAACAACACTAACACAGTACTCAGGGTGCAGGCTCACCAGTGCTCAGTACAGGGGGACAATGTAGTCCAAGATCAGCCTGTTCTAGCCCCCACGCCATGAGTAGGAACATTCTCCACTGGTTGTCCCAAGCCCCATCCAGTATGGCCTGGAACACTTCCAGGGATGGGGCAGCCACAACTTCTTCTAAACAACCTATTCCAGTGAACACCTTCACAGGGAAGAATTTCTTCCCAATATCCCATCTACCCTTGTTCTTGAGCAGTGGGAGGCCATTCCCCCTTGTTCTATCACTCCAGGCACTGGTCCAAAGTCCCACTCCAGCTTTCTTGGAGCCCCTTTAGGCACTGGAAGGGGCTTTAAGGTCTCCAGAGCCTTCTTTTCCACAGGCTGTACAATCTCCACATTATCACACAATACAAAGCATATTCTTGGAATAGCAGGAAAAAAGTGGTATCAAAGGCTGCCACTGAACACTGAAAATGGAGCAGCAGATGCATGCTCAGCCAACTTCATGTATGTTCATATCCAAGAAAGCATTCCAACCTAAGACATTTGTGACAAATATTTTACATTGCAGTAAAGAAAGGATCTGTGAGCAAGGAGCAGCCACCAGAGAGTGGCCATATTCCTTGCTACAGTGAGTCAGCTGAGGAGTGCTGACTGATAAACCCAGCTAAGCTGCAGCACATTGTTTGTTGCAGCCTGATTTCTGCAGCCTAAGAGAGCTCCTTCCCACATTCGGCTTGATTCCAAGACTGCTCTGGGAAAGATCAGTAATAAACAGTTCTGTTATCTCTGCAAGGCTTCATGCATGGCAGAATTTCCCTTTCACTGGATTCATAAAGGAGTCTTAAACAGCCTTTGAAATGTGATACATTGCACCCCACTTATAAGGAATATTCATATTTTTGCTTCTTTTCTCACAAAAGAGAGCTCAATTTTATAATCTGCCATTATTTTTCATTTACTCAAAGCTGGTAGTGATTTTTTCAGGCAGAAGCAACTGAACTACTTTGTTAAAAGATGAAAGAGTGCTTTTGTCTGAGAAATCTCTGAGAAGGGGAGTATTTACATTTTTTCACAGTGGTTGATTTGTTGTATTGAAAGTTTTACTTGCAACTTCACAGATCACTTCTTTAGACCTTTCTCCAGACCATTTTTAATTGGTTATGAAAGCGTGATGGTGGTATATAAGCACACAGAATTTGGCTGGAGTCAATGTGGCAGTAAGTCTTTGCAGGAGACTTGGATACTGGTTGCAAAAATCAGCTCCTTAATCAGCTTTTTAGCACTTCAAAGAGGCCTGAAACCTCAGGTCTGAGTTTAGTTCCCTGACTTTGAAATCTGGATATACCCTGAGCACTTGGAGGCATGCGGATTTCCAAAACGTTTCTAAATTTCAACAAGCTAAGAAAGTCCAAAGTGTCTTGGAAAATGTTTCAGACTTGTTCTGAAGAAGGCTTTGAAATCCTTTGAGGAAAGATTCTAAAAGGCTTTTGACTAACTGGGGGCTCATTTTTTGAGTGGATTTTCATATGGTTCATCTACAAAGCAATTCCCTTTCCTGCCTGAAAAGCACACAATAAGTCTACATAATATGATCCCTCGCATTAGAAGGATCACCAATTAGATTATCCCTTCCACCCACCTGCCAGTGCAGGATTGTTTCCTGCAGCAGACAGCAAAATCCAACATATCCAAGGTGCTGCAGCTTTACCATCAACCTCTGTCCTGTTTCCAGCATGCTATGAGCAAGAACCAGACCTTGGGGAGAGGGAGGAGGAAAAGGACTTTCCCTGGATATGCTGCAAAACTGCTCATTTTTTGTCACAAAAAATGCATCAATATGAATATTTTAATCAATGAACAGGAAAAGGTTGTGTTAATGGTGTATTTCCCCCCTCTGAATCCCTTTGGAGGCAGAAACCAGGGCTGGAAAATACTGAAGATGCCCAAATCAGTCTCCTGGGCAGTGTCCATAGGGGACTGCACTGTAAGAGTCCAGGCATGGACTGACCTCTGCACCCAGAAAAAGGCCAGAACGGAAGTGCAAAGGTGGTTGAAGAGAGAGCAGACCAAATGAGAGACCACAACAACAAAAAATCCTTTTTGACTTCCCTGCCATGACTGGCCTTAACAACGAGACTACTTAGAAACAGCAGGATCTACCTCCAGAAAATTTTGGTGTGCATAAAGATAATATATTCAAATACCTCCAGGACATGACTCATTAAATAAAAACATATTTGAGCTATCCCCATGTGAGCATTTTTACATCTTTCTGGAGTAAGCATGAACTACATTTTGCCCTGCCCTCTCGCTAAAAGCATTCCTTTTGTACTCCTTCTACCTTATCCCTGTCACTAGGCATTATCTCTGCAGCTCTGCAGCAGGCTGGAACAGAGCCACCACATTTAAAATGCATTTAGGCACCCTCTTCATGAGAGAAAAAATGCAAAGAGGAAAAGGCATCCATGGGAGGGGAAGGCTAGGGAAGATCCCCTCCCTTTCCCTGCTCCCCCCAGGAAGCATGGGCCAATCTTCACCCACACTGTGTGTATTTTACAGTTATTTCCTCTAGTAATTTAGTCCAGGAAAGGAGTTGCTGTGGCTTGTATTATGCATGCCAATTTTGAGACACCAGGCATCTTCTCAAGAGCCTGCAGATGGACAGTAATGAAAACAAGCCCAACTCCACATGACCTTAAAACCTGCCCTGAGTGATGCCTGAAGCTCAGCACAGGACTATCTCACCCTCTTCCCCTCCCATGGCCAGCACCATCTTCCATATCTGAGAATGAGGAGGTTTTTTTTGACAAGTTCCTTTTGAAAGTCATCCCCTCCTGCTTTAATATCTTGGTCTTCTAAATCCTCATTCAATCTCACTTCCTGTGGACCCTTGGCTGGCAGGTTCATAGTCATGGCTGTCGTCCAGCTCAGGATAAATGAATGCCTGCAATACACATTTTCCTTTCCTCAGAAGGAAAAAAAAAAAAAAAAAAATCGTTCAGGACCTTGACATATTTTTCATCCTTAGATGGGATAAAAAGTTGAAATCTGCTGTAAAACAAGATTAGATGAAGAAGTCACACCTCCCTGTCCCTAGAAAGGATTTCAGCTCATGGAAAATGTTTTACTTGGCAAATCCATAATGAATTCAACCTTGTTTTGATACAACCTGTTCATTTAATGCAATCCCTATAAAATTAAGTTCCAAATAATCTTCACCATTTTTCACTTGCAAAACAGAAAAGCA
The DNA here is from genome assembly GCA_013389925.1 of Aegithalos caudatus. Lineage (NCBI taxonomy): Eukaryota > Metazoa > Chordata > Aves > Passeriformes > Aegithalidae > Aegithalos > Aegithalos caudatus. Next base: position 79,888 of record WEIU01021646.1, on the reverse strand, counting down.
CAACACAGAGGTCTTTTTCAAGGCACAAATATGTCAAAATCCATACAAATCCACAAAAAACTTCACTTCCATTCAGACGACATTTTCCTTCAGAAACCAGTTTCAGTATGCTTTTCCCATGCTATTCTCAGTGACTCATAAACATCTTCACTTGATAATTAATGCTCCACTGCTGAACTGGTGATGAATGTCAGCCTGGTATTCCCACCACAGAGCTGTCAGATAAGTGCTGGTGGGGAGCAGAGCAGTCCAGCCATTGATGTCAGAGGATACAGGACATTAACTGCCATAAAACATCAGGGGACAAAAAAGGCACTCTTGTCTCACTCAGCTCTCTTAACTGCTGATCAGCTCCACCAGTTAAATGCTGATGCAGAATCACAGAATCATTTAGGCTGTAAAAACCTAAAATCATCAAGCCCACAGCACTGCCAAGCCCACCACTAACCCAGGTCTCCAGCTGCCACATCCCACATGCATATATTGTTTATCTTGTCTGCATTTGGGTAATCTCATTTCAGCAAAATCTTCTCCCCATTGAACCATAACTGTCCAAATATCGCTACATCCACTACATTAAAATGGAGGCATCCCAAAAAAGGCCAGGCACATACTCCTTGCCACTTGCCTGAGCCTCCACTGTGAAATAACAGAAAGAGCAAAGAAGAATTATGAGAACTGTCTAAGGAAAGCCAGCAAGATAGCAACTAAATAGAGAGGTTGAAATCCAGCCATTGCAGCCACCTAACAAAAACTAGGAAAATACTGGAAACACACACTTTTTTGGCTGTTGATGGGTCAGCTCTAGAGAGATCAGATGGGTCTGCCCACCTAGAGATGCTCAGATTTTTGAAATGTTGAATTAGTTTCTGTTGGAGGAAATTAAACAGATGGTGGGAAGAGAAAGGCATGTCTGTTGCTTTTGAAAGGGGACAGTATGCTGCCCAGTGGAGGCTGGGCTTGACCATAATGACCTTAAATCCCTAATATTAGTGCAATAAAGAAATTCCTCTGCAGAGTCATAAGCAATACAAACACACCTGGACTTTTAATATGCAGTAGAAGAAAAAAAATACAATTTTTGTAGTTTGGGGTTTTTTTTAAGGGAATCTAGGAATGCTGGTTCTAACTGGGTTCACATTTGCCTGCTTAGGGGAGCCTTAGAGAAACAACTCTTCTAATCAGCAGAGACTGCAAGAAATGATGGAGACTCAACACAGTATAAAGCAGCTGCTTGATCCTTACAAGTTCCTGTGGAGGTGAGGTGCCTGGAGAATTTTGAAATGTACCTTATGCCTTACTGTGTAATGGAAAATGTGTCAGCAAGCCCTCTCTTGGCTACAGCCATCACTAACAGGGCTAGGCATTGGTAAACCACATGGTATGTTAGAGATGTGCTCTACCAGTGTGTATGTGTCACCTCCTCGACTGCCCCTTATCCATACACGTTCCCCTCTTGCCCTTTCCTCTTTGGGGTCAGAGTACAGTGAGCACCCACTGCAGAAGTCCTCACCTGTCCTGGGTCCCATGTGACCCCACTTTTTCATTCTTCATGCAGAAATCAGGTGAGCTCTGCAGGTAAATCAGCTCTGTCTCTTTAACTGGCCTGATATCAATATCCTTTGGCACAAGGTATTTGCGTGTGCCCATGGGCCGGTGAACCACCTTGGTGGCAGATAAATATTTGGTTTTGAGGTCCAGTGCAATGTCTTGCAGTTCTTGAAGGCCTTTCCAACAGGTCTTGATAGAGCATGACCCAGAAACTCCATGGCACTTACATTTCATTTCAAGAGAGGCTTTCAAGACCTGCAAAAAGGAATGCAGGAGTTAGGAAATGCCCTTACAGTCAAACATCCCACAAGCTTGCTCATGAAGGTACTTCCTTAGCAGGAACTGCTACAGAAAAGTACTGCTGTTCTCATTTCTGCACAGGCAGTCTAGAGTAGCTACTTTGCAAAGCCAATGAGATCCTACAGCTCTTTGATGATCGCTATCAGTCCAGGACTACTTTTATAAGGGCTCCTTTGCAGCCAGAAGACAGAAGAGTATTTTGACTTTTGATCAGATATTTATATTGGGCTGCATTTCCACCCTCTAAATTCCTAGGGAGATGAATATCAAAGCATTCCTTAAACAGATAATTAACATCAATTTCAACCTCCAACAGCTTTGGGCTTTGGTAAGAGAGATGTCATGGCTTTGTTGAATTCAGTGCACTCTCACCCTTCCTTTCTGCTGGTCATAGGGCCAAAATAGCCTTTTACTTTGATTCTGCACTATTCCCATTTTGGTGGGACATGGCAGGATGCTGCCAGGAAGGGCCGAATGCACCGGTCATGGCAACGCAATGTCCCAAACAAAAATTTGCCCTTTGCAATTGAAACAAAAGCTCAAGACATTACAAAAATAAAATAAAATTTAAAACAAAAAGCAAACCAAACCCCAAGCAAACAAATCGAATAGTAGAAAAAAAATAAAAAGAGCCAGGGTGAGAAACTTCAGCATGGTTGTGCTCTGCAAAGGTGGACTCAGCCTGTAGCTGCACAGAAAGCTCCCAATGAGCTCAGCATACCCCAGGTTTGTCTGCACAGGCATCCCTGGAAGGACCAAGCTGTGCAGTAGGAGCTGTCTATGGAACCACTGGAGCTCCAGAGATGGGTGCAGGGGTCAGTTTTATAGCCATCCCCCCTCCATTTCTTCAGCTGCATGGACGGCTGCTATAGGGATTTGCACATCAGTGCACACCAGGCACTGCACATGGTAAACATTATCCCTCCACTGGATTCAAGCTGTTAAAAGCAGCTTGTGCCAGATATGAGAATAATCACTAGCACAGCAGTTTAAAAGAAAAAAAATAATCCTCCCTCCTGGCTGCAGGGATGGCTGGAGGCAACTGCTGCTGGATGCATCTGGCAGATGCTAATCCTCCACATTTACACAGCCCTTCACCCATGCAATGCCCTTGGCAGAGCACGACGGGACCCATCCCCACCACACCTCCTGGGGCAGGCAAGCCAGAGCCAACCTTGGCTGTGCAGCAGGTGGCAATGAGACATCCCACTCATGGTTAAACAGGGCTGCTAATAGCATTTGGGAATTCCTGAGTCACAGGGTGAGTTGTACAGCCACCATTTTCAGCAGGCCAAAGGAGTTCAGAACAATGTGGGAGAATTGTGCTCCTTTTGCTAGAGACACTGAACCTCAGCAAGTGATCAATGCTACAGATGATTGTACAAGTACAATAACTCTTGTGGATTTGTTACCTGTCTCCCTACTTCACTGTTGTGCAGATGCATCAGTTTATTGGCTTGTGATCCTGATTTTTTCATCTTCATGGGAGCATCTGAAAATTTGGACCCCATGATAAGACCATAGTTGAGGTTGTCTGCACATCCTCCCCATCGATACCCAGGTCCAGGTGTCTCACCTGGGATGGGACCACAGGAGCAGCCAGGGAGGTCCCCGGTGGTGCAGGCTCTGGCAATGGTGTGGCTGATGGCAGCAGCAGAGAGGGCATACACAAATGCTGACTCCCTTGTGCCTGAAAGAGACAAGAACTCCAGCTCAGCCTCCTGGGCCAGATACACATTCCCCAAAAAGAGACTTACACAGTCTGTGTCCCACAGAGCAGTCAACACACCAACTCGCTCCAGATGAGATGTCCCATGGCACCACTAGTTTGGAGCGCATCTCCTAAGTGAACTCTTCAACATAAGACAACATCCCAGTGGGGCAAGGAATCACATGGATTTAGGCATCTAAATTGTGGTGTGATTTGCTCTTGGAGCACGTGGATAAGCCCTTCTGTGGACTCTCCTGCCTCCTTTTGCTCCTGTGCTCATCCCATGACTCCCAGTGGGATGAGCAGACCAGAATGGTGGTGTGCCTTGTAAGAGTTGTGGTCTTGGACCCAAGAGCCTCTGGACATGACTGGCAGTGTAATGATGAATGTGGTCTCAGAGAACAGGACAAGTAGGCTTTGTAGTCCCTCCATGGCCTCCCAGGAGCAAGACCCTTCCTATCTCCAGCACACACACACACAGACACA
>WEIU01021646.1:63350-75797 GCA_013389925.1 Aegithalos caudatus | reverse complement strand
AAACCACCACCGACCCCCCCCCCCCCCCCCCCATGCTGTTTACCTCTCTCCAAGTCCAGCAGGTAGTTAGGAGCCAGCTCTATTGAGGAGCAGTTCCACCTCATGTCTGAAAACGTTTTTCGGCAGGTCTTTATCACCTCCTGCGCTGCCTGAATGATGGTCTGCATTAGCTCCAGGTTGCTGCGGCACAGCTGCACCTGAGAAACCACCAAGCCTTCAAGCTGCTTGCAGTGCTGGGTTTGATTCAGAGCCAAAGCCAAAGGAGTCTTGGACAGAGCTCTGAGGAGACAAGCACATGCAAAAAAAGCATTAAAATGCATTTTATTCTCCTATGCTTACCTGACTTAATTAAAGCTTTCTGTAAATAGGTGTCTAGAAAAAGCTGGTGAGAAAGATGAGCAACTATGAAGAGTGATTTATCTCATATAAAGCAGGCATTTAAAGAAGGTGGGAAGAAACACCCTTTAGCAGTGTGCAATTCTCTCTATTATTGAGGGGAGTCTGCACAAAGCATGTGTCAAGTCAACTGGATGTGTAAATCCTCTGGGGAAGGTTGTTTGCAGAAGAATGAAGAGCACAGACCTCCCAACAGAGTGAAAAATGACCCATCAATTCCATGATAAAAGAAATCTGGATCCTCCAAGACTGTGGCATTTGGGAAAAAAAGCAATGTTGGTGTTATCAGTATTTTGCATTCAGCATCTGTCTCACACACTCTCAAAGGATTATGCTTAATGTCATGTAATTAATTATGGAGAAAATCCCCTGCAAGGCCTAGGGAAAATATCACCAAATTTGCAAAACATATGCTTTCACTTAGAGTTAATGCCAAGGGCCTCCACTGATTCAATCACTGTTGCACATAGATAAGTCTGTTTCTCTAGACTCCAAAAACCATAGTGCAAAAGCTCAGTGGGAATATGTGCAGAGAGAGAGAGTACCACAGTCAAATCTGAGAAGGGATCCATGAATACCAGCACATATATTATCTTGGAAGAACAGAACAACATCCCAGAGTGGTGGTTCTTCTACTATCCCACTGCCAACTTTTCCAGGTTAAAAAAGGAACAAATGGTGACCTGCATCTTACAGGTCTGTACTCTTCTTCCCTGAGCACCCACAATGATCAGCAGAAGTCTGGTGTGTAACTTTCTTTGTATCTTTATGGCTTTATTAGGGTAGTCATAAAAGTTATTCATTCCCATAAAACAACTTTTCTAGCTGGCTGCATCAATAATCCAATGGCATCTGATCCTGGCAACACAATTTTAACACATATTTCCTTCTCTCTTTGTAAAATGTGTTGGCTTTCAGATTCATCCCAAGACATCTTGGTTAGTTTGGCTTATTAGTAAAGACATTTTGAGGTGCATTTCACTTTACTACGGTAACATCCACATTCTTCAGAAGTTAAGTGAGATGGAAACAGAGCTAAAATTGAACCCTAACCAAAACTGGAGGTATTAAATCCTTACTGGGGATGAATAAGCCTGCACTGACAAATTCCCATGTGACTGGAGTTTGGCATTTCTGGCACTAGATAATCAGTGGCAAACTTGGAAGGGAAACCACCACTCTGCTAGCTACATATATACTTCATACATGTATTTAAGAGGCCTGTTAAACATACTGCAAGCAGAAGTCATCGCCAGTGAATTTCAGGGGAGAGGAAAAGGTGGTGGGCTTGGCAGTGTTGAGTTATTGGTTGGACTCAATGATCATAGAGGTCTTTTCCAACCTAAATGATTCTATGACTTAATCATCAGAAATCCTGATGTTCATCTTGGAAAAGCCCTGCAATTCATCTTGGCCCCATACACACTGGTGTTCATCCAATGTTCCCTGTTTGGAGAGGGGCCCCCCCTCCAGAAGGCAACTCATCCTGCCTTAGATGTGAACCTGAGCTGGTGGAGAAAACACTTGTTGGTGATGTACTGGGTGTTCAGTTATCTCAGAGAGATCACTGAAGGTAGAGACAGGAGTCTCTGAAGAGTATGACTGTCACCTGACTGCAAACCTCTACAGTGTGGAGCTCACAGTAGTCCTTCAGGATCCCCCTTTAGCTCATGGAAAGCAAAAAGCCACATCTAGGAAGTAGCTGGCCTTTTGTGCTTTGGGACCTATGGTGAGATATCATCATGACTTAGAAGTGTTCATTTTCTGTTCTATATAGGAAACCCAGACACCAAACAGGGACACAGACATCTGAATGGTATAAGCACAGGGCTGAATGAGGTGTGTACAACCCCTAGCACTTAACACCAGGAATCTGTGAAAACTTATTCCAGAAAACCTATCAGCAACTCCCAGGAATGAGCTGAAACACAAATCAGGCAAGAGGCCAAAGCAGCTCATCAGTAACCGAGTGTAAATGATAAATACTCCAGCACAGCCTGTCCCAGCAACAAGGGAAGCAGGCAGGGTGTGGCAGGAGCACTGAGAGAACTTTACAGCCTGAGCTTCAGGCCAGTGAGGAACATTCCAAGTCTCTGAGAGAGTCTGTACTATGAGGCAGCAGCTCAGCTTTCTAATCAAACATGTCAGGTGGCACTTGAGAGGCCTTGGAATGTTTTAGCTGCTCCTCCAGAAGGATGCATATATCTCCTAGGTCCTACGCCACATTTTCTAATCCTTTACACAGGTCTTCAGCCTCTTCAAAGGACCTGGAAGGCTACACTGAGGTACCTCTATCTCACCATTACAGACAAGTCACAAATAACCACCTACAGGTAGGGATGAAAGCAGAATTCAGACCAAAACTCATCCTCAGTGTGAAAAAGTGGAATGTGATGCAATGAGACTGTATTATTATAGATGTCTTGAAGTGATCACCATTAGAGAAGCAGCTTTATAATGCAACAAGAAAACCATTTACTTCATGGAAGAGAGAAAATACCTTCCAATTAGGGAGAAGTCAGTAAATGGCAGCAATGGCTGTTTCTCATTGACTGAGCTGAGCTCCAGGAAGTCTACCAAGAATAAAACTGCAGGATGCAGGATGGTGTTTTCTGAGCATCTCTCAGGTCTGAACTTCATGTCTTTGCTTATGAGAACCTATAAGGAAACACCTTCAAGTGTCAGGAGGAAAAATTAAAAGGTAATGGAGATGGAAAAGAAAACTCAGTTACTGTAGTCACTTACTGAGACTGAAAAGTGTATTTATAAATCATAGGTCAGGAATGTGAGAGAGACAACCTAGGTTTGCCCAGTCTCTGTCCTACATTTAGGAGTATCTTCTCCACTCCATGTCACTCTAAGCCCTCCCTGTGGAAATGCACTGCCTCTCCCTGCTTTCTAAATTCTGGCAGCATCAGGGGACAGATACCTACTACCTGCAATGACATTATTGGGAAACAATGTCTATTTGTGGAAATAAAACCTCCCCCCAGGAGAGGCTGGTCCCTGGTAGGATTTGGTGGTGTGTCTCTGGCCTATCTTCACCCAGTTGCCACTGATCACCAGCACTGGGAGGGAAACTGGAGCCAATGGGGCCTAGCCAGCCTGAAAATCCAGCCCTCAAGGGCATGACTAGAAGAGCATCCTTCATTCCTCAACCTCAGGAAAAAAAACTCCTGACAAACATCTTTCTATGGACCCCCACTCTTATCTGAAAAGGGGATTTTACCTGCTGGAAAATGCTATTTTTCACTGTTTCCTCCTGATAACATTGTGCTCCTCTCACTTAATTCTCCTGCCCCATCCTTCATTCTCCAGACAACCAAAGGGTGGTTGTTTCAGGGTTTTTTAAAATATACATCTTTGATCCATCCCTTTAAATAAACAAGGCCTAAATGAAACATCTCCTGATCTATATATAACACAGCAGTTCTTTTGGTTGAAGTTCTGGATACCGACAGAAAACTATGAACATAATTATAGAGGAAATATGCATAGATGGAACATGACATTCGTTTACTTTTTTAATTATCTCAGTTATTAAATTCATTTGAAAACATGAATGCTCTGCAGTGCTAGGCCCTTTGAAAGGTATGGGCCCATTCCTACATGTCTGGGCCCCATGAGAGGACTAGTCACAGGAACTGCAGGTTAGCAAGAAGCACCTTCAGATCTCAGCAGATATCAATGAAAGTTGTACATTATTTGGTTTACAAGGTACCCTGTGAGTAGGACACTGCTCCTGGTCACGTCAAGGGAGAAAAACTCCTCTAATTGAGCAGCAAAGCATTAAAACACCCCTGAAGGGTGGAAGAATCTTCTCTCTGGAGGCATCTCCCCACCCTCCCTTCTGTGACATGACCTGAGGACTCACAAAGGGACTGCCAGTGAAACCATGAGCTTCTACTCCAAATTACCAGCTCTGCTTTCTGAAAAGGCATTCTTTTTAATGCCTATTCCTAAACCCCTTAATCTTGCAGGGATGTGGATGACACAGAAAAGGTTTAGGCAAAATTACATGGCTGTGGAGAGTGAAGTGTGTGGTAAACATTAATAGAGGCAGAGATTAAGGGTTCTTTTTGTATTTGATCTCACTGAAGGTTTTTAATCTGCAGGAGCCTCATTTTCTCAGGTTTTCATCTGAAAAAGGCTTGCAGGGCTGTTGCAATAACCCTGTCTAAGCTTCTGGTAGTCAGAGGCAGCCCATGCCCCTGCCACCCTGCCCTGCATCAGCTCCAGTCTGGGGACCACAAGTCCTGGGGAAGACACCACATCCCCTGGTAAATGTTCCCCTGGTTCTGCAAGGGCTTTTCAAACAGAGAAGTAGGATTTNAAAAAAAAAAAAAGAGGAAGAGGGAGAGAAGTGTGTGTGTGGGGAAACCAACCCTGAACTAAAAGCTTAAAATAAGAGCTGTTTTCAGATACGGTGCCAAATTCAGTGCTGGCAGTAGTGGGCACAAGGCTGTTGACTTCAAGCCCAAGCTTGACTGAAGTCAATGCCAGCAGTGAGTTGGCTCACTGCGTGCTGAGGAAGGCCATGGAGCTTTGTCAACTTTTCCTGAGCTGCCTATGGAGCGAAGAGCAAACTTCAAAGACATGGTACCCCCCTTTCCTCACCCCCAGCCTACTCCCCTCCTGCCATCCCCATCCTGCAGTTCTTTCACAGCAGCTCATCTAGCAGGCCCTTGCCAGGCAGACAGTCTCCTCACAGGCGCCCGTGTCTCCAAGTCCCAGCTCCTTCCCACTACTGATTGAAGGAGAGAAGGGGGAGCTGCCAGGAAGGACAAAATCTTTCCATTTTCTCCCCTGCTTTTTGCTGGCTGCAGAAGGGTTGCTCAAGGTTGGTGGGCTGGGGGACATCCTGTGTTCACCAAAAGGTGTGGTTAAGCTACCCGTTGCTTCTGAAGGGCTGCAATTTAACCATAGGAATTGTGCAGTGATATTTGGGAATGGGGCTCAGCTGGGGATTGCTCCAGAGCACAAGACATGATTGGGTCACCACAATGGGGACAAGCAGAGACTTTCCAGAGGGACCAAGCTCCACCTAAAAATGATGGTATTCCTAATGCCAGCACTTGCTGTCTTGGGCATATTCTGCAAGCCATAAAAAAACCAACAAAAGCCCCCAAACAAACAAACAAACAAAAACAAACAAAACCCCCCACCAAACAAATCACTTGCTGTGTTTGGCTTATTTACAACCACATTGAAGGGGACATTCCATAGAGAGGGACAGAGGACATGCCAACCCCTGTGGAGGCAGAAGTGCCTCAGAAGCTACTCTGTGCCTGGATATCCCAACATCTGCAGACCTTTGGGGCATGCACATCTGGCTACAGCTCAGCTGTTTTTCAGTTCTACCCAAATAAGTTGCTCCAGCACCTGCTTGGTCAAACCCAAACTCTCCTGGGAAAGCTAAATGGATTGCAAAAGCAGATGGGGAAGCTGATGGAATTGCATTGGTCCTAAGACATATCTCATGGAAACCATCAGCTGCTTCACCTTCCCAGGCACTGTGACAAAACAACACTGAGCACCACAAAATGATGTAACCTCCCCACATACCTGCTTTGTTCTAAGGATGGGAAAGTGTCTGCAAAAATAACATGCAGGGAATATATTAATAAGAAAGGCTGCATCTTCACAACAATCCTGAACCAGCAAAGATCTGGAACCATACTCTGGAATCATACTCTGGCTTTACACCTGAGTAGCTCCCTGAAGCTCAAATGAAAGAGCACAAGATGTGAAATTTCTCCAGCAAGAGAAATGTATACAAAAGAAAGAGCATGTATACAAGATGCTGACTGTCCATGTACACACCATGCTGGATGTTTGGTGGGGCTCTGTACCAACTTCCAACAATGGGGAATCTGGACCACAGAACTCATAAAAATAAGCCAAGTAAAATAAAATAAATAATTACTTTGTTTACCTTCTCCTCGCTTTTATTACTTTTCAGAGCATATTTGTGTTGCTGAGAAGTCCTAAATGGCTGAAAATTGTGTTTTTCTTCTTCCCCTCCCCCTGCAATTACATCACGCACTGAATCAAAATTAAATTTCCTATCACCTTTCATATCAGTCACTCCCTCATCTCCAGGCTGGTGAAACCCACCTCCTTATCTCTCCCTTCCACTCCCAAATCTTCTTTGAAGCTTGCCTCTGGCACCGTGCCTACACAAATGATGCAGTGGGCAGACTGCTGAGAAAAGCCCACAGCAGACAACATCATCTAGCTCTTTCTGCCTTCTTCATCCCATCCTTTTTCCCCACCTCTGTTCATAAGCAAGAGAAGGAAGGAGCAGATTACAATTGTATGGTTCCCAGAATATGAGTCCAGGGCTGGTGTAAGCAGGTCTGAGGTATTACCCAGTATTTGGTACTGTGTTTGCCAAAAACTTACCCATCCAATACCTAAGGACAGTCCCTGAGCCCCAAGAAAAAAGAGTGATGGGGAGCAGGGAAAATTAGCCTGTGTTTCCATAGGAAAATAAACGTGAGGAAATGAGGAGAAACAGCAAATAAAAGAAAAACCAAAGATAATTTCGTGAAATCCCAGCTGCCAGCATCCCAGTTGCAAAGTGCTGTGCACAGCGAGTGCAGGTCTCTGCCAGGTTTTAAACAGGTGTGAGGGGAGCTCAGTGGTGCATCTGCATGCTGATCATGCTTCAAATACCATTTTAATCCCAGCTTTCATCTTTCCCCACTCAGTTTTTGATGGGAGGGATATGCCTGCTGGGAAGGGGAGGAGCAGCAACTGTGGTGTCTTGCCTCCAACTGCTTCTCACCCCACTCATCCCTGAAAGGAACCCTTGTAGCTTAACCACTTAGCAGCCAAAAGGCTGCTTTTGACAACAAAGCTATTGGGGACCCTGCCCTGCCTCCCAGCATTTTTTCAGGGAATGGCTTTTCACAGTACTATCAGGTTCCCTCTGGAGCTCATCTCACCCCTGTGCTTCAGAGGAGCCCAAGCCCTTCACTCATGATTAAGCACCTTGCCTAAGTGGGACACCAGTGCCAAGCATTATGGTCATGTCCCTCCAGACAGTCATGGTGCTACACATAAAAGCCCTGCTGAATCAGGGGGCCACAAAACAGTTTTATTTCTGTGCTGCATGGAAATAAATGCTAAGGAGTCCCAAGGACATGTTGCTAAATGTCCTGTAGAAAGGAGATGCCTGCCTTTCCTGGTGCTGGATATAGGCAGAGCTGAGAGCCTAAATACTGGAGGAAGCTGGTAGACAGGAACAGCTGGGTTATGTAATTGAGCTCAGCTACTACAAGGTGTAAAGCCAGCGGAGTTAAAAAGCACACCAGATCCTTACTCTCCTCTGCTTCCAAGATGGTCCTTAGAGTATAGAGACAGCAAATGAAAGATTATGGAATGGTTTGAGTTGGAAGGAACCTTAAAAATTGCCTAGTTCCATAGGCAAGCATGCTACCTTGAAAGATGCCCTAAAGCAGGTGACTATTCCTCCCACCTGACCATGTTCATTTAAACACTCTATGGGGAGATTCACTATGCTTCTCTTTATGGATATAAAAGGCAGATGTGTCATCTCTAGCAGCTCCCTGCAATACACAGCATCACCAGAGACCATCATTTAACATTTCTGTTGGATGCCTCTGGAGAAGATGAATCACCATCTGGAAGATCCTCTCTTCCCTGACTGCATGATGGGCAGTAAAAACACTGGCTCCAATGATACCTTAATTTGCAGATATCCAAATTTAAGCCTTTATAAAAGGTGGCACGAGTGGAGCTTCAAACGACAATGATTGGAACAGCAGAATGGGAATTAGATATAGCACAAAGTCTGTGGCAGAAGGAGCAACAAAACAGGAACCTCTTGTCCACCTAACCCAAAGATCCTTGCTTCAATGCACTACAGAGTCTTCCTGGCATTGTATATTATTGTGCCTTTTCTTCTACCAAAGATGCCCATTTGAGGCAAACCCATATTCCCTTATTTATTTTGTGTCCAGCTCCAAACCCCAAATAGAAAAGACAGATCACTTATCAAGTGCATGAAACCAGATTGGCGTTGGAGTGGCCTGTTTATTTTGCAGCAAGCAACTAACTGATTGCTTGCTTAAGCAAATAAATGAGATAGTGATGTTTTCATTTTGCAGTGACATTACCCCAAAGGGAACTCAATCCTGACTCGACCACAGTCCCTGGTATTTCTTCACCCTCCTCCCCCACCCTCGCCTCATTTTTAACACCCTTCACAAAATACAAAGGTTAAAAGGTCCACAAAAAACCCATGTTATCTGTCAAGCATCCCCTGTGGTTGGAGATGGGCAGCATAATCTCAGCTGCCATCCCTACTGCTCTCAATTCCTACTCGGCACAACCAGTGTCCTAATGGGAGAGTTTCCCAGCATAGCAGGAGCTAATGCTAGAAACTTCATTAAGTGGCTCATGTGAGCATTCAAGTGTGTGCCTTTCCCTCGGTATCAATGAGGAGAAAAAAACCCAAATGAGCCTAAATCATGCATATTTTAGAAAGAAGATGGAGACATTGTTAGCATAAGCCCCTAGTACACACACTTGAAATCAATCAATGCCTGGAGAACTGCAGTGCTTGCTGCTCTTTGAACAGCTTTACAGCATGCCTCAAGCAGCAGTTGTACAAACAGGTAAGAGACCAGCAATTCTTACAAAAACATTAAAAATGCAGAGATAGACCCAGGTACTTACATCCATTTTATCCCATAGCAAAGCCCTGTCTGCAGAATCAACAACAGAAAACCAGCTAAGAAAAATCGCAGACTTGGCTTCATTTTCTCCACTTTCTCCTTCTAGCCAAAGGAAATCAGCTTCTCCAAAGATTTTTTTTTTAAAAAAGGAGTTTTCTTAATATTTTGTGAAATGTATTTTCCTTCCGTTTGGGTATTGCTTGCTCTTGGAGATGAACAACCTGAAAGGAGAGAGAGAAAGAGCCTGAGCTATGATTAACTCTGAAGTTTATTGAGTCACTGCAAGAGAGAAATCTATTATCCAAATTGCAAAGTAGTGGTTTATGAATCATGAAACAGTTTGGATTATCCCTTCTGAGTCCCCTCCCTTGCCAAGCCTTGATAGAACCTTTCGAGTCAACAGGCAGACAAACCGTATGGGTTGAATTACACAGAGTTATGGTCTGATTGTGTGTTTCCATTTAACCCTGCACATGGCAAGACTCCATTCGCTGCTTCACTTTACTGGGTTTTTTTTTTATTCTTCCCCTCTCCAAAAAGTTTGTGCAACTGGTCAGGAAGAAGAAAAAAAAAAAAAAAATCTTTAGATTAGCCCAAATCTTCAGCTATTCATCTCTTCCTTTCCTCTCTCCAGATTGCTTTTTCCTCTCTCTTTTTCTGCAGAGAAGACAAATAGTAAAAACTGCATTTCCCTACTTAATGCAGGTGCCCTTGCCCTGCAGATGTTTCTCTCTGATCTGTTACAATAAATGTGTTTTACTCTTTACCTTTTGCTTTTCTTCTCACCTCATTAACTCTGCCTCTCACTTCTTCCATGTCCTTGGCACCTGGAGCTCAGGGAAAAGGCTGCAACTTTGTAAACATAAAATCCCATTTCTGTCTCCAGGGGACAGCCTGGAGGAGACAAAAAAGCTCTCAAGGACACCCCCACACCCCTTTTCTTTGGTTGTTTTTTTTTCCTTCTTCAGGCCAAACAGATAAACAAACCAGGTGCAGGAATTAATTCCTTAGAGGGGTCCTCTCTGTCTCCAGGGCATGGCTTGCTTATTTTAGCAGCAGTATTAATAGCAGTAAATGGGTTTCCCTTCAGTTACTCACTTCAGACACTGGTCCAGGCTGCTTTTTGTGGTCTTTGCAGTGGTTTCCCATCCCATGAGAAAGACCACAGTAAAATAAACAGAAAAACCTGCCCACCATCTGCATCTCTGGAGTCTCACAACACAGCACATTGGCATGCCCAAACTGTACTCAACATTACCCCCTCAAAGGGGTTTGGGAAGGAACTGGGAAAGGCTGGAGCAGTCAGCTTCACTTTGGGAAACCTCTAACCCTGGAAAAAGGGTATCCTACCTGATCCCCAGCTCTGGATTTGTCCAGCTGCAGCTTTCTGCCTAAATATCCCCATTTTGGGAGCAATTGGGTTGGGGGAATGAATATTTCTGAGTGTTTTCTCTGCCATCTCCAGCGTATTTTTCTATCCAGGCTGCTTTTTGGCTGTCCCAACCCCAGTGCCTGATGTAAAGGGTTACTAGAGAAGTGTTGTTATTACAAAGGATTTTAATAACCTCTAGGGGCGAGTTCCTGGCTCCCTTGAAGTCCGAGACAAAACTGACTGCCTACAAGGGAGGCAGGATTTCATTGCCATGGATTGTTTTTCTTTAATGCCCACTTGGATTTGGGTTTGATGCATCCCTTGAAAGCAGTGATCCCATAAGCATCCAGGAATACATGCTTCTTGTTTCAAAGTATTTCTGTATCTTTAAATGTTTGGGAGCCCTTTTCTTCCCACTGCTCTACAAGCATACTGGAAACCTTCAACCCTTAATCCTGTCCATGCCTTTCAGTGTCTGTTTAGATATTTCAGACTCCTTATCTCACTCCTGTGAACTGCTGGACAACACAAGAATCAAGTGCAAAATGTCTCAGATGGTCTAAAAAGCTCTCACTAAACCTGATCAGCCAACACCATTCTCTATTTCCCCCCACCTTGAAAAAGTCACAGATTGGGGTTTTTGCAACCCCTGGAGAAGAGAAATTATGTAATTCCCCCATACCTGCCCAAAGAACTGTGACCTTTGCATGCAATTGCACCCCTTTTATTTGGAGAGGTAATAATGCCTTTTTCCACTCAGTCCAGCACAGATTACATTTGCAAGAGCAATTTGCAAGGGGAGGGGAAGGACACACTTCGGTGCAGATGTGATGTTTACAGCTCTAGTGAGCTCTGGGTCACTGATCAAACCAACAGCAAGTGGCCTGTGGACTCCTAAAAACAGGAACAGATTTTAACTCAGAGCTCTTCGCTCTTCGCCTCAAGGCTGTTTGCAGCCAGCCCCACTCTGGCACACAGAAAACACTCCCATCAGACACCTCTGGACTCAGGGATGGGAACAAGCAATTTTAACTGAACATAAACCTGTGAGTATCCAGCTCACATTTTTCCAGTTTTCCCATCCAGGAAACAAAGACCTCCACCTGACTCTGCTGCCAGCAGAACCTGCAGCTCTCTCCAGGAGCAGGCTACCCTGGTTTAGGGGTAGCACATCCCCAGATGACCTACAGTGAGGAGTGGGAGCAGAGAAAAGAAATAGAGGGTGGTGGAGCTGATTCCAGCTGCCAGGTCTCACCACTCCCTTGCTGCCTCCTGGATCTACCTTTTCCCTTGCAGCCCCTGGGTGTCCCCACCACCCTGCAGCCTCCCGGGCTCCTGTCTCCTCTGCAGGTCCTTGCATAGCTCTGCACATTTGCAGCTCCAAGTCTCCCCTCTGCCTCCAGCCCCTGGGTCTCCGGTCTCCGTTCCAGCTCTTGGGTGTCTCCTCTCCCCACGGCTATCTCCACCCTCCAGGTCTCCTTCTCCCCTGGGTCCTCGCCTCTCTCCTGCACTCACACTTCCCCTCGCTGAGTCTCAGGTCTCTCAATTCAGCCTCCGAGTCTCTTCCTTCCTTGCATTCCCCCGCTATCCCCTCTCCCTTGCAGTCTCCAAGCCTCCCCTCTCCCTTGCGTTCCCTCCGTTCTCCCTGCCCCATGCATCCTCCTGGGTCTCCCTTTTCCTTGCAGTCCTCTGGGTCTCCCTTCACCCTTGCAGTCTCCAAGCCGCCTCTCTCCCTGGCATCCCCGTCGAAACCCCCGGCGTCTTTCTCCTCCCATGCATCCTCCGGGATCCTTCCTCTCCTTGGAATTCTTGCCACGCCTCGCAAACCCCTGTTCTCGGCCAGCCCCGCACCTTCGGCGTTTGGAGGGGCTCCCCCGAGCCGCTGTCCCCTCCCTTCCCACCTCTCCCGGGAGTGGCTCGCACTCCCCTGCGGTCCCCGCTTACCTCCGCCCGGGCCGGGCTGCGCGGGGACCG
>WEIU01021646.1:52670-62983 GCA_013389925.1 Aegithalos caudatus | reverse complement strand
CCGGCTGTCAGCCTGCGGGTTCCACAAACTCTTCTCTGAATCTGTCTGCAATGGGCGCAAAGAGCAGATGTTGAGGTCTGGGTTTTGCCTTCAGGTCGGCTTCGGGGTTGGAGGCTTGGTGATTGCCTGCTAGTGAGAGAAAGAGGAAGGAAAATATAAAAAGAAGGGGAAAAAGGGGGACAGAAAAGGAAAGGTAGTAGAAAAATGGATGAGAAAAGAAAAAGAAGGAAAGGGAAATAAGTATACAAGAAGAGGGGGAAATGATAAAGAGAAAGAGAAAGAAAAATGGGAAAAGGGAAAAGGAAGAAGAGAAGAGAAGAGAAGAGAAGAGAAGAGAAGAGAAGAGAAGAGAAGAGAAGAGAAGAGAAGAGAAGAGAAGAGAAGAGAAGAGAAGAGAAGAGAAGAGAAAAGAAAAGAAAAGAAAAGAAAAGAAAAGAAAAGAAAAGAAAAGAAAAGAAAAGAAAAGAAAAGAAAAGAAAAGAAAACTGGCTTCTGAACATATGGCTTCATGAGTCTGAATTTAAGACATCTGTCAGCTGTGGGCTCTGAAAAAATGGATGCTGGTTGCAAAAGTACTTGTGTAATTTTTTTCATTTGGTTTAATTGTGAGTTTCAGGTGGAAAGAAACAAGAGGACAAATGCTTTAGTCCCTGAATGAAGAGACTCAGAACAGTTTCCTTATGGTCTATTTTCAGGACAGATATTTATGTAGGGTAATTTTTTTAATGTCTGTGTCCCTGTGCTGATTGCATTCATATACACAAGTCACAAAAGGTCCTGTGTGAACTGCAAAGAACCCTGAATACACAATCCCAAATTCCCAAAGTGACTATATTATTTGTTTAAGACCAGGTTTTGCCAGCAGCTTTGCACAGTAAGTCCATTTTTCCTTCTATGACAGTTGCCCAGAAGTACTCAAACTGCTCCAAACTTCCATTTCCCTGTCCCTTCTCCCATCCCATTGACCCCAAAAAACATGTACCTATGAGAAGGAGGTTTTGTCAGGGTCCTCCAGGCAGGATTTCTTAACATGGGGAAATTGTCTGCTATATCTATTGCAGTCTGACTTGCTGTGCAAATGCTCTGATTGCTGTATAAATAGCATTTTTCCAAATTATCTTAATCTTTAAAGGGCAGTAGGGAAAATGCAATAGGAGTAGAAGTAGTAAGCTGTGGCAGTTGTAATACTCAGGCTTATGCAGTAGTCACCTGCTGTGCTCAGAACTGTGCAAATAAAACAACTGGGTGAGTCCTACCATGGGATCTTCATGGTCTTAATCTGCTCATTGCAGTGTCCATGGGAGCTGCTTGTCCATCATGTTCATCACGACAGAAGGACATAGGAGATACAAGTGAAAAGGTGGGACAAAGAGTAAGAAATCAGAAGGATGCATACATAAAGGATACAGGATAAATATGCTCTGCACTATCCACATGCATATAGGGAGTTATTCAGGAAGAGCCTTGGGAAGTTTAAAACCATTCCAAGCCTTTAATCTGAGAAACTTTTCTCCTCAGTCAAGCCCCCAGGCTTGAAATGCCTAACTATTTCAGCACATATTTAAATACTCTTCATGTGACATGTTGTGTTCTGAGTGCTTTGATGAATCAGGGAAGTCCACTGTTGAGTTGTTGCAGTTTTTGTCTCCTGCTCCTCTGCACACATTGGGGTGTGGGTCTGATGGCAAAGCAGGGCTGCTTTGGGGGCACCTGGGAGATAAGGGAGCTACCAAGGCGTGCATGGGAGGGTTTATCTCACAGGACCTGGGTGCTGAACCACTATCCTAAATCTAAAAGTTTAGAAGTCATTGCCTTTCCTACTGCTTCTGTGGGTCAAAGCTATTACCATTTTCATCAGCAGGAGACAATGATTTGCCATTTTTCATGGGATTTTCCTAAAACAGAATTGGTCACACAAGTATGACAATTAACAAACCAGACCTGGGGCTTTCCATTTGTTATTTGGCATTTAAGCCCTGGGGAAGCAAGTGGATGTTGAGCAAACAACCCTCTTTGGTTTTGCACACTGCAAAGAAAGATTTTACATAGAGTGTGACTGTATCTATCCATTAATAGAAGGGGAGGCAGCTGGATGAGATTTTCTGGATTACATTTCCTAATTGACCTAGTTATTAGACTTAAGTGTTCAGAAAATCATCTTCTTGCTAATCTTTAGAAATATGTTTGGAGTGCTGTAAGAAAATCATTGTCATGTCATAAAGATAACTGAACTGGAAAACAAGGCTTTATTGTCATCTGTTGCACCGGGTAACCTCCAAAACGTGAAGACCTCTCCAAATCTACCAGCAAGTCCTTGCAGGATTTACAAAGAGTATCTAAGGGGTTGGGACACAGAATCATAGAATCCTTTAGGTTGGAAAAGCCCTACAAGATCACCAAGTTCAAGCATTCCCTCAGCACTGCTAAGCCCACCACTAACCCATGTCCCCAAGTGCCACATCCACACGGGTTTAAATCCCTCCAGGGATTGGGACTCCAAAACTGCAGTGGGCAGCCTGTACCAGCCTGTACAAACAACCCTTTGGGGGAAGAAATTTCTTGTAATATCCAACCTTAACCTCCCATGGTGAAACTTGATTCTATTTTTCTGATCTTATTGCTTGTCACCTCAGAGAAAAGACTGACCCCACCTCCCTACAGTGTCTTTTCAGGCCATTGTAGAGAGTAATAACATCTCCCCTGAGCCTTAGAAGACTGACACCAGTCTTAAAAGCTACCATGGACAGCACAGGTGAGACTCCCTGCACTGACTCCACCTACACCTGTCCCTGACTTCAAATGTAACTCAGCAGGAGCCACTCTCACTCAAGGAGTCCTGCAGTCCCTTGAAAAAGTCCTAAATCTGTTGCAGAACTTCCCAGACTCATGCTGTATAAACCATAACTCTGCCATTAAGAGCAAGATACCACACAGGTGCTGAACTCAGCTGGATTTCAACCAGCCACACAGACACAGAAAAGCCATATTCTGTTACTAATGCCCTAGGACCACCCACACACCCTTCAGTAGCATTTCATTTATCATTTGTTTTTATGTGTATATCTCCTCACTCTCTCATCTTCCAGCCCTGCCACAGAAGACCCTCCATGGATGACTCAGGATAACTATACATCTGCAGATCCAGGACCCAACTATAAACTCTGTTAGAGCAGAGTCCCATACTCCTTCATTAAAAAAAAAATTCTACAGCACTGTGCCAAGTCATGGCACACTTTCAAAGGCTCTGCCACCTACTAAAAATAAGCTAAATTATTGTCATATAAATTTTGAATATTCACCCACACACCTTTTTTTTTTTTTTTCTGACAGGGAGAACAAGCAAAGACTGTTCAATGCTAAAATAAATTGCAAAATGCTGAAGAGCAGGAGCATATATGAAAAAGTAAGGACTCAGAAAGTGAAGTTCTTCCAAACTAAATCAAGACTAGGGAATATAATTGAAAAGTTATTCCTTTGGACTGCATCATAGCAAGCATTGATACTTCTGAGGGGTAAATACATTGATACAAGGCTAATCTGTACAGAATCCAGGGAGAAGTGGCACATCTCTGGGAAGAGAACGATAGCTTCTGACACATGATTTTTAATTTTTTTTCTTAATGTGAGGTTGTTCTGAAGCTAGGCAGTGGGTTGATAAAATAGTACATTTTGTCAGGGACCAAGCAGGGACTGGGATGCCAAGGAGTGTCCCTGCAGATGCAGAGGAGAGATGTGTGAGCATCTATCACAGCAACACTTCATGGAGGGGGTGCAGCTCTGGCTGTGCCTCACCAATGCCTGGCAGCTCTAAGGTAAATAACACAAAGCTTTTTGTCCCAAGATGTTGCAGTCAGAGGGAGGCAAAAGCTCTGTGGTTCTTCTTATAGTGCCCAAACCCTAGAGATCCTACAGAGGCCATATGCAAACTGTCTTGTTCCTATGGCATGGACATCTTTACAGGGGGATGAGGGCACTCTTTGTCCTTCCTCTGGCTTACAAGGCCACCTCTGTAAATCAGCAAGATTGCAGCAACCTGAGATTTCTCCTCCATCAGACATCTTGCAGAAAATTATGGCATTTTCCAGGGTGAGATGCAAGCCTGTAGAGTTATTCTGCTTTTACTTTCCTCCTGCCCTAAAATAGCAGGCATTTTTGTGCAGTAGCATCCCAATTACCTGCCTGTTAAGGTATAGCCACAATCCTTTTTCCCTAAATTTCAGTGGGTTTTGTCTCCCTCACCTTGTCTTTAATATCCTCACTCATCACCTATGCTGTAGGAGTGCGCAGTCCATGCCCAGTCCAAGACACAGCAGTGACCAATTCTTGTCCTACTGCACCAGCCCAGCTCCCATCACCAGCTAGAGAAAAATCAAAGCAGTTTCTCGACCTTTGAGCCTTTTGGCTGGAGACCATGTAAGCCTGACCTTCCGCCCTTAGGACTGACCAGCAAAGGCTTCTCTTCCAGACCAAAGGTCCCACACCTACCCCAATGCTGCCTTTTAAAAGCTAATAAAAACCAGCTGTCAACTCCTCCCTCCAAAGCTGAATGCTCCCTTCAGGGTGGAGGAGTGCTTTCCCGTCCCTGAAGAAGTCCAGTAACCCCTTCTTTGCTGCAGTGCTGGAGTTGGAGTCCTTCTTGCAGCGGGGCTTAGCTGTGGCTGCATAATTAATAGCAGTGATTTGCAAGAGTGGAGAGAATGACACCAACTGGAAAGGATAAAATGCCCAAAATAGTCTTTTTAAAATAGGAGGAATAATGTACAGTGTTCAAGGGGATGCCTTTCGTTATGGTCCCTGCTTTGCAGTTGCTGGCTGAGAGTAAAAACACCTCATCATAAGCAAGATATTTGTTAAACATTCCTGTTTCTGCCCAATTTTATTCTAGTCTCTGATCCCAACATTCATTCTGATTCTGTGATGTGAAGCAGGGAGCAGGAGAAAGCTGTGCTAGGTTTTGCTCTGAGTCATGGGTCTTGGGACAATCTCATGCAAGGCAGCATGAGGGCCAGGTTACCCAAAGGGCTTTTGGAGAGGTTTTCAGACAAGACTGACTTCCAAAAAAGAGGGTGGACTTTTTGCAGGGCTTAAGGCAGCCATCCATGCTACTATATCTCCTAAGCAGATATTCCAATGCTTCCAGTGCTTCAAAAATAAGATTTCTGTAGCCTAAGTGGAAGCTGAACATCCCTGCAAACCCATCTGTGACCAAAGAAGCTGAACATTTCTGAAGATCCAGACACAAATCTCCCTACTGAAAGGACATTCCTCTCCCAGGTAACAAGAAATAGAACAAGAGGAAATGGCCTCAAGTTGTGCCAGAGGAAGTTTAGATTGGTGATTATGAAAAATTTCTTCCTCAAAATGATTGCCAAGTCCCAGAACAGGCTGCCCAGGGCAGTGGTAGAGTCCCCATCCCTGGAGGGATTTAACAGATGTGTGGATGTGGCACCTGTGGACATGGGTTAATGGTGACCTTGACAGTGCTGGGAGAATGGTTGGACTTCATGATTTTACAGATCTTTTCCAACCCAAATGATTCAGTGATTCTATGGTTCTATGGCACATTTTTAGACTAGGCAAAGCAAAGCAAGACTGAGATGGGCCATGGGTCACCTTGGTTAGTTGCAGTCCACAGCCTTGAGCAGAGAATGTACAACCCCCAGACTGGAGAAGGATCTCAAAGCAACGTGCAGTGCCCCAGCTCAGCCAAGTATTTCTGTTTGCAACTGTGAAAAAAGCTGCTTTTTGATGGAAACTTAGGACAGCAAGGAGATTAATGGCATGATCACCTTATGACCTAGCTTGACAAGAGCTGGCAAGGTAGCAGAGAAGGTAGCAAAGAAGGTACCATTCTTTGAAACTCAGACTGGAAGAATTTGGATAAGGAAAACTGTCACAGTACACTAGTCTGTAGCTGGACAGATAAATATGACCATATAGGACCCCCAAACTCAGCCAACCTAGAACTAAAACAAGTACTCAGATGAGGCAGGGATAGGTTGGATCCAAACCCAAGTAGACTCAGTTCAATCCAGAAAGCAGACATGTCACTGGTCAAGAAGCTGGGAGTGTTAAAACCCAGACCAATCAGTTGTCTGGACCTGGGAGTTTTGAACCCACTGTATAAGAAGGTTCTGAACAATAAAACACGCTGTTTGTCCTATGATCAAGAGGACTTGAGTCATGATTTCTGTCTCCAACTTCTGACCGCATATAACAGGAAACTTCTCTCAAATATACCCTGGGCTATGTAATCATAAACCATAGACAACATCAGACTTTTGTGTTTTCACCTGAAATCTTCTTTGCTTTTCATGTGAGTTAATTCATACATCTGTCTCACTCAATCCTTTGCTGACTTGGAAACACAGATTTTGAAGCAAATCTGTAGGCCTCAAGTGGGGTCTACTTTTCAAGCATCTATGTCCCATTTAGTCCCTGATAATACTCTAAGTGCTATTTTCTCCCTGCTGGGACACAACTGTGGATACCCAGAGTTCCTCATCTGCTTGCACTGCTTGGACACCAGCACACAAAAACACGGTCTCTGATTTATGTAGGCGTTCTTTAAGACATGCTTAAGACATTCCTGAGATATCCAGCCTGAGTTATCCTCTTTTTCAATTGGCTTCATTAAGAATGATCTTTAAGGAGATGCTATGTAAACCTTTCATCCTTTCCTAGAAGCATCAAGGCTTGGTTGTTATGCTCTTATCCTAAACTGCCAGGAACACACCCAAGATGAATCCTTTTTGTTGATAGCAGTGATTTTTTTCCCCTGAATGATTTCTCTGTAATCCTGATGTGATTTCTCTCTGGATTCAACTTCATGGTTCTGTTAGGTTTTCTGTTTACCTACAAACAGGTTTTGGTTTGTCTGCCATATTGTGGTATGTTCATCATAAAAACATTGTTAAATAGGTGCTGAGCAAAGTGTAGCACTTTTAAGATCGTAATATGGATTCATGGCCTGACTCAGCACTGAGTTACTTGAATTTTATTTCAGAGTCATTTCAAGGATTAATTATAGGCTGGCACAAAATCTTAGGCAGGCATTTGTTCCTTTTGCTGCCTGGTGTCATCACTCTTGAATAACAAAGGCTGCTACATATCACTTATTCATTTAACTGTATGGAATCTACACAACAAATATTCATGAAGATATTTTAAGTGAGGAACTCTGTGGGGTAAATGTTCATGAAGCTTGTTCTCTCCTGAGCCAAATACAAGGCATATTTGAAAGCCATATGCCACTTTGTTCACAGAGTCAAGTGCTTGCCAGCATGAGTACAGGAAGTTCATTAAGGTGAAATATGGAGAAAAGAAATGGGGTGGCTTGTTTGAGCCACCTTACTTGGGCACATCTTCACAGCCACCAGTGCTGATAGACGTGGAAGCTGAGCTGCAATGTGGAGTGGCCACAAAAACCTGAAGACAGTGCACAAATTTTCCCTTCTGATCCCATGTCCCTCCCTTGTCCCCACCAACCCCTGTGAGCTGAGTTAAGCAGAAGTCTGGATGTCTCTAGAAGATGTTCCTGACAAGGGGTGGTCATACTGGAGTGACTTAGCTGGGGATATAATGCTGCTTCCTCAGATCACAGTGGCTTGGGACACAAGTCCTACAGGAGACATCCCACCCCACCTGCCTAACATGCTGTTTCCCTGGAAGTGAAGGTTGCTATACTAAATTTAATAAGAAATAATACAACCAAACAGCATGCTACCTTCAGAGTAAATAGTTTCTTTAAAATATCTGAAAATATTTCTTATAACTATCTGAAAATATCTGATCTAAGATATTTTCAGTTTAAAAGGTTTTTCTCCTTTTATCACTATCTGCCCATGTTAAAATCACACTTCAGATCTTTTATAAGCCCTCTTTAAGTACAAAAAGACAACAATGAGGTGTCCCCAGAGCCTTCTCTTCTGCAGGCTGAGCACCCCTGGCTCTCCCAGCCTGTGTCCAGAACAGAGGGGCTGCAGCGCTCAGAGCATCTTCACAGCCCCCTCTTGAATCATTCCAGCAGCTTTGCATCCTTCTGATGTTGTGGCCTCTAGATCTGGAAGCAGCTCTGCAGATGGGGTCTCACCAGAGCCAAGCAGAGGGGCAGAATCACCTCCCCTGAACTGCTGGTAAAGAGTATTTAAACATGGACACAAAAGCATCAGGCTTCTGTGGATCATTCCATTCTGCTGGATTGGTACAGCTGCCTAAACCAACAGAGGCACAGCCAGGGCATGGGCGTGCATGTGCTTTGACAGCCACTGCTGGGAAGGACCACCCTGCCTATAAACCCAAAGGATGCGTTCAGGCAGGGGCTGAGGGCTGTAACCATTTTGGGATATATTCCCTGTCCCTCTCCAGAAGGGAGATCCAACCCAATGCTTTCTTCTTGTCTTTCAGTTTCTGAATCTAGTTCCTGATTGGCTCAGGGGGAAAGTTCTACTAATATCAGCAGGACGTGATCAGTTGTGAAAAGCCACAGCCTTGATAAACTACAATAATTCATATTCACTGAGGAGCTACTTCTCACTGCTCTGTTTTTACCTCCCACAGCTGTGATAACAGCAAGACTTTTGCTACAAGAACAACCCAGAACTTACTACTTCCATATGAAAACATAACAGCTTCAGTTACTGACTCATCCTAATACTCTGTGGGACAACTCCTATATTTTTACACTTTTTAAACATTTTGTACTTCCCTGTTCTTTCTGTCTTCTGCTCTTTTTTTCCTTCAGCACAAAAAGCATATGCAATGTTCTTTGGTTGTTGTTTCATTTTCTTGTTTGTTTTGGTGGTTTGGTGGTTTTGTTTTTGTTTTTGTTTTTGTTTTTTTAGCCTGGAGAAGGTAAGCCAGGGAAGGAGCATATCAGAGCACATTAAAGCAGACACTGGAATGGCAAGCCAGCAGTTTTGCAGAATATGTGGCAGAAAGCATCTCTGAATAAACAATAATTAACAAAATAAAAAGAATAAAAATAAAAGCAGCAGAAAGCTTACTTTCATTCAAGTAGGCCAAAAAAGTAAAATTTTTGGCAAGAAATAATCTGAGAAAGTGCCTGAAGTGCTGGAGTAGGTTCTGTATCATACAGAACAGCCAAAAATGTGTTTGGCCACAAACAGCATGTCATGCATTGCAAAATGCTTCAAGAGGAGATATTTAAAGGGTGGGATGGTTGGCTGGTTTTGTTTTAAGGGGGGAGGCATTGCTGTGGGAGGAATATCTTTAGCCTTCAAGCAACAGCCACTAAAACATCCCAAATGCTCTGCCTCCCCAGAGGTGACAAGAGCTGCAAGTTTTGTGCAGGGTGGCTTTTGAGGGATAATATAATCTCGTTTAAAATTATTTTTAAGTGTTCCTTTCATAGTGAGAAGGAAAAGCCCAAAGATAGGGCCTGATTCAGGGATGTCAGTAAGTTTTGGATTAATGGGGTTTGGATTGGACCCATGGTGTGAAAAACAATGCTCCAATCTAGCCATAAATTAAGTGACTTCCATTAACGTTTATATTTCCCTTAATTTATTTAACCAAGAAAGTCAGCAGAGGCCCATAGGTCCCAGTATTAAGAATGAACTGGCCAAGACAGCAGCAGATAAAACTTGCACCAGTGTAAATCAAAGCTTCCATAAGTCATACCATACTCAAGAAACCACGGGTGAGCAAGGCAATAAAATGTGACCATTTTTGCTTTATTGTCTTATTCTCAGCTCTCACTTTCTGCTGGAGCCAAACATAATTTCTCCTTTGTCTTTTTAAGAGGTCCTGGAGACAGTGGGCCAAACTTACTGCAAACCCAGGGTCTAGAGTGGCAGTTCAGGAGCTGGGATTTGCAAGAAACTCACAAATGTTTTGCCTCCCTTTATGGCCAGATAATAACAAAGATGAGATCCAGAAGTTTTATTACTTCTTTCCTTAATGTTGGAAATTATGTCATTCTAACTTAATCATGTTGGAAAAGGCTGCACCTCCACCTTATTAGACCCACATTTTGAAAAAATATTACAGTCCAGCATTGTTTTGCCATATATAATTTGAGTTTTTCCACGTATAGACAGCTATCCATCCTGGAAATAGATGTGCTTAAGTTTTCCTGTCTCAGGATGCAAAGAGTCATGGTGAATCCTGCAGAGGGGCTGGTTCAGCATCTCACCTTCCCTAGCACGGGGCTGCAGAGATATCATGGGTACAGTTTTCACCAGGGCGAATATTTAATTTTTGACAGTTCATCTTGGCAAGTAGCCCTTTTCCCATCCAGCCATGGAACCCACCTCCTCAGGCCTTTTGGGAATAGCAGGTGTTCTTCTCCT
>WEIU01021646.1:0-52649 GCA_013389925.1 Aegithalos caudatus | reverse complement strand
CCTCTCCCTCTCCCTCTCCCTCTCCGTTCCGTTCCTGTTCCTACAATTATGACTCTGTCATGATTTCCTTATAAACCTCAGATTGTATTTTTGGGGGGATGGGGGTAGGGGGGTTGGTTTTTCTTTTCTTTTCATTGGGTGTATAATTTGATCATAAAAACTCATGCTGGGCTAAAATTCAGCTGCCAGGTCTTGAATACCAAATCTGATTTAACCCTGAGGATTCTGAACTCCTTTCAGGTAGGTGACAGCTTTGGGGTGTTGGGCATGCCAAGGTGTGGGAGAGTCCTTAGAGGCAGCAAGAAGGGGTGGCCCACTTTGATTTGGGGCATCTGAGAGCCAAAATGCAGGGAAAATCTAGCTGGGAAATGCCACATCCCAACTGGCATGGTCTCCTCAGCTTCTCTTGGGCTACAAGCTGATATTCCTTTGACTGGCATCTTAATTGCACATCCTCATGGGTATTTCATGCTTCTGTTTTCATGATCTGTTTTCATTTTCTGTTTTCACGATCTGTTCCTCTTCACACTGAATTTCTTAGTGGATTTAATGCATATATTCATTTAAAACCTAGCATGCATTAAGTTTTACTGGGTATTTGTCACTTGAAATTATCTTGAACCCCTTATTCTGCACCTACCAAATCAGATTTTTGATCAGTCCTTGTTTCCTAAGCCCCAGTCCAGAGAGACTGAATTTTCCCAGAAAGACTACTTAAGTTCAGGTTGTTTTGGGATCTGACAGCAGCTGCAACCCACCAGAAACCACTGGTCTCCAGGAAACCTGGGAGCAAACTCATCCCATCAGTGGCTTGTGTTCCAACAGATCAGAAAGCCTTTCAGTTGTCTCCTCAGGAGAAACCAAGGTGAGAACTCAGTAAATCATGGAGTCATTTAGGCTGGAAAAGAGCTTTAGGAACATTGAATCCAACCACTAAACAGCCAATCCAATCATCATTGACACTAACTCATGTCCCCAAATGCTTTTAAATCCAGGGATGGGGACTCTACCTCTGTCCTGGATAGCTTGTGTCAGAAGAAATTTTCCCACTTATCCAATTCTAATCTCCCCTGCCACAACTTGAGGTTATTTCTTCCTTTCTATTTCTTGTTTCCTGGGAGTAGAGTCCCCAGCTGGCTTCACCCTTCAGGAAGTTGTAGGGAGTGAGAAGATCCCCCAGGAGCCTCCTTTTATCCAGACAGAGCCTCCCCATCTGCCCTTCATAGGACTCATGCTGTAGATCCTGGGCACAGCACAGACACAGCTGACTCATGGACAGAGAATTACTGGGGGGAAAAAATACCTACCATGAGGACACACTGCATCAGGGAAGGCAGAATGGGAACTGCTGATGTATCAGCTGCCCACGGATTCCCCATCTCTGAAATGTTAAAGAAAAAAGGCCTGATGAAAGGGAGTGACACTGTCCTGCAGTTATGGTGGGATGGAGCAAGCACAGTTCCAGTTCAGCCCACCTTCTCTAGCCTGGAAACAAACCCTGTCTAATGTGGTGCCTCCCTATATCTATTTTTTTTTTCTTAATCTCAATGTAATTGTTTATACTTACCCAGGTTTAAATACAGCTAAATCAGTGTGAGGTTGATCAGTGGGTGAGCTTTTCTTCCAGGTATGCTGCTGCTTCTCTTCGGTGGTCTTGTATGGCACTCATGCAGCTCTGTGTGTAAAAGCTGATGGTGTGGACATGTTCAGGCTCCAAGGGACACAACAGATGTCTCAGTGCCTAGGATGCTACAAGGCACTCCTGGGAAAGCATCCAGTCCCAGATCTATCCCCAGTTCACTTTGGAGAACAGGATGTTCCCTCCTGGACCTGCTTCTCTCTCCCCTTTGCCTGGGCTGGAAGGAGTGGAAGAGAAGGAGAAAGCACACTTCATTAAAGCAAGGCAGCACAAAACCTGGACACATGTTCTCATCTGGAAAGCAAGCATAATAGCACTTCCCTAGCCTGGGGGGACACAGTGAGAGGCTGCTAAAGACTTTTGCAATGATCAGATACTTCAGCCATGAACATCCTCCCGAGAACTTAAAATTGATGGGATGAGGCATCATGACTGTACAAAACTCTAATCTATCAAAGCAATAATCTATGGAAGAAAGACACTTTACAACACAGTTACACAGCAGATGGTAAGTGACTTATGATGTATTACACCAACTGTACACAGGAAAACAGTATTAATAAAATATGCTGACATGACAGATTAATAGCTTAGAACTGCAATGCAGGAGAGGTTACACTCGCCTATCCTTCCTCTGGGGTTCTTAACAAGAAGGAATTAAATAAATATTACAAACTGGAGATTAAGTGCAAGTAATATTAAAGCAAGGCTTTGGTCTGCATGGAGACTGTAAAAACTGGTATCATGGGACTCGATCTTTATTGTGCTGCAGTGACACCACTGTAACACTGCACTGTTTACAGATAAAGCGTGATTCCTGCTGCTCATGCTGCCAACCTATCCCAGGAGCTGTGGCCAGATGTGTTCCTCTGGCTGTGGCAGTACCTCTGACTGCATCATGGGCCTGATCCTTCTCATCCTTTGCATGTCATTGTGATCACTCCTACCCTGAAAAAAAACCCTAAAAAATAACCAGGAAGGAAGGAAGGAAGGAAGGAAGGAAGGAAGGAAGGAAGGAGAATAAGAGTGGGAGAAAAAGAAGAAGAACAGAGAGAGGGACAGAGAGGAGGAGAGGGACAGGGAGAGGAAGAATGAAAGCACGAAGAAAGCTACCTTTGTTCCTTGTTACATTAAATCTAAACCACCATGCTGGTAGCAATATATTCGCCTCACTACACAAAGACAGTAAGATCCAGCTAGCTCATAATTCCACCAATAAAGTTCATGATTTGTCAATAAAAATTAAGGCAGTCACTGATCCATGGTCTAGATTTCCTGCTTGGAGTGGAAAATACGATGATTAAATCTGGTGCAAAACAGTGCAAATGTGCAAGCTAAGCCAAGCAAAAGTATTCTCCTTCTCTTGCCACTGTCATATGAAGCCATACAGGACCAGGTCCTTTATCAGAACACCCCAAACCACCTACAGCCATTGTGGAGAAAAATCCTATTTTTTAAGCTGTATGGAAAGTCTTTGCTCATGATTTTATGTGTAACTTTTTTGGCAACTTAGAAAAAGAGGCACATAGGGGCTTGACTGAAAACTGATGACATAATCTCCCCCTGCTCTTAGCATTTTGGCATGCAGCACAAAAGCATTTCTGAAATCCCTCCAGTATCTAGAACTGTACCTGGAATCTTTCTAGGACTAACATTAAAAGTGTATAGTAGACTAGAGGCAGGTCTACTCAGAGGAGTGAACATCATATGAGTTCCCCACCTTTTCATCAGTGAACAATAAAAGGTCAAGAGTCTTGTGTGATGTATTTTTGCCTCTGGTGGGAAAAAATGTTGAGAAAGTATCTTCAACTTAATTTCAAACTAATTTGTTTGGTGTTTTCTTGAAGAGCCTTAAAAATTTTGGCAATCTCCTAAGCATGACTACAGGTCTTGTTTAGTCAGCTCCTAACCCCACCACTGAGCCCTGGTCTTCCAGGGACACATGCCAAATAAAATGTTTGGAAAAAAAAAAAATACATATGGCCTTTACTTAGAAGTCTTAAGGCTATCCAGATCATAAATTTGCTTTGGGGTGTGTGGCAATACTTATTTACTCCCAATTGATTGGTTTTTTTGTGGGAGCTTTTCAGCCAAGTTAGAAAGCCAGCAAGTGCTGATCATAGTAAATTCATAATATATCTTTAAGTAACAGCTGAAGGTACTCACCAAAACTTACCCTCATTAAAAAAAAAAAATATATAAGAGACATTCATTCAAATATCCTGAGTTGATCCCACATCTTGGGCAGATGGGGGTGGGGGGAATTGGGTGGATTCTGCCCCTCTGCTCCACTCAGGTGAGACCCCACCTGCAGAGCTGCCTCCAGCTCTGGGGTCCCCAACCTCAGAAGGACATGGAGCTGCTGGAGAGTCCAGAGGAGGCCCCAGAGATGCTCTGAGGGCTGGAGCCCCTCTGCTCTAGAGACAGGCTGGGAGAACTGGGGGTGTTCAGCCTGGAAAAGGGAAGGCTCCAGGGAGATGTAATTGTGGCTTTCCAGTAACTGAGGGGAACCTGCAAGAAAGATGGAGGGAGGCTACCTCAAGGACCTGGAGGAACAGGACAAGGGGAAGTGGCTTCCCACTGCCAGAGGGCAGGGTTAGATGAGATATTAGGCAGAAATTCTTAGCTGTGAGGGTGTTGAGGCCCTGGAAGAGGTTGTGCAGAGAAGCTGTGGCTGCCCTATCCCTGAAACTGTTCCAGGCCAGGTTGGGTGACGCAGGAACGCCACGATGAGACACAACAGAGATGACCGAGCCAGAGTGAGAGGAGGAAAAGAGGAGTTTACTTTTTTGATTTCACCTTATATACATTTCACAGAAATGGACCACATTGGAAGACAGAGGTTCAACCTCTTCAATTCCACTGGTCTGAGAAGGTGTCTATCAATTGTCCCTCCTAACTGGAGGAATGTAAACAATAGTATTGTTTATAGAAAATGTGTGAGAATCTGACTCTTAAGTATGTAAACAATCAGAAGGCTAAAGGAACAGAAAAGAACAGGGCGACAGTTGGGCATGTCTTGGAGAAACCTGGTCTAGTGCAATGTGCCCTGCCCACGGCAGGGTGTGGAACTGGATGACTTTTAAGGTCCTTTCCAACCCAAACCAATTATTACTCTATGGTTGTATGATCTGTATCAATGAAGATGACCAGGGGAATAGTAATGTCATTATTAGAGGGTTCAAACAAAAAAGCAAAACTCTGGGCAAACAGAGAACATCTGGACTTGGGATTTGAGATGGAGATGAGGCTCTTCTGAGTGTCAGCAAAGGAGCAGGGCAAGGTCCCTCACCCCAAGCAAACAGCTTGTGGCCTCACTGTGGCTGCAACGGTGAAGCTGCTTCTGGGAAGCTTTGGGATGAAGTTTGCTTTCAACTTTTAAATTTTATTTGAACTTCAAAATGGAATCAAAAGTCAAAGAACATGGGCTTGTGGGGCAGAGCTTTTCATGGTCTTTGCCATCACGTTTCTCTAAGGGAGGGATCTGCATCTGCATTCATGTTTCAGTTCACAACAAACCCAAACCAGGGTGAGCACCTCCCACATGTTGACCAAGACTGGGCCACAGGATCAGGCTATAGCTAATAAAAAATCCTGCATGGCAAGTCATCAGCACTTTTTCACTCTGCATAGCCTGGTGGTGTGGATATAGATGGGCACCTTCACCAAAGAGCTGTGGTTAATGTTGGGGTATGGGTGAAGGCTGTGTGAAGAGACACAGAAACTCCCAGGAGTTGAATTCATAGCCATGTCAATACTGCCAAATAACAAAGTCTAGTGAGTGCCCCTGGCTCTGAGACCAAGAGGTATGGACCAGTGTCCACATTGCTCAGGGCTGTCCCTGTCTTGAGCACACTCCCCTAGAGAGCATGTGGCTTCTCCCAGCTCAGGTGTTGCCCCTCTGGCCCTTAGACAATAGAAATGTTTTGTGTGTTTTGAGCAAGTTAAACTGTCTGCAATAATATGTGGGGAGTGCTGCAGAGCACTGGAGTCTCTAGCACTGTTTAAGGGTGTGAAGCCCGTTGGCATAGTGCATGGGATCAGGAAGGCTGAAATAGGGTCAGACTGGCAGGACTGCCTGTGAGGACTCCGGAGTAAACTCACTTCAGGCTGGGTATGTGGCAGGGGAATGAGCAATGTGGACCATCAGGATGGTCTCAAGCTCATCTTTTGGCATTCTGGTCAGCAATGCAGACAAACCCTTTTTGCTGGGTCAGCCCCAGAGACTCTGAGTTCATCCCTTGTATTATGTGCAGGTGAAAGAGGCATTGTCCCTTTTGCACCTTGCACATACAGCTTCCTCTCTTTGCTCCCAACCTTTAGGAAACTGAAATGCAACGTGGCAAATTCAGGTCTGGGGAAAGAGTTTGAAGGAAACCCCACATCGCTCCTCTGCTCATCAAATTCCTCATCTCTTTGGACATGAACCACAATAAAACCAATATTAAAACAAAGGGGACACTAAATTAGCATCCTTGGTGAGTGCACCACACATGGGCTTAGAGACATCTGACCAAATGCAGTCATCATCACATCCCCTTGTGCTTGAACTGGTCATTTCCAGCTTACCTTGGAGTCACCACAGAAAGAGGGACACTGACACACATTTTCTGTGACTTGCAGTGTAGAGACTAGATAGGTGAACTGCTCTCCAAGAAACTCTCCAAACCAAAGACATCTGATTGCTGATGCAGATAAGAAGAATCCATGCCCAGGAGGAACCGAGAACCCTTTCATTTACAACATTGCCTTAATTACTAGCACTTAAAAATTACTCTTAGGCACCCAAGACACTCTGTTACATGGATGGAGGTGGGATGGGTGAGCCTGTGGAGCATATGCAGAAGTAAGGAGTGCTGGACTTGAGATGCAGTGAAGGATATTCAGCAACAGTGGAAATGTGCAGGATTAAACCAGCATCTTTACGTAAAGGAGAATGCATTGCCTGAGCAAAAGCTTTCCAACATCAAGGAGCAGCAAACAAGCTGCAGGAAGGAAAGATGTGGCAACTGAAGAAAGAGTAATAAACAGCTTTCCTACACTGTTGGCAGGAGTCACATATTTTTCTTTTTGGTCATGGATGAAAGGCAGGTTCCACACCTCCAGCATCCACCTTGCCATGCATGGCTGGTTGGGAAATCCCAATCTCTTGGCAAAGGATCTTTTGTAGCTGTGATGGCTCACGGAAAGGCAACTGACCCTGTTGAAACCCACTCTGAACCTCTGAAAAGTGAGCACTGGCTGCCAGGGCAAGGTGCTCTGGAACTTGTGTTTGCAGGATCCAGGCCCAGGAGCAGGGCAAAATTCAACAAGAGGCACATAATTAACTTCAGATGTACCTGTCAAGATGTCACAGACACAGTCCTGGAGAGGAGCAGCATAGTATTTGTTTCTCATAATGTAGCAATTATCTTGTTGTAAGAGGGGCTCTCTCCAGTGCTCCCTCGCTGCCTCTTGTTTTCCTTCCACATTCATTCACACATTATTTAACTTTTGACTTGGACACAGCAGGTAAAAGCATTTAACAGCTTGGCTGCTTGCTCAGACAGAGCTGAGAAAGGGAGGGGGAGGAGGAAGTGGCAATTTTTTGCCTTTAATTTTCAAGGTTTCTGTGCTACATTTTTCTAAGGGAGGAGCAAAAGAGAAGGGAAGGGGAAGGGGGAGCAGGAAATGGCATTCCACAAAGACAGAGTCACATTTTCCAGGATTATGACATGCTCTCTGCTGTCCCCAGCCTTCGCTGGGAGATGCATTCCTGCTCCACAGTGGAGAAAAGGTCAGTGGTAAAAATTTCGCAGGAACTCCATCATTGTCCTCGTGGGACATGTTCATCAGGAGGAGAGAGCCGGGCGTCTCGCTCTGTCGACAGAAATCCACATCACAAAACGTATGACTGGGGGAAGGTGGAGAGGGAGACCCACGGCCAGAGAGAGCACATGACTTCATTGTGCTGGATTATTTCCCCCGGCTTGGCTGGATACCTGTGGAGCCGGAGGGGATGGACAGATGGATGTTTTGCTGAACAAATAATAAAGGCAGGAGAGAGAAAACAGGGTGGATGTGATTTAAAGTGCTGGAAAAGTCTCTGCCCCAGGGGAAAATTAACTTTTAGTTTATGTAAGTCTATGACACTGCCAATTATGGATCTACCTGAACTTGCCCAAAGCAATAGCAGCAGCCAGGGCAGTGTAACAGTGTTGGCCCAGTGGTAGTCACTAAACAGAGGAAGATTTTTAAAGTGGAGTAAAGTTCATCACTGCAATAATAACTCAGTGTCCTGGATTCAAAATGCGACTGGATGACAAAGTGGTTGAACTTTGCTAGGAAGCACACATGGATGTGGAGCAAATATGGAGAAATATGAAGCAGATCTTCCTCAAGGAGGATTGTTGGTGCTGGTGAAAATGCCTCCTGTTTAAACTGATGTACTCAAGAGAATTCCTCTGAGATAAAGGCCTGAGGGGATTGTTTGTAGAAAGGAAAATTATCAAAATCAGTGTGAAAACTGATTGTGTTTCTCTTTTATTACCCATGCACGAATACAGACGTACCAAATGCAAGTTCTACCCTTCAAACAGCATCCCTGTAAGCAGGAAGGCAGCAAGTTCCAAGAGATTCCAAATAGTGTGGTTTGCAACTTTTTTTCCCTCCAAACTCAAAACAAAGGCGTGACTGTGCTTGAGAAAAGGACCAAGTGCTGAGAACTTGCACTGGGACCCCATGTCCAGAAAACTTTGAAGTGTATTTGGGTTTTAAAATGCTGTTTCTGGAATAGAGGAATTTTTCTGGCAATAAGTTGCCATTTGGTTTTGTTTTGTCTTCTTTTTCTAAAAGAGTCACCAGCCTCAATCCCAAACTCGCTTTTAGCTTCTTTTTCATGTGGCTGAATCCATCCCAACTTCCCCAAACCACATCATGCTGCTCACATCAAACAAGCCTCCCCCTCCCTGTGAGTCTGGGCTGTAACAGTCATGAGGCCACATAGGAGGCATCAATATTTACATGACAGTGTTTACCCAGGCAGTATGTCCACAGTGAAGTTACCTGAGGGGAGAAGGCCTTGCTCTGCTCCCCATGGTGTTTCCTCTCTTTTCTGCGCATTTCAGAGCATGCATGGCACAGCAGTGTGTGGTCAAAGCCGGGATCCACAAAGGCTGGAGGATGAAGGGATGGAGCCTGCCTTGAGCAGAAGGATTTGGAGGTGCTGGAGGATGAGATGTTCAACATGCCCCAGCTGTGTGTGCTGGCACTCAGAACCCCCCATGTGCTGGGCTGATCCCCCAGCACTGGCAGAAGGGGAGAGGAGATTCTGCCCCTCTTCTCTGTTCAGGTGAGATCCCACCTGCAGAGCTGCCTCCAGCTCTGAGGTCCAGCATCAGAAGGATGTGGGGCTGGTGGAGAGTCCAGAGGAGCCACGGAGATGCTCTGGAGGCCCCTTTGCTCTGGAGACAGGCTGGGAGAGCTGGGGGTGTTCAGCCTGGAGACGAAAGACCTTAGAGTCTTGAGAAGACCTTAGAGTCTGTGCAGCCCTAAAGGGCTGCAAGAGGAGAGGGCCTGGAGAGAGCCTTTGGACAAGGCCTGGAGGAACAGGACAAGGGGAATGGCTTCCCACTGCCAGAGGGCAGGGTTAGATGGGATATTGGGCAGAAATTCTTAGCTGTGAGGATGCTGAGAACCCAGTACAGATTGTCCAGAGAAGCTGTGGCTGCCCCATCCCTAAAAGTGTTCCAGGCCAGGTTGGGTGTGTCTTGAAGCAACCTGGCCTAGTGGAAGGTGTCCCTGTCCATGGCAGGGGGTTGGACTACATTACTTTTTAAAGGGCTGTTCCAACCCAAATCATTCTATGGTTCTGTTGCATATTGCAGTGTCCTTAAATGCTCCTGTGTTTGCCTGAATGGCTTTCTCCAAGAAAAATCCTCAACTTTAATTTCCCTTAATGCTCACACCCTTCAGAGCTGTTGAAATTTTCAGTGAATATCTAAATGATTATAATTTTGCATATAGTG
This sequence comes from Aegithalos caudatus, assembly GCA_013389925.1. Taxonomy (NCBI): domain Eukaryota; kingdom Metazoa; phylum Chordata; class Aves; order Passeriformes; family Aegithalidae; genus Aegithalos; species Aegithalos caudatus. Next base: position 43,004 of record WEIU01021646.1, on the reverse strand, counting down.
GGGTTTCATCCTACTCTTCTAACCATCAATAGTAAAATCCTTGAACTCAGAGCCTATATGCACACTGGAAAAAGATTATGGTGGGTGAAAACTCCCTGGGAGGTCAAAACCAAACACTCATTTTCTGTGTATCCCTGTGAGTTCTGCCGTATGTCTGGCACAGGTGTCATACAGGTTTGCATGCTTTCCTTGAAACAAAGACACCCCCTCCCCCCTGAAAAATCGTGGGAAATTTCAGTTACTCTGGATATCCAGAGGCTGGAGGCCGCTGGGAATGAAGCACCGAGTTTTGTCCTGAAGAAGTGGGTACAGGCAATGGGTGCAGGGAGGCGTGAGGGCAGAAAGCACTTGTAGCGGTGGGTGCAAGCAGAAGTGGGTTCAGGGGTGAGTGCTAAAGGCGAAAAATGCCTGCGGAAGTGGGTGCGAGAGCAGAAAAGAGTCTGCAGGAGGGGATGCAGGGTACGGAAGAGGCTCGGTAGGCGCCGAGGCGAGTACGGAGGGGAGAGGCGGCTGCAGGGAGGTGAGGTCGCGGCGGGACCCCAGGCCTGGGGCTGTGAGGGGAGCTCCGGCCCTGGCGCTGCGCGACTGCGGCCCGCGGCAGAGTGATGTCATCGCTGCCGGGATAGACTGCGCGCGGGAGAGAGCGCTCANCATTCTCCTCGAAAACGAAAGTACACCCGGGGAGAGTGCACGTGGGAGGGGAATACCGAGAGCGGGGGCGATTGGAAAATAAAAAGAGAGAGGAGAGGGATTTGAAATAAATAAATGAGGACTAAAAGGGCTCGTCCGGGATTTGAACCCGGGACCTCTCGGACCCAAACCGAGAATCATACCCCTAGACCAACGAGCCGCCTGCCACACTCCCCATTCAAAATCATTTTATCTCGATAGTATAGGTGGTGCCGTGGTGGAGGAGGTGTTCCATGGATCTTTTTGTGTGTAAAATCGCAGAATTCCAGATTCTAGAGACACTTTCCGCTAGTCTACGTTGCTCCAAGCCTCGTCCNACCGCGTTTTGCCACGTCACACACAGGCATTCTCCTCGAAAACGAAAGTACACCCGGGGAGAGTGCACGTGGGAGGGGAATACCGAGAGCGGGGGCGATTGGAAAATAAAAAGAGAGAGGAGAGGGATTTGAAATAAATAAATGAGGACTAAAAGGGCTCGTCCGGGATTTGAACCCGGGACCTCTCGGACCCAAACCGAGAATCATACCCCTAGACCAACGAGCCGCCTGCCACACTCCCCATTCAAAATCATTTTATCTCGATAGTATAGGTGGTGCCGTGGTGGAGGAGGTGTTCTATGGATCTTTTTGTGTGTAAAATCGCAGAATTCCAGATTCTAGAGACACTTTCCGCTAGTCTACGTTGCTCCAAGCCTCGTCCAACCTGGCCTTGAACACTTCCAGGCACGGGGCAGCCACAGCTTCTCTGGGAAACCTGTGCCAGGCTCCCAACACTGTCACAGCCAAGAATTGCTGCTCAATATCCCACCTAACCCTGCCCTCTGGCAGTGGAAAGCCATTGTCCTTTGTCCTGTCCCTCCGGGCTCTAGTCCAAAGTCTCTCTCCAGTTCTCTTGCAGCTCCTTTAAGCACTGACAGGGACTCTAAATCTCCCTGGAGCCTTCTCTTCTCCAGGCTAAGCACCCCCAGCTCTCCCAGAGCAGAGGGGCTCCAGCCCTCAGAGCATCTCCATGGCCTCCTCTGGACTCTCCAGCAGCTCCATGTCCTTCCGATGTTGGACCCCAGAGTTGGAGGCAGCTCTTCAGGAGGGGCAAAGTGGCAGAATCCCTTCCCTCAAGCCACTGGCCACATCATATTTGCATGGGATCTGGAAAATACAAGAAGTATTTTCTTCATATTTTGGGGGGAAAATGAGGGAGGACAACTCCTCAAGGGCTAGTTTAATAATACCATTTTGCTTGGAAAACAATGTGGGGTTTTTTTCTGTGCCAAGGCTCTTTTTGAAGCTATTCTAGAATAGGCATCACTTTCCCAAAAATTGAATTTTGCAGGTGTCAAACCACCCCCCCCTTCCCCCAAGTATTTAGCTTGTTTCCCTGCACTGAAGGAAACAATCTTGCATTGTCTGAAGGCCAAACAGAACTGCCACCCACCCATACCTGCTGCTATTCATGCAGTGCCAGCAGCAGACAAGATAAAGGAATTTTTAGTCTTGTTACAACTGAAAACAAAACATACCAGCAGGTATCATTTCGGTACTTATCTGGTTCCATGGAGTCAGGTCCTGGTCCTGTAAGGACTTGCCCACGTGTAAGGCTTGTGTGCAAGCAGCAGCCCAACTGCAGCAGGGCTTGAGAGAGTAATATAATTTAGTATTTAGAATATAAATCAACAATCCAGCTTTGGGATTTTTTAAATAATATTCTCATAACAGGGATAAACAGTGAATGCTCCATTTCCTATCATGAATCCTGTGCTGCACCAACTAAACATCTCATATAGTTCCAGAGATGCTCTGCTTGCTCAGTGGCCAAGCCTCTAACTCCATCCTCAGGTCCATGGAGGATCTTGCCATGCTGTGGTCCATGAGATGCCTGCAAACTCCTCTGTGGTGAAGGCATGGCTCTGCCAATGGCAATGTTCCCCAAAAACGTGCCCCCAGGCATGACTGAAGAGTGTTGTTAACTCAAATTTGGAGATGCCTAAGATATTTGGGATTGATGGCTGATTTGAGTAGTACAGTGTTCAGCCCTGGGGTCCAAAAACAGAAGGACATGGAGCTGCTGGGATAAGTCCAGAGGAGGCCACAAAAGTGCTCTGAGGGCTGGAGTTCCTCTGCTCTGGAACAGGCTGGGATTTCTGGGGTGGTTCAGCCTGAAGAAGAGAAGGTTCTGAGGAGAACTAGGAGCCCCTTCAAGTGCTTAACAGGACTCCAAGAGAGCTGGAGAGGGACTTTAGACATGGGACTGGTGTCCCAGAACAAGGGGGAATGATTTTAAACTCAAAGATGGTCAATTTAGACTAGATATATGGAAGAAGATTAGAATACTAAATTAGATCTAATGAAGAAGTTTTTTACAGTGAGGGTGGTAATTATCCGGTGCAGGTTTCCCAGAGAGGCTGGGCATCCCTGAAACTGTTCCAGGCCATATTGGGCATGCCTTGGTCGAGTGGAAGGGGTCACTGCCCATGGCAGGGGGGCTGGAACAAGATGAACTTTAAAGTTCCTTTCCAACCTACACTATTCTATGTTTTTCAGCAAGATTTGGTGTTCAAAACCCTTGTATGAACTGTGGTTATTCCCCATCATGGCTTCATTTGGTGGCTTCTCAGCATCCATTGGATTCCAATGGCAAAGCCTCTCCAGCCTGTAGCACTGGGACACCACTGCAAGGGACACCACAGTGAGCTTGATGCTCCAAGGAGAGGGTGAGGCTGGCAAACAGAGCACTTGCATGCAGTACAGTCACCTTGTGCATGAGGAGTGAGCCAAGCAGAGCCTGCTCAGAAGGTCCTTGTTTTACTCATGAAATTCTCTGGCTGAAAAGAAAGAGCTAGCCACAGCACGTCAGGAGGTTCCCTTAAAACACAGCACTGTATGTGACAAATGAAGCTGATTGAGGTCAGGTCCCTTTTTATGTGTGTTTGTTTTGATACACAGTGGTGAACCAGAGTCCTTGTGGGGTCCTACTTTCCTGCTGGAACAAGCTGTCAGCTAGAGATGAGAAGCAGAGGAGGAATAGCTGCAATCCTGTATTTGTTTGCTTTTAAAAGCCACTTAAAATTAGTTCAGTGAATGTAGTCCTGCATATATTGCTCTAAAAATTAATAAATCAGGCTATGTGGAAGGAAACTTGATAATGCAAACCAGCATGCCAGGCCTCCATCTCATTTACACAGAGGGCCATCATCTCTCTCAAAATTATAAAGCATGTTATCTTCACACTTGTGATTTCAGTGGCACGTGGAAAGGATTGATGCAGAATAAAAGGCCTCCAGGTCAGTCCAAAAAGCTCTGCCATGGAACAGTGACCAGGGAGAACCTCCAGTATGCTCAGCACTTTACCCAGATCCTGCACAGTATCATAAAGCTGGGAAAGGGTCAAGATTACAAGTCTGATGACAAACATGTGAGGAAGTTGCCAGGCTCAGACTGGAGAAAAGGAGACTCAGGTGACTTTCTGCTCTCTACAACTCCCTGAAAGAAGCTTATGGTGAGGTGGGAGTTGGTCTCTCCAGCAGCAAGTGACAGAACAAAAAGAAATGTCCTCAAGTTGCCCCAGGGGAGGTTTAAATTGATACTAGTTTAAATGGATACAAGGGAAAATTTCTCCCCCAAAAAGGCTCTCAAGCCCCAGAATAGGCTGCCCATGGCAGAATCCTCACCCTGGAGGCCATGTACATGGAGTACTTGGGGACACAGGTTAGTGGTGAACCTCACAGTGCTGGGGGAATGGTTGGACTCAATGAATTTAGAGGTGTTTTTCAGCCTAAACGATTCTCTGATTTGGTGAAGCCAAAGGGGAATTTTATTGCTCTTGGTAGCAACCTGTCCCTGCTGGAATGGAGCAGAGGAGACAGATGTGGACTCTCCTTGGACATGCCCAGTGATGGGATGAAAGGTATTGGCCAAAAATGTAACATGGGAAATTGCAGTTTTCTCAGACTTCCAAGGAATTAAGTTTTCTGAGGTACTCCTGAGGTATCCCATTTCTGAGGTATCCCATTCTTTTCTAAAGAGCATTTGACGTTGCATTTTATCCAAGTATCCAGTGAGACTAAGGAGAGTGTTGGAAGTTAGCAGTCTGTATTCACTGACACAGAGGAGCATCCAACCTAAATTTGGATAATTGCTGCCCTGGGACTTCTCCTGAAGCCATGGGGAAAAGGTGGACCTCTATGACAAAGCCTGAGTCACTTACTGGAAGTTTTGCCAGTGACCAGTGAGATCCTAGAGCAGCCACAGTCCAAACCAAGCAAGTCTCATGTCCTTTAGAATGTCCAGGGTTATTCTGTTGCTTGCTGAGGTAGTTCGCTCATTCCATGATCAAGGTACTATTTTCCCTGTTTTGTGGTTTTGTTGGTTTTTTGGTTGTTTGTTTTTTAATGATGATCTACCACTTTCATAAATAATCTGCTGGATTTCCAGATATTCAGCAGCCTACCTAAAGCTGTGGCTTCCAGGGTACTGCTGGCATCCACATGGCCAGATATGCATGTGCTGTTGATCTGATACATTCAGGATGAGTGAGGATAATGTTCATTAGTGGTGTAAATATTTCTTATATGAAGATCCTGGGCAAGTAGATGTTCTTTTTGGGAAATTCTGGCTGCCCCATCACAGTGTAAGAGTTGAAAAATGAGAGAATAATTGTTTCCTATTTTCTCATAGGACCACACTCCCTGCTTGACCCTTTTGTGCTGGTTTGCCCTTGTGGAAGGCAAGCCAGGAGGTGGAATCCCCACACAAATACCTTTGAGAGATCTCAGGCCAGAGATACAACTTAATAGGAAAATTGGAATAAAGGCAATAGTACAGAAACACTGGCTTAAACTGAGAAAGCCAGAATATGACCTGACACCCTGTTGGCTGGGGTGGCAGTAGCAGTGTGATTAAATGGTGTCTCCAGTCCCCTTGGAGGGTGGATACAGTCTTGTCAAAGCAGTGATCCTGTGCAAAGGTCTCCTCTTTCTCTGGAGATCCAGTGGTGGCTGTCAAGAGCTCTTGTCCTCTGGGTATGGAGTGGTGGTATTGTGGTGTCCTAAGTCCCAAATTATATACAGGTGGGACAGTCTGGTACATCTCCCAGGGCAGGGAATTTCACCCTGGGATAATGTAATTCTGTGAGTCATTCTGTGGAGTCCTTGATGGCCCATTAGCACAGATGGCCCCCTCAGAGTGGGGGCTGCTTCCTCAAAGGGAGTTATCAGGGTTGAGTCATGCAGAAGATAAAGAAACACTGCTCCACTTATTTTAACAGCTCATCAGAAGGTAATGTAGATGGTGGTAGATACTCTGGTTACACCTTACATTGTAACCCAAGACACCTTCACTCCAATATTTGGTTCTCCAAACCTTTGACTCCATGATGACCAACAGATACCCTCGGAGCAGCCAGCCCAGACAACAGCCTGGCTGACAGTGTTCTTGTGGAGGTTAACCATATGCTATGTCAGGGAGTGCAGGCCTGATTAATGTCAGAGTACAAGTTCTGAAGGATGAGGAAAATACATTCATACCACTCTGTGTAAATCATACTTAATTCTTCATCAGTAGACAGAGGCTATGGGGAGGAGGACTGGGAAACACAGAGGTCAAGTGACTTACCCCAAGCTGAAGAGCTTTACAAGATAAAAATTTCCAAACCTGCAGATGAATCACTTGGTCACTGGGGTCTCAATTGAATTAGCTAGTGTGTTTTTATTTAAGAATGACACTGCGTTTCATTTGCTTGTAATTCACGGACATCACCCCACTGTGTGCAGACAGAGATCAAAGAGATGACTCCTGCTGTCAGCTGTGCTGCTAGAAGAGGTTTCTTTTCTTGCCTTAAATTTGAGAACATCAACAGTATCTAAAACATTCAGCAAATTATTTCTTTTTGACTTGAAAGCAGACTCCCTTCAAATAATTTCCTCCTGCTTTGGTACGGGTTTGCACACTCTGAAAGCTCCATGCAGAGACCAAAGAAATAAATCAGATCCCAAGCATTCTGCCCCATTGCTCATTTTGCAGATCCATGTTTTGCAAGAGATCATTTTCTTGTGCAAAGAGCAGCCTGCTCACAAAAGGTGGCAAAATAAAAATAATTTCTGAAATCACTGGCCACCAAATCTCTGTATAAGCTTGGAGTGATTAAACCTGGGTTATGATAATAGTGTGAATGTGCATGATGCCTTGTGTAGTATCTGCATGGGTTCTGCTGCCACAGTGTCAGATCTGGGGGCAACAGCTTCCCAGACTTGTTTGATCACCATTCCCTTCACTCCTGGCCTGAGAACACAGTTGCATTGACTTAAGGGTTTGTAATCATATTCAGTAAAGGGATGCTCAGAAAAAAATCAGGTTCATGACTAATAGAAAGCTCTCACTGAACTCATGTAGTACCTGGGCAATGTTAACTCCAGGGAGGAGACCAGATTAGTTGGTGGATGAGCTTTTTTTTTACAATGAGCACCCATTCTGATGGTTCCCTCCAGCATTGCTCTCTTCACTTTTCCCTTCTCTGTCCTCTCCTGTCTTCTGTGACTCTTGGTAAATACCCAAGAGTAGATACCCAGTAGTGATGGTACTGGGAGGCAGAGGGCAGGTCAACATTTGAGTGGCTTTGCAAGAGGGTAATTTTTGCAGTGTTCCCAAAATATGTAACCAAAAGAGGGGATCTGTGGAGGAAAACCCCCAACTGAAGGGGTAAGCCAAATGGTTTGGGTCTCACCACCTGATGAGAATGAGTAGGGAGGGAGGTGACAGCCTTGGGGCATCATGTCCTTGCTCTCAGAGAAGACATCCCAGCAGCCACTCCATGTTCACTCAAATGGGTGGGAGCCAGGCAGAAGGGCCCTCTTCAGGCCCTCCCTTCTCCAAAGTGTCCTTGCTCTGCTATTAGCACATTTAGGGTGAGCAGAAATCAGATACCCTCATGGACCAAAAGGTCTATCATATCCCCAGATTCATGTAATTATCCAAGGATAATTACACCCACTGATGTCAGCTGGATACCTGCAGAGCAATAGTGATGGATTTAGTGAGGGCATGGCCAGTCTGTGGAATAGCACAGTGCACATCCTCCCATACCCTGGAGGAAGTGAGTGAGCTCTGCTCTTTCTCATTTAGGGCCATGATTTTGCCTCCTGTTACTTCACACTTACCCTGTGTTAAGGCCATGGATGTAGGCAGTATGATAGCCTTCAGTTTCATGCCCTTGCCTCTGTGACTTGCTCCTGTGTCCACCCTTTTTTGTATTTACAGTATCCAACAGAAACTGCTTAAACCACTGCTGTGTCCGTACACATGCATGCACATACGAAAAGGCTTAGAGGTTTGACAGAAAAGACCCAAAACAGTATATTGCACAGCCTCTAATGATGGCATATAAGCTGTCCTGGTTATATCAGAGAAAAGTATCTGTATTTCAAAATACAAGTGCTGTGCAAACTGATGCCTTAGATAAGAACCATGGCATTAGTGGAGTCTTTTTGCTGGTGAGGTGCCTTTATCCTGATGTAAACCCCAATATTTGCACAAAGAATTACAAGGGGGAAAAAAATGATGCTTATCCTGTGTATCAGCAGTGTCTAACCCTGCCAAGCAGAAATATTCATGTAATCACTTTGCAGTTACCTGGTAACCGCAAAAACGCACACATAGAAAATGTAATTGCAGGGACTCCATAAACTCATCTTAGACTATCACCTCTAGCCAGGCACATATCATTAGATACCAGATCCTCTCTTAGATCAGGATCTCATGTTCCTCATTTCTAATTTAAAATAACTATCTCCTTATTTCAAAGCGACAAAATCTAAATGGAGTCACGTAAATCCTACTTCACAACTCAGTTAAAGAAATGTGATTATAGATCTGGAAGTAGATGCAGATATTACTGGGGAAGGAATGATGGCAGAAACCTACAGGAAGCCATCAATGCTTTCCAGGGGACATTTTTAGGGGAATACATAGGAACAGGATTTCCATTGTTATGCACTTCAGAGTATGTGGTGCAGAGGAGGTGAGAGACCAGGTTCCTATTTTTAAGTGCCTTGGAGATTTTCATAAGGAGTCAGTTTCCATTGCTGTGTTTTAAATTTTGTCTAAGCTCACTGGGAAAAATATAGATTTTTACCATTTTTCCCTTTGAGTCCTCTCTTGTGAGGAGGTTCACGCTTTTTCTTGTCTCGCCCAACCACTGCCTTTACTTCCATGTGGGAGGGGGCAGGATGAATTGAGATGGGGAGGAGATGTCATTTTACATGCTTATCCCAAGAAAAGCCAAAAGAGATGTAGAGAGATGTCCTAGAAGTGCTCTGAACACAGTAGGCAGGAAGGCAGGTGCTGCATGAACCTGGGTCATTTTAGGAAAGTCGATCTGTCAGATGTACCAAGAAAATGTCCTCAGTGAAGGGCCCCTTTTGCCCAGCAGAATACTGTTGGGATGATAAGTGCAGCATCCTTGGCATGGCTCAGTGTCCTTGACGCAGCTGATGATGGAGCCAAGTTTCAGTGAGCCCTAATCATGTACACACCAATCTTCTCCAGAAACAATCAGGTGTTCTGACCAGCCTGGATGGGTCCAGAAAAAAAGATATTCTTCTCCAAGCCTCAAAGAGAAGGTGTTAAAGTCACAAGCAGCAGCTGTAAGGGGGTGGGAGGGATCAGGGACTCACACGACAGCAGAAGCAAAAACATATCCTGCTGCACGTGCCCAGGAGCAGAAATAATTATTCCTAGAGGGAACACACTGTGGCAGAAGATATTGTGAAATAAATTCAGAAACACAGGGATGTATTTCCATGTATTCAGAAAGACAGGGATGTATCTTCTTGGACTTCTAGTCTAGAAACCCTGAAATCAGGGACAGACACTGATACTCAGCTCCTTGTAGGTACCAAGGCAGTGTTGAGGGATGGCTTTGCTCCAACTGCCTACCCATTTTCTGCCTTTGGTTTTGTCGCTTCATCCCAAATTGCTTTCTCCTCAAGGGAGAAGGCAGTCAGAAAACAGGATTTCTCTCTAAGGCATTTTTCCTTCCACGATAAATCATTCTTAGAGTTCCTGTCAGTGCCTAAAGGGGCTCCAAGAGAGCTGGAGAGGGCCTTTGGACAAGGGCCTGGAGGGACAGGACAAAGGACAATGGCTTTCCACTGCCAGAGGGCAGGCTTAGATGGGATATTGGGCAGAAATTCTTGGCTGTGACAGTGTTGAGGCCCTGGCACAGGTTTCCCAGAGAAGCTGTGGCTGCCCCGTGCCTGGAAGTGTTCAAGGCCAGATTGGGCAAGGCTTGGAGCAACGTGGGATAGTGGAAGGTGTCCCTGCTCATAGCAGGGGATGGAAGGAGGTGAGCTTTAAGGCCCCTTCCAAACCAAACTATTCTGGGAATCTATGATTCTATGATCCATGTTTTGGGTGAAAATTAGAAGTGAGAGAGAACTTACTTTTCTGCTTTGAAGGAATGGCCTTTTATTTTGTTAGTTTCTACTTCCTGAAACCTGAACATGCAAACACACACCAAAACGCACCAGAAAAAAAATCTATCCCCTCAAAAATATTGAGTTCAAGAGAACCACCCAATTTAATTTGAAATCCAACTTTTAAAAGTCCTTAGTGTACTTTTTTTGTGTGTGAAACAAGTGAAAAATGATGCAAAAAAGGGTCAAAATGTTCCTTTCCATGAAGGTGCAGACACACAGACGCTGGACATTGGCTGAATGTGCCTACTTAGTTTTAACTCCTGATTGTGCTAAAGTCATTTCCTTTGTTGTGAAAATAGGTCTTGATTAAGACTTTATGATTACTCAGTTTATGACGCTGGGACCAAATTATAAATGCAAGTTGTCTATCAGAAATGTCTTTGAAATTTCAATTATATTTGTTATATATGTTTTCTACTCCTAACTGAATTTGGTTTGGGGCTGAATTCTTCCATTTTTTTCATACTTTAGTAGTTGGTGTCTTTCATATTGCACGCTTCAGATCTGATCCCTTTCTTTCAAACTAATGCAGGTTTCCCTGAGGAAAAAAAAAAAGAAGACAAAACTCATTACAAGAGCAGCAGTTCTTTTTCCACAGCTCTCCATCTGGTACGTGATCTGTGATCATACCTCCATGTCATTATGCTTGTAATGTTTATTGGAAAAATCAATCTTTAACTTTAAGACTTTACACAGGAAATACTAAAGTAAATTAGGACCCTATACATCCATTTTCAAATTTCCTTTCAACCTCAGAGTACCTACTTTCCATGAAAAGAATCAAGATTTTTTTTTCCCCGAGCCCTTCCATTTTTTCTATAATTGACAAAATTTCCTGTAAATACAATTTGCCCAGCCACCTTCCTTATTATCTCCAGCCCATATTAGCAGCTAAGCAGCTGTTGCCATTCCCTTTCACTATTGGTACTAAGACTGTGTGTAGCTCATGCAGAATTTATATACGAATGTCAACTCATTTTTGAAATATGTAATAGGAAAAGATCAGCCAATTTCTGGCCACCTACATTTCAGAAGGCATTGGCTGGTATAAAGTTTTGTGTGTGTGTGTATATATACACAATCATTTTAAGAAACATCACATTTTCTGGGCCAGAATCCAAGGGCGTATAAAGTAGTTTAGTCGGTTATAACTGGATGGAGATCTAGATGGAAAACACCATTCTCAGAGAGTTTGGGTGCATGTGAATTTCTTTCCAGAACTGATGCAAATGGGGGTCATTAATTTTACTTTTATTTCAGTGGATGAAACTTTTCTCTTCTGGATCCTGTCAGAGAGCAATGTGAAGCTGCATCCAGTGAAGACAGAACCTTCCAGCCCCGTCAATTCCTTCCAGCACTGAAGCTGAACACACCCCATTCATGCTGCTTCTGGGTTGGGACAGGAGTACTGTGACAAACAAAGTCTTTAAAAATATAATATTGCAGTGATGTCTTTGATTCTGAGGCCAGACAGCCTCATGGGATGGAGCCACTGAGACAGACCAGGCAATGAAAGGAGAAAATGCAAAGGATCCTTCAGCCTCTGGTTCTCCCTCCAGGTCTGACCCTGTGCTGCTCAAGTCTGTGCAACCTTTGCCACTCAGAGCTGGAGAAACAAGGAGAAATATATGTGTCACCCACATTTCTAAAGCCTTCTGAGAGTTTCTAAGATCTTCTGATTTTCTGAGGTTCTTTTTGTATGTTTGTATGTTTATATATTGAAGTGGAGTCCTTTCAAGGACTCTGTAGGAAAATAATCTATGTTTACATTCCTTTCTCAAGGAGACACATTTGATGGACTTTTGTCTCCACCAGTGTGGATGGAAAGGTGGTAACGTCTCTATCCAATCCAAGGGTAATCCCTGGAAAACTATAAAACCCAAGTGGTAAATAAATTTGCTCTCTTTTTCCTGCCTTCGAGCTCACTGAGTTCTGTGCCTTCATTTCTGCATCATATCGTGACATATATGCAGTGCTGACTTTGTCCCTTTGTTTTTGCACTTTTAAAAGGGGAACAAGGCTACTTTGCAAATCCAGCCAGGCAGTTAGATCTGTTTGCAACAGAGCTGTCTCCAGGTGGAAGGTGCTAGTAAGGAGTAAGATAACCTTGTTCTTCACTGTTGATATTTGATCCCTTTGATATAATTAGAGTTGACAAGTCCTTGAGGCTTCTCCTGGAACCAATTCATCTTCATTATCCCAAGAAAAGGCTGTCTTTAAAACACAGCTAAGTGGTACAAGGCTGTCTTTAATGATGCCAATGGGAAGTTGCATAATGTTAAAAAAAGTTTAAAAGTAATCAGATCTCTCTCTTAAAAATTGTGGGACCACATCCATCAGCTGAAGACCCAGCTCCTTTTCACAACAGAGCAGACACCATAATAAACAGATGGACACAAAATCACATACTGCCATGAAATGAGACTGAGCATCAAAATCTATGATGGAGAGCCAGATTCAGTGATGCCTTTAGGTGCTAATGTGGTTCAGCTATTTGCAGGGTTTGAGGACCACCACAACTCTCAGAGCCCCATGATGCAGAGCCTGATGCTTTGGGGGCTGATGCAGCTGGTGTGGGAAGAGCACAAGCTTCCCTGCATACAAAATTGCTCCAGCATACCCTGGACCAGAGCTGGGATCCTGGGAGGTGCAACCAAGAGCACATTGAGCTTTACAAAGGTAGCTGGTGTTCTTTCCCTGGGAACTCTTCATACAGACAGCATCAGATGCTATTCTTTAGTTGTGGGATCTCTCTCTCAGATGGGTTCTATCATTTATTTCCAAGCCCCAGGGCTATTGTAGGCAGGACTTTGTTTATTTTATTTCTTTCTATTCTTCTAGGTTCTTCTGCCTGGAACATACTGCTTTGTGCTGATGATTCATGGCTCTGTAAGTCATTATCGCTTCTGTCCCTTCTCTGGGAAGGAGCCATTTCAGGATTTTTTTTCTTCTTCTTTTCTTTGTTTTTTTAGCATGTACGATTGGTTGTGTGGCTACAAAAGAGGAAGGGAAGAAAAAAAGGAAAAGGAAAAGGAAAAGAAAAAGAAAAAGAAAAAGAAAAAGAAAAAGAAAAAGAAAAAGAAAAAGAAAAAGAAAAAGAAAAAGAAAAAGAAAAAGAAAAAGAAAAAGAAAAAGAAAAAGAAAAAGAAAAAGAAAAAAGAGTGATTATGCTACAACACAGCTCACCAGAAAGTTAACTAATGACCTCCCTAAAACCAAATGGCTGAACTGCCAACGGTACCAGAATTTGCAGCGTGACTGAAGCCTGGTCAAGGATACTCAGATGCAGCTTAGAATTTTTCCAGTGCCCCAGGCTAGTGAGAGAAAAACTGTAGGTATAGGCAATTACAAAGGCAGCTGACAGCTGCAAAGAAGCCTGATCCAAACTTTTTCAGGATTCTGCAATATCTGGATCACAAGTTTGCAGGTGACAAGTGGCATGTCTTTTATCATATCTTATTTCTGCAGGTGGGAATCATTTGTGTGTTCCATTAGTCAAATGCATCCAGAACTATAACCTTGCAGGCACAGTGCTCCCAGAAACAGAGTCCATATCCTGAACAACTGGAAATAACTGGTGGGGGAGAGGAAACACTTTATGAAAGCATATATGAGTAGGTTTTATGTGGAGAGCAACCACAGGCTGCACAGAACCCAATTGAAAGAGGAAGAGAAAGAAGGGGGAAAAGCCAACAACATTTTTCTTTGCTGCATGACCTACTCATTTAAAAGTAGAGTAAAACTTTTAGAGTAAAACTCTCAAAAAAAAAGAGCTTTTCCCCCTAGACATGGACAGATGTATCCTTACGTAGCCTTTTGGGATCATAGATTCATATAATGGCTTGTGTTGGAAGACAGTTTTAAAACCATCTAGACCAAATTCCATGGCAATAAGCAGGACCATCTTTCACTAGACCAAGCTGCTCAGAGCTTTGTCCAACCTGGTCCTGAATTTTTCCAGGGATGGAGCATCTACCACGTCCCTGGGCAATCTCTCACCATCTTCATAGTAAGAAATTCCGCTGTGCAAAGGGCTCCCTGCAGACCAACCCTTTAGACAGTGTGGTACATGGAGCTGGTGCAGACTCAGCAGATCTGACAATCAGATGATCTAAACTAACCATAATTTCAACCTGTGGTTCATGTATTAAGCTCCTAACACTACAGTTGTGGTGATTACAGTTCTCTTGGGGGGAAAAGAGAAAATCCTGTGAGAAAGGTAAGTTTTGCTTCTTGTGGGGCAATATTTGCATGTATCTGGGGTCCATTTAACCTTTATCTGACCTTCATTTAATGTCTTGAATTCCTTCTCCACATACAGGCTGCTGCTTTGTTCTGATTTCATCAGGCTCCCAGCAAAAGTGTAAGGGTTTAGGGATGCCATCAAAGGATGGAGGGGTTTAATGCCACATCTTCCATGGAAACTTCTCATGAGCTCACCCAGTCACCTGCATTAGTTCCAGCTGTGTTCACAACTTCATGTAGAGATGATAGAGAAGAGAGAAAGTGCCACTTCTCTCTTCCATCTCAAAAAGAGAATGATCAGTCCTGAGCAGCCTTCATAAAGAGAGATCTACTTCAGATCACCTGGAGATGGTATCTGCAGGGAGCTAGGGGGCAGAGAGGATTGTCTTGGCAGCAAAATAAAATTCTAAAGAGGTAAATCACCTCCTGCCATTTCTTTTAAAACAGGACATAAGAAAAAATATAATCCTCATTTCTCATCTGGACACCAGCAGAAATGTGATTGGCTGCTGCTGTTTCAGCACAGGCCAAAGCCAACAGGCTCTTAGAAACCTCTCTGATCCTTGCCAGGGTGGGACATATTCCACGAGGTGGGTACCCCCAATCTGCCCTCTGCCTGGATCCTGGTCATTGTACACAGCCTGGATGAGTGCACAGCAGGAATAAGAGACACTGTGGCACATCCCCAGTGTGCTTTTGTCAGAAAGGCATAGAGAGAGTCTGGCTGGGGGAGGGGAAGCAAAAGGGAGTGATTCCACTCCAGCTGTTTGCAGACCAGGTGTAGGCTCATCCCTCAAATTCCCAGCACTATATTCCCCATCAGAAAATCTTTAAAGACTGCAGGGTCTCATAAGATCAACAGCAGGATAAGAAAGAATAAATATATACACTGTATCTGGCAGGTGGGAGGGAAAGTAAAAATTGGCAAAGTCATGAAGAAGAAGCAGTATCCCATTAAAACCAATGTTAAAGTGAAGTGAATATTTTTGCATTTCAGCAGCTGCAGCTCCTGTCCTGTTTTTATGGCAGCTTGAAAGCAAACAAGATGAAACCTTGCAGTTTGCTTGCACTTTTAAGAGGATAAATTCATGAGTCAATAATATATCTGGAACTTTTCAGGGTGTTGCCCAGTTATTAATCCAGCAAGGCCAAAACTGAAGTCCTGGGTCCCAAGTGACATAGAAATCCCAGCTGTCCTCAGCTTTCTTCAAGATAAATTGTGGTGCATACTGCAAAGTGGGAAGTTTCACTTACAACCTTGTAGGCACATCTCTACCAGGTTCTGCTGATCTTGTCTGAGTGGGAAAAGTGTGGCAACACAAAGGTAAAGGAATGAAGAACCCCTGCCAAAATCGAAAATCCACAGCAATATTTGGGATAATACCACCAATTGCAGATGAGGCTAAACCTCTGAACATGGGATTTTTCTGGCATTGCTCCCCAAGATAGCTAGAATCAACTTTGCTGAAATTGACATAGAATAATAGAATCATTTATATTGAAAAAACCTCTAAGATCATCAAATCCAACTCTTAACCCTGCACTGCCAAGGACACCACTCAAACACGTCCTCAAATGCCACATTTACACAGCTTTTGAACACTTCCAGGGATACTGGGTCTCCACCCTGTCCTGGGCAGCCTGTGCCAGAGCTTGGCAGTATTTGGTATGTGCTTTGGCTTGGACTCTCACAGCCTGGTGAAAACACCTCTTGATGTGTGAGTGGAGCTAGAGGGGATGACACTGCCTGCTAGCACTTTCCTGCTCTCTCCCATGTCTGACATACCAAGATGAAATTTTAAACACTTGGACTGTCTGTGCTGTTTTGCACACCTCCTAAAACTGTGTCTTGGCTCAGTGCCACAGCTTGGCTTCCCTGTCTTGCAACACCAGGCTCAGAGCCAGCCATTTGGATATCAGTGGAGTCCCTTAGATGTGACCAAAGGCCCTGAAACCTGTAGGTCTGAAGAAGAGTTGGTGTGGCACCTCCTTGGCAGTTTTCAGAGCCCTTCCATTAAATGTATCCTTCTACTGCAGCACTGTTGTACTGTCAGAGAGAAGAATTGTAGGAGACCTGAGTTTATGGATTTTTTCCTGTCTGAATCAGCCATTGTTTGGGCTCAGATGTGGATGAAAGCCTCAAGAAATTTTATTTCTGGGAGAGTTGTAAATCCAGTAAAATCTGCATCACATAATGTTGCTTCATCATCCCACTCTGCAGGAGCTGGGCTTAGCAAGCAGCTGAGTGGGGAGAATCATGTCATCCCTCTGCCTCACACTTTCCTGAAGGTACAGAAGGAAATACAAACTCCCTAAAAAGTAATTTTTCCCTTCCAGGATAGCTTTCATTGCCTCTTTATTTTTTCCTAAAAAATTCTGATATCTGGTGTCTTGTCAGACCCTCTTTTCCAGATGACAGGTAGCCTTATGAGGTTCTTAGTTTTGTTTCCTCCCAAATTTCAGAGAAGCTTATGAATGAAGGGAGCAAGGGCAACCAGGAGCCACAGGAACCAGAAGACAATTGAAAACTTTCAATTTAATCTTGGTCTGCCTTACTCTGTTCTCCTCAGCAGAACAAGCTGGACATCTCTTCAAGAGACTTCAGCTTCTTCTGTCTACTATGTGGGACAGCTCAAGACCAGAACTCAAAGCTTCCCCACAGGTTTGGACCATGTGCTGCTACTAAATTAGTGAGGAAGGAGAAAGTTTCTTGACATCACATTTAAAAGGACTTGTTTCTTTGTTCTCTATTGGAGATAGTAAATCACAACTCCCATCACTTTGCTGAATAACACATCAAGGGATGTGCAAGAGGTAGTTCCTTTATTTAGGCCTGGGAGTTTATTTTCAGGCTTATCCCATGTGGTTTTCAGCCCATCTAGATGAAACCACTGAATGATTCAAGGATTTTGACACAGTGCAGAAAAATGCCAGATTACCAAGGAGACAATAACCTAACAGCAAAGAGTAAGTGATCACAAACTTCAGTTCTCTGTGAGAGGAGGAAGAAAAAGGGCATAAGTTGCCAACAAGACATGCAAGTGATTTTCCCTCTCCCAGACAGTGCAGTTTCTTCTGGGAAAAGGAGTGTCATGTGTGATCACAGCTGGGAGATGCTTCTCTGGTTACTTCAGACACATCAGTTGATAGACCTGCACCATCAGCTCCCACAGCTTCATCCAAACTGGAAAAGAGGAGAGGTCTTAGGACAGGCAGATTCCTAGAATTCCCAGGTCCTTGTGGGAATTCCCTGGTATTTTTCATACTAGAGTCTTGCCCTATGCTTAACCAAAGTCCTGCTTCCTTTGCCACACTGACAGCAGTCAAAATGATGTGGTGGCTCTGGGTAGAAGGATCTGTAAACATCACTATTGCAAGGGAAAAGCAGTTTTCAGAGGCTACATACTGTAGCTTTTTATTGAAAACATTCATTAGAAATATATATTTAATTTGTACATTTATTGTATTTAGAAAAATGCTAAGAAAAATGTTTAGAATGGTGTCTGGCTAGTCTGAGGACAGAAAGAAATCCTGTTTGTGGGACAAAAGGAGCACTGCATGAGAAATACAATGTCTGTGGCTAAATTTGCAGAATTTGCTTCTCTTTTGCAGTACCTTAATTTTAGAAGCTGCCCAGCTTGGGACAAACCATGGGGACATGATGGGTGGGTTGAGCTCAGCATTGAACTGGGGCTCTAGTGGAATGCCTTTTTGGACAAACCTCAAAAAGTGGGGACATCCAAAATGCAAGATTTCTCTTGAAAATATTTGTGTGGGCACTGAGGACACAAAAACAAGCTTGGATTTCAAAGCTGAGTTCCAATTTAGAGTTCTAAATTCTGATCCATTTACTGAAGGAAGGGTGAGGGGGAGGACCCCTATTCCCAAAAGGCTGCTAGAGCTCTGACTTTGCTTGTTTTTAATATCTGGGTCTGGGGAGAGGTGACAGTGCATGGGTAGTCCTGCTTAGATCTCTATTTGACACCTACATGTCCTGAACACCAGCAATGCCCACCATCCCTTTCTCAATGTATGCTTGCCATTCATTGCTCTAAGGTTTTGAGCCTGCTGGAGGGGACCCAAGGAGGAAAATTTCCCACTTGGATTTGCAACCAACCCCTTTGCTTCCCTGCACATTCCCCACATGGCAGCAAGCTGTGGATGGGCATATAATCCTTCATTTTATGTGCCTGTGGCACAATGAAAACCATGCAGCATAGTGCCATGTCCTGACGCCTCTCAGGAGGGATCCCAGGCATGGGAGCAGTTGCTGCTGTACATGAGGCTCAATGGCTCAGCATCATCCTCCCAGTTTTTGTTTCCTTAGCTCTCCCAATGGCAGAGTTTGAAGCACAGAAGTGTTCTGTGAGGAATGTGTTTTGGGATGAAGATGAATACCTTGTAGCCTGACAGCATAAACACTAAGAGCATATTTGGCTTCTTCCAGTGCCAGCTCCGTAGATGGATTCAGAAAGCCCCTTCACCACCCATGGAGGCTCTTTGGTTCCCTCTGACGAGTTGAAGCTGTTCTGACCCAAAGCAGATGGAGTTAGTTATTTACACCACATTCTGCTTGGATGCACTCTTGACCCACTGCTCACTGGTCTCACCAGACATAAGCACTCTTGCTGGCTGATTGTTTTGGAATGACACAGAGAACAGTGGAGAAGAGCCAGACAGAGGCCCTTGGAAGAAGAGCAATCAGTGGGGATCTAATGACAGGAGAAGACTTGCTGGCCCTGTGCCAAGTGGCTGTGCCTTGAGTTCAGGTGGCAGGGAGAAAAATCCCTGTTGGCTGAGCTGGGGGGTGGGCAGTGGTGGGGTGATCAGGGCATGCCACCCTTGTTGGGATGTCACTAAAGGCTGGGCATTGAGAATGGTGGGGAAGCTAGGAGAAAAGGAAGGGAAGGTCTGAGGTGTGTTGAAAATCCATGGAGGTCCTTTTCAGGGGATAGAGACAACTCAGTGTGTCCAGCCTCTGCTTGGAGGAATGCAGATGTGCTGCATCATTTCTGCTCCAGATCTGCAGCAATCATGTCCATTTGGGTAACCCATCTTTGCCTTACTTTCACCTCTCCTGCCCTGTAGTCCTTGAGTCAAAGTTTGGAGTCTCTTGGAAGGTGCCCAGAACTGAAAGGAGTGCCATGGAACCAAAAATCATCTCCTCAGCTGCATCACTCAGAGCAAGCATGATTGTACCTGTGAGACAGCTGAGCACAGCAAGCAGCTGCTGTCCTGGCTGCTGAACAAGGAGAGGTGAAGGAATTTCAGAGATCGGATATGGGGAAGGCTGTTAAAGACTTGCATGGACTTCATCACTTGGTGTGTATGATTCCTTGATACAAAGCAAATATACACTTATTTGCTCCCACTCCTTTTTAACACTTTGCCCCATTGTTTTTCCTCCACTGAAACAAAGCTTCAAGCTCAGAAGTGGCAGAAAAAAAAATAAGTAAAAAGAGTTACATTTTCCTGGCTGCTACCAAAACCTCTTTTCAAAATTTTCATTTTTTTTCTTTTTTTTCCTCTTCACACTAACATACCTTTGACATTTCAGGAGTGGAACTGTATTTCATTCCTTGAGGCACTGGCAGACAATCTGAGAGCCTTTTATTCTGAGGTGCTTTTCAGGCTATGATCTGCATTGCCTCAAGCCAGAGCCAGGTTGCAGCCATGGGCCTGGCTGACATTTTACGGGGAAAGGGGCATGAGACACCAGCTCATAGAAGTGTTTGAGGACCTAAGTGTTACATATTAAGGTACACCAAGTTTGAACTCCCCACAACATGCTCGCTTGGCTGAAAAATGCTTACCTGGGCTAATTATTACAAACTTTGCCACATTGGACAGGCTGACTCAGGAACCTCACCAATGAGTTTCACCAGCTGTATGTGGGTTCATGAAGTGAGCAGTTAACCCATGGATCTCCTCAAGAGATGATGTAGTAGACACATGACTATGGGCGTGAGATGAGTCCTTGGAAGACAGATC
Organism: Aegithalos caudatus; assembly: GCA_013389925.1. Classification (NCBI taxonomy): domain Eukaryota; kingdom Metazoa; phylum Chordata; class Aves; order Passeriformes; family Aegithalidae; genus Aegithalos; species Aegithalos caudatus. The sequence continues at coordinate 22,612 of WEIU01021646.1, read as the reverse complement.
CATTGGAGATTTCTAACTGGACATACTTCATGCATTAAGTTTCCTATGCAGAAAATGGTTGGATCAAGGGTAGAATCAAATATGTTCATGCTGTTTACGTTCCCACTTAAGATACTGGGCTTTATGGTCACTTGCTGCAAGTCAGGGTGCCCATTCTGCCTCTTCTGGAATGAAGTTGTGAAGCTATTTAACATGTGGAATTGAGAAACTGAGAACTTTATATAATTGAACTATCTGTGTTTCCTTTCAAATGTATCTGCAGTGCAAAAGCGCCTCAGTATCCCAGTGGAGACTGATGTTGCTTTGGTGTCACAAGGATAAGCCAAAGTGAACAAGAATTAGAGGCCGTAAACCCACTGAGAAAGCAAGTGGCAGAACCAGTAAGTGAATCCATCTTTCTTGGACTGATTTATTCACTCCTTGCAGGCTGTGAATTGCTGATAGAGAATGAGGTAGACAGCCTGATTCAGTGAGAAATCTCTGGCTAGCCTCACTAGGATTTGAGGTACATCTAAAGGAGAATAGACCCTATGGGCCTCATCCCAGAGCTTCAGTGGATCTGCAGGTAGTACAAAGATCATTACAGTGACGTTTCAGGACATTTTGTCAGTGCATTTTGATTATAAGTATTAATCTGACTGATATCAAGAGGCTCAATGGTGAAACGCTAGGCTGTCTTTCTTTTCAAGAGAGAAAAAAAAGTTCAAGGGATAATGACTTTAAACTACCAGAGGGCAGGGTTAGATTAGATATTGAGAAGAAATTTTTCCCTGTGAGGGTGGGGAGGCCCTGGCACAGGTTGCCCAGAGAAGCTGTAGCTGCCCCATCCCTGAAAGGCCAGGTCAGACAGGGCTTGGAGCCCACTGGTCTAGTGGAAGATGTCCCTGACCATGGCAGAGGTTTGGAAAGATTTTGAAGATCCATTCCAACTAAAGCCATCCTTTGATTCTATGATAAAGACCCACTAGGGCTTTTTAATATCTACATTTGACTTCAGAATGTGTCAGATGTAGACATTAAGTGATGCATCTAGAATTTGCTTTCTCAAACAGCACTTTTTACAATAATGATCACAGAACATAAAAACCCAGCAAGTATGTCACATATGAGCAGTGTTAATTTTGAATACCGAATAAAATGCATTAGCAATAATGATTGCAATGAAGAGTTACATCAATTGGTTTGCATCATTTTCTATTGAATGATGGGTGCATGAACAATGCTTCCACAATTTGTTTTGGGTGAGAAAAGCATGTTTTAGCTATAGAACAACTTTTAATCACTATTACTTCCATATATTGGATTCCTTGCCTTCTACAGTCTTGCTTCAGGTTATTAAGTTGGAGATAAATCCTCTGCCAGTGTAAACCAATGCCTCCCTTTAATATCTGTGAATTCATATGTCTGTCTGACTCCACCTGAAAGTAGGCACAAAGCTCAGACCTGAGCTGAAGGTAAAGGATGTGAAAGCAAGATGTGGGAGACAGCAGGCATCTGCAAAGTCTCAATGACTGCAGCTGAGCCTGACCATTAACTCTAACAGGCAATGCCAGGAGCTTTCCCAGCCTAAGTACTCACCTCAGCTCTCTTCCCTCCTTGTTTGAAAAGATGCATTGAGGCTCCTGTCCCAGCTTTTATTTTTGTGCAGAGGCACTAGTGGGGTTTTTTTTTCACTGAACACCTGACTCCATGGTCAAACCCCACACCATTTGCTTCTCTCCAGAGAGCAAGCAGAGCACAAATGGGCCTGGCTCTAATAGTGCTGTGGCTGGGAGTGGCCATTTCCTTCAAATCTCTCCTATCTAAGTGGCCAGCTTGAAAAGAAGATACTGGATAGCTCAGTGCAAGTGGAGAGATGTGCTCAGCTGTTCTCTTTCCTTTTCCTGTTACAAAACAAAGGAATTCCTCATACCAGATCCCTTTTCTAGTCTGAGATTTTTAAGTACATATGTCTCCGTGCTGCTCCAAATTTCAGATACGAAGGAAAATCAGAGCCTCCACCTGGAAGTAAGACCACCTTGAAAATGGCATAACATGCATTTCAGGGCCAAATTCTCCTTGAATCACAGTCTGCTTCAGCCAAGGAGGAACTGAGACATGAGCTCTTGTAGCAGGTCATGAAGCAAATCCCTTAATTCAGATGTGCATTGCACCAGCTGTGCTAGGCCCTGCTATAACTCAAAAAGATATAGAGGATATAGATTAGAGACAGACATAAAGAGATAGGGGTAGAAAGAGATGAGATAGAGATGGCAAAGATAGAGAGCTAGATAGAGATCTCCCTTTTTCTCAGAGGTCCTTTAAAGAGCATGTAATCAGGGTCCTGTGACCAGATCAGGGACACAAGAAGTGCCCCAATAATAAGAATTCTGGACAAAAATAGGTCAGAAGGCAAAGAAGAGTAGAATTACTGCTGATGGGAAAAAAGTTTCCAGTGGAGTTTCCCTGGGTATGAACACCACACCTCAGCTGTAGGATTGCTTTTCTTAACAGCAATTGTGGAGCTAAAGGGAAGGAGAGCAGCAAAGCCAAATGTGATGCTGCCTTAGGAGTTAAACACACCCACAAACACAGCACAGTCTGTTACCACAGGATTTAGATCATTTCAGCATCTGGGGAAAGGCTGAGGGCAATCAAAAAATGAGCCAGAGAGCAAAGCACCGGTAGAGGAAATATCTGCTAATGTAAAGGCGTGGCTGCCTAGGAAAGAGATTCTATGAGTTATTGCAGGAAAGCAGCTAAAGCTGTTAGCCATGATGTGCAGGTGCAGTGTTAAAAGGAGAAGGTTGCAGGGCTGGTCTGCCCTCATAAATCAGAGAAGGGAGGGGCATGGGGATTAGATCTGCAACTGCACAGAGCAAAAATGGAGTGAAATATTTCTGTTCATTACTGATCAACATATAGATAAAATAGGGCAATATACAAGTGCAGAGTTTGAAAGCATCTGAAAGAAGAGAGAAAACTTGTTTTTTCTCATCAAGCCTTGCAGACATAGACTGGACTTGGTGCAACTCCTTTGAAGCTATTATTGTAGATGGGATTGAAAATACTAATAACTTAAAATTCTTTGAGAGTCTGTGATGCAAAGGGCTGCATCAATAGCTATGGGACTTATTTTAGTTGGATGCTGTGATCTGAGTTTTTTCCAATTCCTCTTCACAGCAGTGGGTCTGTTGTATTTGCCCATCCATGCACTTCTGCACATGGGCGTATGAAGACACACACAGGGCTAACAAATTACAGAGTCCATCACAGTCCCTAGAAACAAGGAGCTGTTTAAGAAGACCATCCAAGAGATTTGTATCTATAACACTGGATCAGTCCACAGTCCCTTTTCCCTCTCTTTGCAAACAGTCAATAGAGAACATCTAGAGCAGCAACTATAAACAGGGAAATACTGAAATAATTAGCCCACTATGCAGTCTTGCAGTTGTCTCATTTGACAGTCTGTTGTCTTTAACATTCACTATCACACTGATCCAGCAGGAGCTCAATTCAGCACCCAAGCTTCCATCATCTCCAAGGAACTATTGTTACAGATTTCTCACAATCTTTCTTAGAGATGTTGTTACAAAGACACAACAACATAGGGGAAAAATACAACCTTGATGGAGTTCTTGCTTTGGATCTGATAATGATGAAACAAACAACACAGTCTTAAGGCCCTCAATTTTCACTCCATCCCTTCTTAGGTCAGAGTAATTTGCAGCTCCTCTAGGGCACCCTAGCATAGACAGAGGCTAATATTCAAAATACTTATTTCCACAGAACTGGGTAGAGTTTTCATTGAAGCCAACAACATGGTCTTGGGGGATGAACATGAGTTAAATCACAAAACCCAGGCTTACAAGGCCATAATACCTGCTCTGTGGAATTGTACTGAAGAACTATTTCACTTCAAAGTTTGGTGGTTCATGGTAACCGATAACCCACAAAAAATTTTGGCTCAAGTATTCAAGAAGTTTGAGAAGCATCCTGTTGAAGAGCTGCAGCTCCCAGCATTCACAAGGACATGGACAAACACCACAGACAAAGCGTCAGGCTTTTCAGCTTGGGATCTGCACTGGTCCTGCCAGATTTGGCAGCACAGTGATGAGGGTGGTGGGTACAAATCAGAGCAGGGTGAGGAGCCCATTATCAGGGAGAAAAGGGATGAATGGCAAGAAATGTTTATAGAAGGAGAAAGAAGACAACAGCAGCTGTGAAGGTTGGAAATCCCTGTAAGAGATGGCATGAAAATGATGGTGTTGGTGCACTCTGGTTCTTCAGAGAGATAAAGTGTAAAAATCAGGGATTGCTTTTCTCCGCATTTTATAGTAGGTTGAATTTTGCAAATGAATGTTCCTCTCTCCCCAACAGTCAGTCCACACTGACCAGCCAACCAAAAACCATGCCCACAATGCTGCTTGTAACCTTATTTACAACTATTCCTGGCAGCTGTGCAGTCCATCCAGCACAGAAACCATTTTGCCAGTGGTACCTGGAGCTTCCCCCTCAAATGCTCAAAGCTTGTCACTTGCTCTGATGAAATGATGATTGTTGTGCTGGCAGATCCACCCAGCAGCTCTCCTTCTAGCAGAGTAGGCTTCTGCACCCTTCCATAGACACCTCTTGGTGAAAGCTGGTGGGGTCACATGAGGGGATTGGTGAGGGGCAGGCAGGTGTTTTGTGGTGGCAGCCCAAAGCTTTGCAGAACCTTGGACTTCACAGAAGTGCAAGGATTTTTTTAGCCTCTCACACACAGAGTAATGTGGACTGTAGTGGGTTGGCAGACCTCTTTCATGTTGAAGTCAAGCTTCCCCTCTCATCTCCCACACAACCTCTTCCCTCTTGCTCCTTTCTGTCTCTGTTTTGGCTGCACTCTTTGTTTGCTTGGCTTTCTCAGCCTGTCAAACCTCCTTTTGCCCAACACTCTCCCCCACTATTCATCAAGCCTCTTCCTGCTCTTTTTCAAAGCTCTCCCAGATGGTGAGAAATCTCACCAGCCAAAGGAAAAACTCCAGCTCTAATAACTACAGTCATTTTCTGTTTGTTAGACAACTCCTGCTGGTATTGTCTTGCACTGTGAAGCACGCCTGTTCCTTACTAATCTGTTCTGTTCTCTGTTGTATATAATATGAATTACATTTGTGGTACCATACATTTATGATTCCAATCACTGATTTGCTAAATGATTTTGGCTGGATTGGTTGCTCAAAAATGTGATGTTGGGCCACAGGCCAATGTATTCAGAAATGACAGCTTAGTTGATGTGCCTCACTTTTGGGGGCATATGGTGCCTGATTTCCAGAGGTGTTGAAGACAGCTGACAGGAGCTCGCTATGCTTCACATTACAAACTCATGCATCTTTTGCCATAGCTCATTTCAATACATATTTGGCATTGATTTCTTTGTGTTGTTTAGATCATGAGAAGTGGCATTAACAGACTTCTGCAGGGCTCAGTGCTCATTCAGTAGGTGACTTCAGCTGGGAGGTAAAGCACAAAACAGCACTGCCTACGCTCTAACAAGATCTCAGAGAGGTGCAAGGCTGCCCACAGCACCACCCTGAGCTGTGAGAGGTGGATATTTGAACAACGTTTGGGCCACGCCCTAGTTAATGACAAGAGACACTCCAGGAAACATGATTCAGTCCATCCTAAAGCACATAAGGTGCATCAGAAGCATCTGTTTCTTTCCCCAACCATTTTGTCACCAGTGTTGCTTGCTTGAAGCTGGATCAGCCTCTCACACTGATTCACTGAACAAAATATCCACGCTGGTCCAAGGAGTGAGTGGAAATTGGGAAACTACAGCCAGAGGTGGAAAAGTTATACATATTTCATGTTAGATTTAGCTACAGACAATTAAAAATGCCAGTGGAACTGTAGCGCTAATCTCTTCCCTAAATCCCTCTGCATTCCACATTTCCTCCAGGAGCTCATTTTTTGTTATTTCTGGGGTTTGGCACACGGGGTTTTCATCAAGACATGAGATTATTAAACAGGGAAGACCAGGCAATTAATACAGAACTAGATCCCATCTGCCTTTAATTTCAAGATTGTTCAGATGTGAAGGTTCTGGTCAGACATTCATTTAATAATAGCAATTGAACACTTTATTATTATTTAATTTTATGTTATATTGACTTTTTTNTTTTTTTTAAGGCACCTTGAGAAAAAAGCATGTGAGATATTTGGCTTCCATATGTCTAAAAAATATAGCACAAATGGCCATAACTTGTTGACTAAGGAAGTGAAATTAGAAAATAGACTATTTCTCATGTGCAGAATTGGGAGGATCCAGAACAACTTTCCAAAGAAATCAGGGCTGTGTGAGAAAATAGTATGTTTTCAGGTGGAGCTGACCATTTTCTGAATTAATTTAAATAATATGATTAAGTATGATTAACATGGAACTGGACTTTTTAAAAGATGTGGTCCCACTTCATCCTATGCCTCATGATCTGGTCTCAATGATTCATTTGTGATCACCTATACTACACAAACACTTCAGAGCTGGATATAAAGAAATTCATATCCTGTCAAAATAAAATAAACTATCTATTTTCAAAACAAGTCTGCATCCATGCTGTATCTTCTGGTGCTCTTTCTTCTTATTCCACTTGAAACTGGGTCTTTTATGGCACAAGAAAATCAGATGATCCCTTTGGGATTTTGTCTGCTAATGTTAATTCTCCTTCAGAAGTCATCATCCATCGTGCCACTGCAAGTAATTGCTATGGAAATAAATACAATGTCCATAAGAACAGCATTAGGGATGTAGTATCAGGAGCACAGAGCTTCTTGCAGAGTCTGGGATCTTGTTTCCAGTCATCATGGATTAGCAAAGATGAAGGAGACAAATTGAGAGGCAGATCCATTTACTCCAGAAACATTTGTGCATTAAATGAAGATTTTTTCAGATGTATATTTTGGCTCCTCCTTAAATTCAGTTTGAGCCAATGGTGCTGTGAATCTGTCCATTTAATTTCTTGTTCATTTGGTCATGAGATATTTGACATCTCAGACTCAATGAGACCAACCTATAATGAACCACACACTGCATGAACCCTTCCTGATGGAGCTGGTGGTACCACTGTCATTGTGTGCTGTTGTGCAGAAGCCCAAGGAAGCCTAAATCCAGATAAACACTCAGCTGAACCCACTTTATCTCTGTTTATCTCATCCAGCTCCAGAAACATTCTCACCAGCTGTCAGATCAATGCAGCTATTAAAAAGAGCAGCAAACTGTGCTAGCTGCTGGGAGGAATAGCCATATGTCCCAACTGTGTGCTGAAGACACAAAGCTCATTGTCTGGCACCTCAGACTACATCAAACTCATTGTCTGACATGGTTCCTACCTCATCCATCAGCCTGGATTCCCCAAATCTGACCCTGAATTCTTGCAGATCCTTGGCTAAGACTCAGCTGAGCTCAAAGCTTGGTTTATTCTTTCCTGTGCTTGTTTTTTTCTCCAGAATAACTTGAAAATCAACCTTCAGTCTGGCTGAAATGTTTCTGCCCCTCTTAGGACTCATATTGTCTCACAGGATGATCTGAATGCTTGGTTTGTTTAATGTCTGGATTTGCTTCCTATTTTTGTCCTGATTACAAAGATTCGATTCCTTACATCTCAATAATGGGTTCCAGATCCTTGAAGTACTCCTTAATTTGTTTCTGCAAGCAAACAGCCCCAGATAGTGTCTTGTTGTGAAGTACATTGCCTGTAGAAGAAGAATCTTAGGAGGAGATTTTAATTTTCAAGGATTTGGGTTCCCCCCCCACCGAATTTTTAATGTTTATGAAGCTCTATAAAGTGGCCCTGAATTTGCCAGGACACGCCCATCTCAACATGTGTTTCCTTGTGTACTGGTGCCATAGCCTGGGGATGAAGACAGGATATGTTTAAAAAAACCTGAGAAGGAAAACTGAACCATTGACTAGGGGAAGGAAAACTCCTGTGCTTTCCATGATGACATTGTATGTCCAGCAAGGAAAGTGCAAGATGACATCTGGATCACATGCAGCATTCATTATTTCTCATTTAGACATGTTCATATCATCTTCTCTCTAACCCCTCCCAACTCAACACTTTCAGGAGGGTTCACAACATCCCAATAACACATATGTGCAATGGAAAAACAGCACAGAGAGAGTTGGAACATATCAGCAGATCCTGTTCTTGTTAGAAATTGCTGAAATCAAAGCATTTTAGAATCATGGAATGGTTTGGGTTGGAAGGGACCTTAGTGATCATCCAGTTCCACCCCCCTGCCATGGGCAAGAGATCTTCCACTACACCAGGTTGCTCCAAGACCCATCCAACCTGGCCTTGAACACTTCCAGGGATGGAGCAGCCACAACAACTCTGAGCAATCTTTTAGGGATGGATATTCAACTTGGCTGGAATTCTTCTGAGAATGGGACCTGAGAAAACTTTCCTACTTGCTGGGCTAGGTGGGCTTCTGGGGAATGCATACCTCAGAAACAACATCTGATCTCCAGACTCCCTCATTTTGAGGATTGTCCATCACTTCCCCAGTTGACATCCCTAGGAAGGTCTTTAAAATTGGCTGGCACAAAGCTGCTGGTTCCAGGGCAGAGCTGGGACAGGACATCCTCTGGTTGTTGGTTTGCTTTTCTGAAGCCAAGTTCTAACACTTTCCTTTCCATATAAAATCAGGAGTAATATCAAGTTCTGTGATAAAAAATCTTCTGCACACAACATGTGAGCTCTGCACAGCTCAGGTAATTCCATGGAGAAAGGAATATGAGAGCATCTAATGAAGAAAGGAAGCAAGCAAGCCAGGCCATCAAAACTAAGTTGATTTTCTTCCATCTGAACTGTTTTTCACCAACTAATTTCCTTAGAGATTTTGGCAATGCCCTGATCAACTAGACCAAGACCATGATGCAGGACCCAGTCTGATAAGGAGCAGATGCTTATCTTTTACCTAAACATGTCAAGAAGCCAAGTGACTTCACATCCCTTCAAAGACCCTGCCCCTAAAATTGTGTTCCCACTGCAGACACCAGATATGTTGAAATCAAGCAGTGAGACACAAACTCCTCCTGACTCTGCAAAGCCTTGTTCCTCTGAATCACACCTGCCTTCATCTTTTTTCCATCCTGGGGCTTTGTTACCTTCTTCCTCCTCTCCACAATGATTGCCAGTGTTCAAACCACTGTGCCTATTGCGGACTGCTGAGAAATTCCATTTCAGCATGATCTAAAGACACATCCAGGCTTGATGTGAGCACTGCAATAACTTCCCAGTGCCTGCTCCAACACTGAGTTGCAAGAAGGGAGAGTGTGTCTATCCTGAAAATTCCCCTTCTACATGATAATATTTCCTGTTTCTAACCATGAACTGGGCCACCTTTTGTTGTCTTGAAGCATTACCATGCCAGCACAATTAGTTAATGAACACGTTGAATCTCAAGCAAAACACGTGTTTGACCCTGAAGATTTAACATGTGTCTTTCAAGGGAAACAAAAAGCCATCAAAAATCTGTGCAAATAGCCTCCCTGGCAGATGTCAAAAAAGAGCAAAAAAGTGTCTTCCATGGACTGGACTGCACAGTCTAAGAGCAAAAAGAAAATACAGAAGTAAATGCATTGGCACTCATTTATTTCAGGGTAAAATATAATTCTGCACTCTGCATGGACTCAATCTCCTCTCCAAACACCCAGATCAGCTAATGACAATGATTTCTCATGAAGAAAAGGTTGAGTTAAAGAGATTCCACTGTTGAAGATGTAGCATGGTGCAGAATTGCTCTTCGGGTGCTCAGAAGACAAGAAAAAGAGCTGAGACAGATTCCTCTTGTCTTCAGAGGAGATGAAAATATCCCTTTAGCATTCAAAGCAAACAGGTTTTAAGCAACTACAGTTTTGAACTGTTTATAGAAGAATCTTCCTAGTAAGCTTTGTTTCCTTTTTCATCTCAAGGCTGAGTGAAGTGATTTGATCAATGTCTTTCAGGTCTTTAGCTGGTGCATTCATTCTACAAGCTCCAGAGGATGATTTCATGGTACCAGAGAAGAACCAGGGGAAAAGAGCACCCCAGAAACTGCTTATTCCTCATCTTACTTGCCAACCAAAATGTCCCAGTATGTCTGGAACTCTTGAAGAAGTAATACAAATCTATGAGGAGCAAATATCTTGCCTGATCTAGAATCTGCAATAATTTACCCTCAAAAAGTGGTTATAAGACCATTAAAAACTTTCTGCCACAGCTACGTGTGCTGATAAACCTGGGTAAGGGAATATTTTTGGTCTCAAGTGGGATACAGTGTTGGTTTCTGCTGGAACTAGAGCAGACCTGACCTGAGTCTTGACCCCCAGGACATTCAGGCCCAGATAACACAGCACCTGCCTACAAAACATCTTTCCTTTTCCTTGAGCTACCTGAACAAATCCAAATATTATCCCCATGAATGGACTCAGCTAAAGGATGAATCTCTGTCTTTTAAGTTCTTCAAAATTGGACCGGTCAAGACCTTGAGAAACCAGATCTAATTAGACCTGGTCAGAGGAGAAGGCTAGACTGGGTGATGTGTCCAAGAGTTCCAACACAAACTCTGATTCTATGATTCTACAGAAATACAAAGTTGAAACTGGGATTTAAAGCAGCGCAGCATTTCTGAGTGCTGCCTGCAGACTGCTGGCACTGCAGACAGCAGCAGAAAGATGCATTTCTACAACCTGATTCCTTTCATATCAGGGAGTCATCACTGCCTTCCTGGTTTCTGATATCTTGGAATTCAAATTTCAAGTTTATTGTGCTGCTTCATAAGACAACAACAAATTGGAAAAAAACCACAAACACCTCTGTCTGTGGGTTAAGCCTTGCTTTTTACATCATTTCAATAAGCTGGAATTGTCAAATTCTTTGAGAGGCTCTTAACAGGAATAAAATCTATTTTGAGAAGGCTCTCTGGCATGGCCAAGAGTTGTGGCACACAGGACTGTCTGTTTCCTGGAGGATTTTCATGCTGGACCTCACAACCTCACACTCTGAACAACTAAGGTGGTAGTGTCTCCATCACTCCCAGCTTAGGTGCCAAGCAGAAAAATGTTTCCAAATTTGGGGATTGGCACCATCAGTGCCCTGTGCCAGCTTTGAGAGGAGCAGGGATGAAGGTAGGCCTTGTCAAAGCTGGGTTAACAATTGCCTTACTATTCTCATGACTTCACTTCAGTGGAGGGGCTAGCACCTCTGGGAATTAATCCATTAACTGGGAAAGCAGAGACATTTTTGGCAGGACAATCTCTGTATTCATCAGCTACTTCTCCACATATTGATGATACCTCACACTTTACTTCACATGGATGATCTGCTGAGATCTTTAATGCTGAAGAAGTGACTAGATGCCAGCATAAGGCATGTGAATATATTCAGATAGATCCCTCTTAACATGGGTGGAGATACTAAATATTTCACCTACTATCTCTTACATATAAACAGTTGAAGCTAGCTCATGAACTGTGCCTGCACTTTCCCAGGCTGTTGATCCATTTTAGGAAAGTATTTAATTTACAGACATTTCCTGCAGCAGCAGGATTTATACTCAATGAGTAACAACTCTGCCCAATGTGAAAATCTCAGAAATTACTTCTCACTGAAGATAGTGGTGTTCATCAAGGGGTCAGAGGTGGAAGAATTTGGCCAGGTGTCTGGCAGAATGTGAGCTGTTGCTTCATTGCTCGTGTGGTGATGAAGAGTGTATCTTGTTACAGAGAGAACCCTTTTGCCATGTTACCAGAGGGAAAGAGGCGTCTCAGAGGATTGGATGATGTTCTGGATCTGCTCCATGCACATAAAACCTTGATTTATTCTTCAGTTGTTTGCTGGATTCCTTATTGTCTTTTCCATATAAGGTTCAAAGACAGTGTCCTTGAACCAAATGGCAGAAGGGAGGATGTGCTCTAGGGGCATTCACGTAAACCCTGCCACCTGATCGTGTATTCAGGTTTTAGTTGCTTGAGCTGCATCACCTGAGAGCCATTTGTGCCTGCAGTTGCTTACTAACTATTTTCTGCTGTATATAAAAGGATTAGGAGTTGCAATTTTGATGTTAATTAAAACCCCCATGTGATGAGGGGACAAAGAAGGCACATTGGCATCTTCCACTCGGTCACCTTCTCTGAACAGCAGTGCCATATCACAAGAGCACTGCTCAGGTTGAATTTAAGATATTTGAATTTTCCATCCTTGTCATGAGGGGGTTTCATTTCATAGTCTCCATCATTTCACCAGCCTCATATCACTAAAATTCATGGAGTGAATAAAGATGTGAAATATGACAACCTCTCAGACCCCAAGCACTGGTTTCTGAAGGTCCCTGGTGGTCACATCTCCAGATATGATGTCTTGCTTTATGTTACCTTCACAAAAGCAGGGGAACCTGCCCAACTGCAAACACCTTTAACCAGACAAGATAAAAGTCCCCTCAAGGACAGCATGGAGCTAAAAACAGGCTGGATTGTGGGTCTGATCCAACTCCCATGCAGCACACGGAAAGGTTCCCACTGATGTAATCAAAGCTGGATGAGGCCCAAAATGATAGGTGATTAATCATAACTATTCATTTGTTAGCACCAGCAATGGATTTGAAAATTTACAGGATATAAATACAAAACAGATCCTGCCCCAAAGAGTTCAGCAGCTGAGTTCTCTGCTTTTACAAGGAGTAGCACTCTGGGAAGCCCACATCAGGTATTAATTTAGCGTGATTTTAATCTATCATTCCACACTTACATGTTGCTGGGACAGGGAAGGCACTTAATGAATGAAGGGTTAGCACTGCTGAGTCTTCTGGAAGAAGCTTAATGTGCAGAAGGGAGTTGGATTAGGTGGGAGGACCCAGAACATGGGGAGGTGGAGATGACTGCATGAACAGCAGAAGATATGGGAAAAATTCCTCTCCCAGGTCTCCAGGCCAGCAAATCTCAGAGACAGGGATTGTGGTGGGGGAGAAGTCCATGCAAGGCTGGACCCAAATATGGAAGAGCAATTATGAGAGAAGAGCAGAAGCAGCAAGAAAGGAAGGGTTCATTTAAGGATGTTGGCTGTAGAAGAGTGGTTGAAGATGGTTTCCAGAGCAAAACTAGGAAAGCACACACACATTCATGCACGTGCACTGACAGACATAGCCCTCAATCATTTTCTTGAGTACTTCAAGTCAGCTCAGCTCTCTCGTTGACTCATGTCCTCTGCCCAAGACAGCAGCAATACCCCCAGCAATATCCTAACTGCAATGCTGAAAGTTAATGAAGGTGCAGATGGACACAGCAGGGAATGCTGGGTGACAGGATGCCTTCAGTGCTTGACTTAGATTCAGCACAATAAGATCCAGATCTGAGCCTCTGGGAATGAAGGAGACATTCAGTCACCCAGAGGTGAAGAGGTTTGGCTGCTATCAATCCGATCTGGAGCTGCTGGTAATCAGCATGACCCTGCTGATCTGCTGATTTACATTGAACCATAATCTGCTTCATTCAGCTGGAGGCTCCTTGGGGGCCTTTCTTTGTGGGTTAGCAGATCATGTGTCCTTTCATACCCAAAGGACCATCAGCTGAACTGCAGGGGTTTGCTTCACTAAATAGGAAAGCAATCCCTAGTTAAAAGGAATTGGTGATTTACAGTCTCAGTTTCACTGCAATCTGTGATAAGGCTCCTGTTGCCCACAGTGAGTACCTAATTAGGGCTCCAAATCCTAACCTGGGCAATATCAGAGGAATGGATAATGGATGGATCTTTCAAAAACAAAATAAAACAAAAAAAAACCCCAAACAACTCCAAATAAAACATTCCCCTTTTGTTCACTTCACAAATCTGCAGTCCCAGGCACTCAGGAGGAACAGCAGCCAATGCCCACACGCTCTCAAGACTGCCTCCTCTTTCATACACTCACTAAACTATGTAACATTTATACAATCCAGAAGGCTCCATCTCATAACTCCAGGCAATTCTGAAAGAAAAGGAGATAGCATCAGTATCATAAACCCAACCTCACATCATCTGCTTTCATGCTTTAGCTACCCTAATATTTATAGATCACATATCCCAACCACTTCAGCTTGAGACTGGTTTTCAACTCTGCAGGCTCCAGGAAAAGACATAATGGGCTGTTCAACTGGAATTAAGGAAAATAAAACCCCTTTAGGTCGACTCACATGTATCCATTTTACTGCCCTGGTCATTCTATATTTGTTAAATCTGTTGAGGTTTATCTGAACTATTTTTACATGGAAGCTTTCTCGAAGTTTTACCTTTAATTCTTAAAAACTGTCCGCAAAGCGCACACTGGAAATGTCAAAGTGACGTCTAATGTTGTCTGAGGACTGTTAAGGCAGTTTTATGTGATGTATTAGGGAAAAAAATACTGCAGTAATAGTAATACAGAGCCATGCAGTAATTTAAAAAAAAAAAAATTTAAAAACCTTTCCAAGTGCATTTGGCATTTTTAAACCCATGCATTTCAGGAAGCAGTCATAAACACACATACTGTGCACCTCTCAAAGGTCAATTTTGCCTCCTTTGGGGCTCACAGCAGTGAGTGGGGGTGTTATGTTTGTCCAGGATGCAGAAGCATGAAAGGACCCCGAGGTTATCCTGACAGCTGCAGGCTGCTCCCTGATGTTCCAAGCCAGGACATCTGCTGCTGCAGCAGACTCACACCCCAGGTGCATTTGGAAGGCAGAGCACACCTAAAGAGGTCAGCACAATTCACTGTGCCAAACATGCTCCTGCCAAGCAACATCTTGAGACTAGATGCAAGGAATAAGGTTTTTACTATGAGGATGGCACAGGTTGCCCAGAGAACCTGTGGCTGTCCCATCTCTGGGAGTGTCCAAGGAGAGGCTGGATAGGGCTTGATCTAGTGAAGGAAGCCCTGGCCATGGCAGGGGGTGGAACAAGGTGACTTTTAAAGGTCCCTTCCAGCCCAAACCATTTTATGTTTCTGTGATGATTACAATCAACTGCTAATACCAACAACCATCTCACTTCTGATGTTGAAAAGCAGCTCCTGAGATCTGGAGCAGACAGGACTCTGCACAGCCAGGCAGATTCCTTGTTCTCCCCCTCAAACAGGAGGCTTTGTTTGCAAGGAATTTGATTCAATGCTAAGTGCCTTACCCAAATATAGAATGAAAATTCAATTTATCATTATTTACTTTTTGGAACAGAGGTGTGATTTCTTTAGAGAACACTTTACAAGGAACTTAAAGGTTCCCATTTAACACTAAACAAAACTCAGGCAGAGAGTCAGGTTTTTAGGAGTGGCCCTTTCTTTTTATATATCTCCAGTTTTGTCCTATACCTTTTATGATAGTAAACTTGGGCAGGATTTGGAGCACTTCTGTAGAGCTTTAAACTCTTCCTATTTTCTTTTTAAACCAGACATAAAAGAAGCCTAGAGTTTTGAGGAATAACTGGTTCTCAGTGGTCTCAAGTCTGAACATTTTATTTCCTGAGAGAAATATTTATGCAGGAACAGCTTGTGCTCTACTGCAAAATATCTGGTCTGGTCAGTCTAAGCAAAAGTTGTGCTGGATTTTTTAACAATTTCAGTATGAAACTAAATCTCCTCTCTTCCCCTCCCCTTCCCACAGAACCCTCCTAAAAAGCCAGAGGAGAGAGGGGTTAGGAATGGGTCATTCTCAAAACTGAGAGAAGTTTTCTTCTATGTTATATTCACACCTTGGAGAGGAGAATTTCCAGCACACTGATCAGGGTGTGAACCCCTTGCCTGCGATGAACAGCTTCTCACCTCACACATAAGTGGCTGCTGCCTGTTAGCACAGTCCTGAAAAAAGTACTGAAAAGGAAACTACCTAGTAATTTCTGGTTCCATTTATTGCATAATTTGAAATAGAATTAGAGAGAAAATTATCTCACTCCTAGTATTTAGTTCTCATTCAGCCTCTTCATTTCCTCTGTGTTTCCTTTTTCTTTTCCTTCAGAGCCCAGAACAAAAAAAAAAAAAAAAAAAAAAANAAAAAAAAAAAAAAAAAAGTGGGAGTTTTTTAATATTAAATGCCAAGAATAATTTGCATTGCAAAGACAGTTTTTTGTTTGGAGAGACACTAGTCCATAGCTGAGCAAGCTCTTCAACGCAGGGGCTGTCCTCAGTTTCATGTCTTACATTGTAGCAGCAGCACAACCAGTATTCAGGCAATATTTTTTTAAAAGCCAGTGGTAATGCATCAGGAATATCTCTGAGCAGTGGCTCTTTTGCTGAGTAAGAGCTGAAATGCAGTGTGTGAATGCCAATCTATGTGTGTAGTAGGGGAGGTTGAATTAGTGCCAGAAATGATGTTGTTCATTCATCCAAAACACAGATCTCTAAATACAGAATGATGTCTCACCTCTCTCATGAAGGTGAAAGTTGGTTCCTGTGCTCTGCTGCTGGAGCAAAAGTGGAAAATAGCAAGTGCAGAATGTAAAACATAAGGTACTAAAGGCATTGTAAATGTGGTTGTTAAAGTATATGAGATACGAAATGAAGCCTCCAGCCTTGCCAAGGAATTTTGTCCTTTCATCACTGTGCAGATGAATGGCTTTTAAACCATTTGCATTGGTTTTGAACGTCTAAAATTCAGAGTTAATCTGAACAGAACCAAATTTCATAGTAGGCACCAGAGAAGGTTTGATTTCCAATGGCTTTTCCAGGGACCTGTTGCTCTAGTCTGCACAGGATAAAGGGGAGAAAACTCTGGAAACGGTTCTGTGAGCCTCTTGGTCAGACGCCAGTGCAAGAAGCTCACAGAGGTTCAATTACAAAGACAGGCAGAGACATGGCAACTGAATCACTAAAAAACAGAATCCTTCACATCTCTATTCTGTATGAATTCTGAATAAATCAGGCAAATCCTCCTTGCTCAACAACTCGGGAAGGATTCAAACCCACCTGGCTGGGGGAGATGAGGTAGGGCAGGATGCTAAGACCAAGGTCCAGCTCTGATGGTCTCACCCAGGTCCTGCAAAGGGCAGAGTGGCTTGAATTGTAGCTGTATAGATTGGGCAGTGACACCTTGATAGAGATTTGGTGTTAAAACAGCATCTTTGCTTCTATTCAACTCATCTTCCATCCCTCATATTCCCTGAAAATGATTTATTACACCTTTTTACCCCTTCCAGATGGCATGTTGGACCAAACTTTACTGAGGCATTTGGATTTGCTGGCTGCAATGTAAAGGGGGAAAAAAAATCTCATAATAAAGCAACGGCTTGTGAGGAGAATAAACCTCCTTTGGTGTCTTCACAGGAGAGTGAAGTGCACTGCCTCAGAGAGCAGTGGGGATTCCATAAGTGTCTGTGAGATAAAGGCATTTAAAACACATTCTGCAGAATTCATCTCAATATTCCTTAGAGAAAATCAGATGGATCGTATCTGCATCTATACTGATGTCAGCATTTGTTATAGCTTTTGTCCAGAGAGTTTGAGGTTTTTTCTTTCTGATGATGGGAAAGTGTCATCTGGAGTCTTTTCTGGTATTTCCCTCCTGAAAAAGGAGGAGTGAGAATCTCATAGCAGAACAGTATTTCATAGCCTGTTGAAACCCTGGAGGCTGAGGATTTTAGGCTTTCTGTGATAAAAAGCACTGAACCACCAGCAAGCACCACATTTGACCTGAGGCCGTGGAACAGGCTTCCAAAATTGAGTAATAGCACTGGCATTATGGGTATGTAGCTTGAATAGGAGTGTGTAATGTCACAGGGTGCAAAACTTAGGAGTTAAGGTTTTAGTATATAGTAATATATATAAAGCAAGATGGGGGATTTAGGGTATTGGCTAAGTTCTTCTTTCACCTTCTTCTTCATGGGTTTGGTAGTGTTTTCTAACTGGGTGAGAAGGTCCACATTGCGGACCACAGGTGGTTAGTTATTGGGTTAAAAGTGAAAATAATATCGGTGTCATCTCATTATTGGACAAATAATGCTTAAAAGACCTCGGAAAGAGTTAAAGACAGAGCCATTTTCTACATTGTTAGCAAGAACTCACAACTTGTGAGACTGTACTATAGATAAGAATTAATAAACATCTGAGTCTGAACATGAGAAAACGGCGTCTCTTGTGCTTTAATCCTGGCTCTAACAGGAAGAAAAGATAAAAACCTCACAATAGCCTTAATCTTCATCATGTTGTCTGAAGACTTCCAAGGGAGGAGAGCAAGCTGGGTCACAGGATCACAGGATCAGGACACTCCTACTATGGTTACCACAAAAACACTTTTGGCAGCCCTCATCAGGTAATAAGGGAGAACACTTCAGCTAGTCAGCTTTGGAACTAAATGATCTTTAGGGTCTCTTCCAATCCAAGCCATTTTATGACATTCCTCCACGAAGCTGGGAAGGTCATTTGGCTGCCCCTCCAAGGGTAAGCCCTGGGCCATGGTTAGAGGACAGCCTTACAGTTGATCTGAGAGGTAACAGGTGGCATCAAAATTATGCATCTCAAAGACTTTACTCAACATGCATTTAGAGTTCCTTGAATTATCATACAGACAATCACATCAAGCAGGTTTAAAGGACTGGGCAGTGAGCATACAAAGGAAATGGACTCATAACAAAACCTTGCATTGTCTAGTCCCCAGCAAACTCTAAAGCATCCCCCTACTCTTGGTAATTCTGGAATAGGTCAGGACCCAGGGACATTTAGAACTGTGCCAGTGGTGCCACTAAACCCTTAACTTTGCAGGTTCAAATCACAAGGAACAAAAAATCAGTTGATCATATATGATTTTAGCAATCCAAGGAGGTGATTCTCCTGGTCTTAGTATCTTTCCCAGAAGATAAGTATCTCATTTGTTTGGCAGGCTGAGCAGGGAGGAAAGAACAGACAGGGGAATTAGGCCACAGATAGCCAGATTAGGTATAAATCACAGTTTTAGAGCAACAGAGAGATAGCAACAGAGATCTCAGCAGCTGTCTTGGTTTGAAAGACAGGTGTCTATTAAGGAAGGCAAGAGGCTCTCTTGGAATGCAAAATGTAGCCCCCTTCCTTTTGAATGATTATAATTTTGAAATTATGGGGCTTTCAGGCAAAGATATGAGAATAGAAATAACAGTTCTTTACTGTTATAATAAATAACAATAATAACATAATAATATATTATATTATAATAATATAGTAATATACTGTGTGATAAAGCCAACAAACAACTACAGCATTAACAACAAACAGAACCACAAACTCAGTGACCCCTTCTCGGTTGCAGGCACTTTTCCCTTTGGTGCAGTTCCAGTCACAGCCAGAAGGGGCGCTGGTGGCTCCCGGTGGGCAGGGCAGGTGCGATGATTCCCCCACGGCTGCAGGGGGCGCTGTGCTGAGAGAACATGGTAATGGTGGCTTGCCGAGATGGGAAGGGATGGAAGAAAAGCTTTCTCCACAAACTCACAGGGGCAGCCGATCCCAGTACCCGAGCAGTTCTCTTGAAAGCAGCAAACTTAAATGGCAGGAATGAACAAAAATCCCAGAGTGGTGGGGACGTATCAGAAACTCCGCAGCTGCAGCTGGAGCCGTGGGAGGTCTCAGCAGCTGCAGTATATCAAAAGCTTGGAGCAGTGCAGAGCAAGCAGCGGGGACAGGGCAGCGGCGACCTGGCTTCGAGCAGGGCCGGGAAAGGCGAGCTTGGGATCCCGGGGTTTTCTGCCGAAGCACCCAAGCAGGTGGTGACAAAGTCCCAGTGCGACGGCAGCTCTTAGGAGCAGAACTCCACTCACAGTAGAAGAAAGACAACAGGAGATGGAGCCCCACAGTGGTGACAAATTCTCCCCACAGTGACCGCAGCCTCTCTACCCTTGGAATGCCGAGAGCACACGGGAGATGGGGGCTGCACCCAATCTCCTTTTCCCAAGTCCCAATCTTGCGATATCTCTGTCCTTCTCAGGGAAATCCCATGTTAAGAGAGAGTATCCAGCTGCACCCTCCCCTGAGCTGTGGCACCTTCTTTGTCCAATCCAGCTGTTATTGTCTGCTAGCAACATGTATTGGGGAAAATTTCCTAAGAGGAAAAAAGGAGAACTCTTAAAACCCCAGCTCAAGCTCAGAAGGAAGATGCAACAAAGATTTCTGCATGATGGAATATTTCTTCATTTGTAAATTGTCTTCTGGTGCCTTACAGTTTTACCTTGCAACTATGGTCCAAACACTACCAATTCTTTGACTGAAAGATGGTTCTTACGGACTATGTCTCCACTACACTCCCTAAAATCATGAGTGTACAGGGTGTGACCCTGCTGGCTCACCAAGCTGAGCATTCTGTTCTTGTAACTAAACCTATTTGTCACATGAGCAAGCTCTGTTTTCACAGCCCCTAGATGCCTCTTCCAGGACTTCGCTGATTCAATGCTTAGGAAACTACTTCTAATTTCCAGACTAAATTTACTTCAGGCCAATTAAAACCTACTAGTTCTTGTGCCAAGATAATTTTTTTTCCCTTCATTCCAATGTTTCTTTTTGCTTCTGGCTGTTTTAACTTTCATGTGCAACAGCACTCATTTCCCCTCTCAACTGCTTTTGTGCTGAGCTAAAAAAGCCAAGTTCAGCTTCCCACTGGACGATAAACTCTTCATCTTGCATCCATGTCCTGGCACTTCACTTTGGTCTGAATGACTCATTCATGGACATAACCACCCCAACCACCCCCACCACCCCCCTCCCGGCCTGGAGGAGATAATCTTATCAAACCCTCTCATTTCCCTGAACAGTAAATACAAAAACCCCAAAATACTGCTCCCGAAGGTGATTATGCTCCTTTATTTTCATTTGTGCTTCTCTTGACTCAGGAGATTTTTTTCACCCATGCTGGGATCCTCTATGTGCCAGAAAATACAAAAAGCATCTCTTGGGCAGTATTTGCTGTAGGTGATTTGTGAGCTCAGGGTACAGCTGGTAAATTGCAGTTATCGATCCCATGCCACGGCACATTTCCTTCTGCAAATGTCTCCTGGGTTCAGGGCAGGAGGCAAGGGCAGATTGGAAAAATGCTTTGAAGTTCATTCTGTATTTTGAAAAGCCAGAAAGAAAAAGAAACTCCCCAAGGTACCAGTCCTAATATGAGAGAACAACTACCTAGGTCCTACGTTACTGCCATTTAGTAATCTTCCCTCCTCTCCCCTCTCTCCCTTTCTCTCCCCCTCTCTCCCTTTCCCTCCCTTCCTCTCCCTTCCCCTTCTCTTCTTTGCTATTCCTTCCCTTTCTTTTTCCTTTCTTTTTTTTTTTTTTTCCTTGCTTTTCTCCCTTGGAAGACCATAAGCTCATAAAACCTTCTGGCTTTCATAAAGAAGTCAACGGATTTGGAAAGTAAAAGTCATGACTGGAATGAAGGCACTAGAAACACAAATGAGTTATTTTTCACATAATTAGTAGCTTAATGACATTGTGACATGCCAAAGAGATATTGCCATCAGCATTCAGAACTACACCTTGTTAGACTCCTATTCACTCTGTCTCTTGATGGCAAACAAAAAGCCAACCCCACTCTGTACATATCGCATCTATGGGATGAATTTCACCCATGAATGAACTAAACTACATTCTTTGTTTGGACAACAGTGCCACAGATGGTGAGTCGCTGGCCAAGGAACATAAGGCCAGTATTTTTAATTTGGCCTGTGTCACAGTTTGATGCTGGTCAAACACCAGGTACCCACAAAAGTTGTTTGCTCACCCTCTTCTGTTATAGGTGGACAGAAGAGAGGGAAAGAAAAGATTAACCAAGGGCTCACAAGCTGAGATAATGATTGGGAGGGAAAAAAGCGCTCTAAGGGCAAAACAAATTCAAATTTAAAAGTATAAAGTAAAATTATTAACAGAGCCAGAGAATGTTAGTGAGAAGTAAAATAAAATAAGCCTTTAAAACACCTTTTTCCCCCCTCAGCCCCTCCCTCCGTCCCACCAACAGTACAGGGAGATAGGTCATGGGAATTTCAGTCAGTTTGTCACTCAAGATCTTCTGTTTGCTCAGGGAGATGAGTCTTTTCCTCCTATGCTGTGAGGCCTGTCCCATGGACAATCAGTTGTCCCAAAACTGTTATGGCGTGGGTCACTTGTCCATGGGGTTCAGTATTTTAAGGACAGGCTGCTCTAGTTTGACAGCAAGGGCCCTCTTTCTCTGTTTGGGTCTCCCACTGGATCACAGCTTTCCTCAGCATCCGCCTGCTCCAGCATGCACACTTTTCCTGTGGTCTGAGTGAATCTCTGCATGCCTGGGGGACAGTTTGTTTCACCATGGTTCTCACCACGGATTGCAGAGGAATCTTGGCTCTGACGCCTGGATCATTTCCTCCCCCTCTTTCTTTCCACTGACCTTGGTGCTGCCATGTTGTTTTCTCTTACATGGCCTCACTTCCTCCTCTGTTCTGACTGGAAGAAAACTGCTGCCCATAGGTACCATTGCCAACAACTTCCACTGATCCAAAGATTTTGCAAGATCCCTAAGTGCCAAGAGGCCGATCTCGTTTAGGTTCCACGCTGGGGAGTCACTTTCCATGTTTTCAATACCAGCCAAGCAGCCCCACCTCCATCCCATGGGCAGTGGCAGCCGCTGTGGTGCTGGTACTGTTCAGTGCCTCTCCTGATATGGGGCACTGGGAAGGTGTGCTGGTTTGAAAGT
>WEIU01021644.1:601997-632266 GCA_013389925.1 Aegithalos caudatus | reverse complement strand
TGAAACACAGATGCTGTTACAGGATCTGTAACACAGGCTTTGAGTGTTTAGTGATTTCTACCCATAAACAAACACATATCACTTAATCTCTAAAGTTTTCTTTCCTCAGTCTGGTCACAATTCTATTTTCTATTGTCAGTGTTAGTGATTCTATCCTCATGAAGTCAGCAGTTAATACTCTATGTTCCATTCAATGCTTTCCATTAACTTCAAAATTACCCCAGTTCCACAGGTTTTGTGAAAAATAATAAAAACCTCACTTTATTTATTCTTTCATCAGGCATATCAACGATGTGTTGTGCAACCAGAACTTCTTTCTATATGATTTTGATTATGGTAACCTAAAAATGAATATGCTTAGATGTTAACATGTTCTGTATTATGGTCTTTTCCATTTAAGGTCTTACTGCTGATTCACCTGATTCCATGTAGACTGAGTATTTTTGGAATATTCTGCCATTAAGTATAGCAGATGCTGTCTAACCATTACTTGTCATTTTCAAGCTTTTTTGGTGGCATGCTCTAGCACAGAATTCAACATCCATCCTCTTCCCATCCTTCTTCCCAGTCAAGAGTTAACATTCATTCCTGAGTGGCAGTTTGTATTGATCAGGCACTTGGTATTTTGATGCACTTTAGTGACTGACACAATTCCAATATCTATATGATCACAAATATAACAGCTGTAAGTACTATCTGACACGTCTACTAACATTTTTTCTAAACCCTTCACCCTTTTCTTTGCTGATGCATGCACAAAACTTCCTTGACTGATTTTAAGAAGTCATGGTGGATGCTTTTATTCTCATATGACAGTGATATATATCAGATAACCACAAGGATCTAGATGAGCAATAATATAACCACAGTACAGAAATAAAAGAAGTGAATATATGTTCTCTAATACAGAGGAGAAAGAGGATCTGAGGTCATCCAACAAGGTTAGAAGTATCAAATTATTAACAGATATCCAGTGAACCAGCAACTCATGTGTCTGTCTCTGTAATTCGCTGCTGGGCACACACCTTTCCAGAACCTTCTCTTAGGGAAGCTGCTGAGAGATTATAAAGCTACATAGGAAGGAAAGGGTCTCTTAGAGAAGAGATGAATCAGTGACATGCTATGTAACATCACTGGTGCTTCCAATTTTGGAGATTTGAATGCACTTGGCTTAGTATTAGGTAGCACAGAGCACAAGAAGGAGTAAAGACATGAATATTTATTAAACAGGAATCATAAAATTCTCAATAACCATGCTGAAAAGACAAATCATTCCATTAAGAGAAGATTCTGTATTTATGAGGAGATAAAAAGTCACAGTATATAAATGCCATATAAGAATGTAAGAGCACTACTTCCTCAGGAACAAACAGCTTAAAAATCCAAAGCTTGAACTGAAAAATTCTTAACAAACTGACTGGTGGTGCTTCTGCCATAACATTCATTTTAGAAAGTCTCAAAATGCTGAAAGTATCTCAGCATGCAAAGAAAGGGAACATTCTCTTGACATTTAAGAAAGAGTAAAAGGAGACCCAAATGATATGCCAGATCCTGATCACAATCTTGAAGAAAAAATGGGAATATTGTATTATGTTTGACTAATTAACAATAGAAATACAGATTAAAAAAAAAAAAAGTTTCAGGCAATAAAAATTTGTTTTAAACCTACCTTAATCCTTAGAGACTATAATGGTATTGTCCACATGAATATTTCCTACAGATCCTAAACTCTTTGCTGTCTTCCCATCCCCTCAAGTTTCAACAAACACACCAATTTATAAACCACATCTGCAGATGGTGATTTTTAGGGTCATACTCCACCAGCTTTCCAAAACATGGCAAAAGAATTATTTCTGAAATCTTTTGGGCTAAACCTATATGAAAACACATTCTTGATTATTTCATGATTTTTCTTTTTAACATTATTTATTAGTTCACTTGTTGGTATTGCATTCTTTGTGATCCACTGTCTGCTACAAATATTAAAGAACATGATAGGTCTCCAGGGAATAGACCAGGAAGTGTTAAGGTAGCAAGCTTCTGCCTTCCACAGTGATATTCAGAAGCTTTTTATGTAATAGAAACAAATAATAAACTGATGTCCTTTGACAGGAACCTTCCAGCTCTGGTCATGGACAGGGGGTTTCAGAAGCATACGAACTTCGCATTTTCTGTCTCCTATTTTTTTTAAGAGAATTCTTTGTCATTATATTAGAAACAATTTGATCTGATCACTGATATTTATGTACTCCTGTTTATATTCTGTGCCAGACACAGGTTACTAATAGGTATGCAATTGATTCTAAGGGAATGCTGCTCATATAACCTTACAAACAACTAATTTTCTACTAGTGCCCAATGTATTTTCCCCAGCAACTTGCTTCATCCTACTTTTTCCTAGTAACACAAGTATTTCAACTTTTAGCTTAACTTTCCAGTTAACACATCAGATTTATGCAGCTGTATAAGAACATGTAGTCTTGTGGTTTTCCTTTGTCAGAAATCACTGTATTTCTCGAACTATGAATACAGGATTTTTTTTTGCTAAACTTCATCTAGCAGTATGCCTACCATCAGTACCCTGGCAGCAACTATGTGGAGCAGCACGGAAGATTCCATCCTCTATAATTTCTCTGCAATACCGCCAGGAAAATATGGAAGCACTGCCACAAGACTCCTCTCTGTATCTGCCAAATTCCTTTCCAGAAGGAGAGGTTCCAATTACTCCATGCCAAAATTTAGTTTTCATAGGCATAAGTTGTTAAAAGGTAGGCTGCACAAGAGTACTGGTAGGAGAATAAACTATGTCTTACAATAAACTATCCAGCAAACACATGAGTGGGATTTATAATTTCAGGTACCTAGTACTTGGGTGTTAACTCTCAGCTAGTTCATAGAGAAGACAAGCTTAAACTACTCACTTCTGAAAGGCTCAAGTTGGCCCAAAGGACCTCTATTGTCAGAGCCATGCAGCGAATCTATTTGTCACACATTCACTGCATACCCCTTAACATGTGTTGAGAACCTCTGACACGGCAGTAAAAGACTGATGTCTGAAACAGCCCTTCAGTGGTTAAACTAGGTTGCAGGAAAGTACAAGACTTAAAACCTGAATCTTCTGCCAATATCACTCACATTCTTCATGATCAAGACCCCAGACTAAATTCCCCAGATTAAATTCCCCAACACTCATTGTTACCTGGGATTTTTTCCGTTAGTGCCCAGGCTACCATGTAAGAAGAGGGCAGAAGAACTTTTAATCCTGCTCATCCTTTGATGTCTCCTCTAAATTCTTCAGGGTCACATCCTATTCTTTTACTCCTTGCATTCTCCTCCCCCACAGAAAGTCAGGACGTCAAAAGGGGAGCGGATGTTTATATTATGCTGTGAAGAACTCTGGCATCAACTAGTAACTTTGAAGAATAATCCTGAAGATAAAAGATATAGATGAAGGACCGGACCCTGTCCAGCAGTCACATGGCATAAAAAGAATGGTTTACAAGGAAATGGATCTCTAGGGAGTAATTTGAAGTTAAAAAAAGATTTCTACATGCAGCCCAGGGAAATGCAGAGTTTTATCAGCAGTGGCACAGTCCCCAGCAAAGGAATTAGCAACTGTGGAAGAAAAAGACCTCACATAATGTGCAGTCAACTGTGACTAGGCTAACTGCAGTGAAGTTCCACTTAATCTGCACTGACCCCTAACCACCCAATGCCTAGGACATTCTTGCTTATTGAATGGAGATAAGTGGACAGAAATCATGTCAAGGAGAAGACAAACCAGTATCATGAAACCCAGTCACAACAATTAACAAAGAGACATAAAAAAGCAGATGTTAAGCACAGGTGCATAAGCTGAAAATCAGAACTGAGTCAGAATAAAGGCTTCATCCATCAGACTCTATTGACTTCTGAAGGAACACTGCAAGGTAGGCTATAACTAAACCAAAACATTTGAATTGAGAAGAAGGATGTAAAGATACAATGAAAGAAGAGTGAGAGAAGCTGTTTGACATTTAATAAGAATTACAAATTTTCCAATTTTATTTGTATATAAAAGCATGTATTTAATTCGCAGTGAAAATGAAACAATGTAAGACATGCAAATAATATACCTGTCAAATAAGAGGACAGTTCACAATTTTTAAAACCTAACCCAGCACCTGGCAACATAAGAATGGATATTTTTTATTCTTAATGACAGAAATTATCTTAGCACCAAGGCCTGCTACTTCAGCCACTCTTCAGAAGTGGATATGTTTACATGAATTATAATTAAGAAACTGGAGGAATATTTTGCACAGTATAGCACAACTAATGAAAAAAGCACCATGGATAAATTACAGATCCTGTCACATTAATCTTAAGTGCCACAGATTTAACTGCAAGGGAGAACTAGTAAAAGATACTTAAAAGGCAACAAATAACTAGAAACACCAGAAAGCAACAACCATAAGGCAAAGAGAGATATGAGAATGAGGATGAACTACTGATTGGCAGTTCTGTATCATCACAACATACGCTTTCAGAAGTAGAGAGCAGAAATCAGTCCACCCGAAGTATCTAGACAGCTCCACATGGTCATGGTGTGCTACAGCCCAGAGAGAAAAAGATGAGCTGAGCAGAGTGTGAAGAAGGGAAGTGCCAGGGTACACAAGCTGCCTGAGGCCACGCTGCTGTGGCCTTGGACACAAATGCACTGAGTGCAGAGGAGCAGGTCCATGCACAGCTACCAAAGGCAGTGACAAAAGGCAGCAACTACAGGAACACCAAGTTACAAATAACCTCAGACTCAGCAGTGTAGGCAAAGCTGAACACAGTGACAGTGTTAGGGCAGGCAGACCAATTCTAGACCAAGGAGGTCAAAAATTAAGAAGGTAAAGGAAAGACAGAAGGAAAAATATGTGAAGGATGGACATTAGAGACAAAGAGGGCCCTCCTCAACAGCGGCAGGACAAGAGGTATGAAAATGAGTTAGATGTCCTTTGTGAATGAGAAGCTGGGCAGGCTACAGTGGCATGGCTAGAAAGCCACTTTTTAGGGTGTAGTATATATGAGGTGGGTGAAACATCTTTTGGAAAGCAAAGCTGTGAATTAACAGGGACCTGGAGAAAAGGAAAGGTAAGACTTGGAGTACTCATCAGGAAATCGATCTGTGCTGATAGGGCTGGAATTCTAACATGAATCTCAGCACCAATACAAACAGTTTTCTTAATAGTGAGACAGTTTAATAAGCATGGAGTCCTGATGGTATGGAACATTAAAAAGAGTGATGGTTTCATTGTCCACTATTTCAGAGTAGCATGAGAGCCAAGCCTTCTGAGGAAGGTGAGTCTGGGCAGTCTCCTGTACAGTCCTCTAATGGAAAATATTAAGACTAAGCTCAGTCACACCATTCAAAGCCTTCACCATCTGAAACATGACTCTCTAGTATGAATATCTTCACTCACAGCCAGTACAATGAAAGAGGTGCAGAATATTTTTTCAAAGTGCTATTGCAATTACTGTTGTGAGCAACGAACTTTGTGTAACAGAATTCAAATGGGTGGGACAGCCCTGGAATTTGGAACTTCCGTAAGGGACTAAAAGTCGGGGATGACTTAAACTACCTTATTGTTTTTTGGCAAACTGTTTCCTTATTTTTAAATACACTTCTGTCATTTGTGCCAAGACCTGAACTTTATTTTTTAATCCAAAAAAATCACCCCTGTGTTGAAAAAATAAGACAGCTTTTGCTCATGGCCTAAAACAACATAACCAATATGCGTGAATTGTACCACTCTGGTTTGGGTAGGAAACTGATTTTGGAAACAGAAGAGCAATCCAGAAAAGAAATCACCTACATTTCAGTTTTATCATTTGTTTTCCCCTACTAAAGAAATGTAGAAGGCAGTAGGGATGATAAGTCAGATGCATCCTTTGTTTTCAGAACATATAAAACAGAAAGTTGTGCTGTAAAGAATGACTAGGACTGAAAGGATCCTTGCTTATCTCTAAATTTCATTTTATTTTTGGCTTCCAAGAGAGTAAGGTGTGGTTTAGAGAGTGAAGTGTGGTTTAGAGATTAAATCCTTTGGCTACAGTATCACACTTCTGACTGGAAAGCAGCTAAGTAGGGATATTTCCTATAAAGGTTTTTATTTTACTTCTGATACAAAGCCCTTGAAATACAATGAGCTCCTCCTTTCCTTTAGAAGGATCCCTTCAGGATCAGATCCCAAAACTGAAACAGTGAAGTTGGGAATATCTATCCTGCAAGGAATAGGGCCTCAGATTACTGTCTCTCATGACTGCAAGGGTGAGCTTAAGGGTTTGACAACCTTATGAATTACTCAATAGTCTGGCACAGCCAAGAATATTGTGGATATTCTGATGCTTTTAACACCCATGAAGTGCTTTGAAAATATCCTCCAATTCTTACATTCAGATGGTTTCATGGAAGGGAATAAGTAGTCGAAAATCCAAATGACTGATAGGTCATAGACCACACCACCACCAATTTGATCTATTTTAATACAAGGATGTCTCTGTCATTCATTCCTTTGAGAGATGTTTCAGTCTATCTCAAGCTTCATGATGGAGACGAGAATGTCACAAAAAAAACCCCCACCACTCCAGTGAGAAATCAGTGCAAGGATATCAAAACAAGAGAAACCAGAATGTGTGCCTGCAAAGAAACAAAGATTCTTGGAAAAATTTCTGACTTCCTTTCAGACCATGGGTAATTTGATTAAGCACTAATGAAAAAAGTAGTGCCTGAAAGAAAATGACTGGGGACAGTCCTGAGCTATTTAATTTACAGGCAGTAAGGAAACATAATTGGATGCATTTCTGGATATATCTGGAAAGTGCTTATTTGCATGAGAAACAAGCACATAAAAACCACTGGATACAAACAGAACACATAAATATTGAATTCTCTGGATATCTCATATCAAGCTCTTAGGTTTGTGCAAGAGCAAAAAACCCCCATCTTCTATTAGAGTGAATCCATGAAACACTGTGGTTGCTGGAGGTCATACCTCTTCCACCACTTACCTTGTGATGTACTAAGTTCTTTTGGAATCACAAGAAGAGCACTCAGTCTCTGGAGGTGATAGGAGAGGAAATGGTAGGAGATCATCAGCTCCTCTCAGCTGTAGCTGGGCTTTTATCAGAGAATTATGAAAGATATTACATATTCCAGTAAAGTGTCCCTAAAGATCAGTGTCTGACTACTGGTGGTGTGGGACTACAGTTTCTCCACTGGCAAAGATTTAGACCAGGCCTGTCCACACAAGGGAAAAAAATGAAATTTCTATTCTTCAGTCTTCAGATGGACAGCATAAGAACAGCAAAGAGCCTTTGCTCTCTTGTTCTTTGCTCCCAGGACACCAGCCAGGAAAACAAACAACATGAGGTCAAGAGTTTGTGCCGTTTTCTTCTCTGTTCATCCTCATTAAAACCTGAATCACAAGTCCTAAAGCTAATCTTCCCCCAGTGCAGTATATCAACATGCAGTCCTTAATAAAACACTTAAGTCTTTCACTCACAGCAGCATGTATTTTATAATAGCTAACACAGATGCTGCCTGAAAGCCTCTTTAATTCCACACAATTCCTACATTTCTAGTGTACACTCTTCTGATATCCAGAAAGGCACTACCAGACCAAGCATGGGTTTCCTGACTCGTCATGCCCACCAAATGCAGCACATCTGTCAGTTTCTCTACATTTAGACCATGTGTGAACTACTCCTCCAGCACATAATTTTACATTTTCAGTTCTAAACAGCCTGAAATTGTAGCTGTAATTGGCAGATTATCATCCACAGGAAAAGACCAAATACATATTTGAGTAGTACTGGTTTTTAATATGTTTGTATGTTTGTCAAGTGTTCTCATTGCCCACTTGGTAGTCAACTAGATGTCATCCAACAGAGGAGAAAGTGTTCAAGAGAACTTCTTCCAGAACATGTTTCAAATCATCCTTTCTGTACCAGATTCCCCTGAAAAAGCCTCAAAAGCTCTGGGTCAATAAGTTGCAAATGACACTGTAAATACCAGAAATGTCTCAAGAACTAAGAATACCTGTTGCCACAACAGACAACTACCTGGTGAATAAAAGCTACTGCTTCTTTGGAAGCAGAGATGAATGTCACTTTATTTACATTAATGAGAAGGTGTGACAGAGCACAGCATGTGCACTCTGAGGGAACTGCACAGGCAATAGTAGATAGTATATTCTTTTCAAAGCACATGTTGAAGCATCTCAGTACAAGAGAGATGTTGATGTGCTGGAGAATGTCCAGAGAAGAGTAATAGAGTTGGTGAAGGCTCTGGAGCACAAGTCTTACAAGGAGAGGCTGAGGGAGCTGGGGTTTTAGCCTGGAGGTGGCTGAGGGAGACCTTATCTCTGTCTACAACTACCTGTAAAGAGGTCCTAGTCAGGTGGGGGCTGTCCTTTTCTGACAAATAACAAGTGACAGGATGAAAAAAAATGTACTCAAGTTGTGCCAGGGGAAGTTTAGATGGGACATTACAAAAAGTTTCTTCACTGAAAGGGTGGTCAGACACTGGAACAGGCTGTCCAGGAGAATGGAATCACCATCCTTGAAAATGATCAAAAGATGTGTAGATTTGGCACTTGGGAACATGGTTTAGTGGTGGACTTAGCAGTTCTGGATTAACAGCTGGACTCAAAGGTATTTTCCAGTCTAAACTCTGTGATTCTATTTGCATTGCCTTCTGTTGCAAGTAAGTGGTTTGTGCTGTTTAAAGAATTGGAGTTAAATGTTTTGGCAAAAAGCAAGTTTTCATATGAATTTGTAACTTTAACAGAGTTCGGTGGCAAGTTTCACTCTATTACTTACCAAATGAGTGAAACAAAAAAAAGGAAAATTAAATCAGAATCAAAGGATATAAACACAAAATATAAGGGTCCAGAAGTGTTTAGCAACACTTAATCACAACTGGTTTAACAATTATAAAGTAAACAATTCAATAAGATTTACAATACTTGTTACAATGACTTAATTACAGATCTACATTACCAACATTCATATATAAATAGGTCACACACATGCACACAGGCAAAGGAATGTATACATCTGCATCTACGTGTGTTCATCCACAAAGGAAGTAATTTCATCTTATGTTAAAAACCCTGCCACATACTCTGCCATAGTGTCATAACCACATCTGAAAAATCCAAGC
This sequence comes from Aegithalos caudatus, assembly GCA_013389925.1. NCBI lineage: Eukaryota > Metazoa > Chordata > Aves > Passeriformes > Aegithalidae > Aegithalos > Aegithalos caudatus. Next base: position 623,073 of record WEIU01021644.1, on the reverse strand, counting down.
TAGAATCTGTTACTGTATCCTCCTATACCTCAATATTTTTGGATGCCTGGGCAGAAGTAGTTTTTGTTGGGACACTGAATATCTACTTCACTGTCTTCTAAACTCAGAGCCCTCTCAGAGGAGACCAGCTTTTGAGGTTACTCTCAGGGATGATGGGAAGCCAGCTCGATTCCCAGGACACTACTAAGGCAGGCCTCATTGGTACAACCATGTGAAGGACGAGGCTGCAGCATGCTGGGCACAGCCTGCACTTGGCTTTGAAGACAGTCATGGACACTGCTGTACCTGCACATGTTGAGGGCACACAGTGCAGTGCCCAGGCTTGTGTGTCTGAAGAAAGTGCAGTTCCTGCACTGGTGAAGGTGGACAAACACCTACCCCCACTATTGCCTCACCAGCACAGCCTTGCAGCTCTAGAGTCAAACACCTTTCAGACATCTTCCTCACACCCCAGCTAGAAATTGTTGCCAGCTTCCAAGGTAGGGACCACAGCTTTGCCAGCAAGTACTCCAGCAGTGTGTGGAGTCTGCCAGTGCCAGCTGAGACTCCCAAGTGTGCTTCCTAACAGCTGAGCCTCTCAATGCCAGCTGGACTCCAGAAGAGGAAAGCAGTCAAACAAACACTTGAAGGAGGCTAAGAAGGTGGAGTGTGAAACTGAGCACAAGTTAAAGCAGTGTATTAAACAGTCTGCCAGCCAAGATTTCAAATGTCTCCCTGCATCATGGCTAAATATCTTCTGCTCCTATAACTCCTGGCTCCAACTCATGCATAGCCAGAGTAACGTGTGCTTTATTTTCTGCATATACTTATTCCTTCCTCTTTATGCGTCTGGGCTTTGAAAGTAAAAGCATAGAGTCAAGAGTGATTGTTTTGCATTCTTTTAAAGCTCATGCCAGCTGCAAGTAAAAAAAGGAGACAAATAAGCTGTGTACTTCTTACAAGACCTAAAGACGCCAGTGCATCCTTCACTGAGCTCAGCATGCCAGCTTCTCCTATCCACTGTGTGTAAGAGTTACCAAGACACACGCAAAAGAGCAAGACAGGCAGCAGGGATGATAAAGTGCAAGGAACTGGGAATACCTTTGCACAGCATACAAAATAGCCAGAAAGGTTCCAAAACCCATAAAACTGAATTTGACTTTGGAAAGCTGATAACAGAACACAGCTCTGTCAAAATGATAAGGCGGAGTGAAAAAGAGAAACTGGTTAGTGTATTTTAGCAGCATGTGCAAAATGCACTTCCTTCAAATAGCGCAAGCATTTGGCTGCACCTAGAAAACAAACAGCAGCAATTACAGGCATCTTCACTCCTCTCTTTCTTCCTAAGATGAAACTACACTCTGAAAATTGACTTAGTGTCACAAATGACCAAGCTGGCACGAAGAGTAGCTATCAGGTCACCAGAGAAAAAGGGAATTTACATCTATGCATCAGTGCTGTGCCTTCTCAGGAGCAGATAGGGATACTCTATGGAAGAGTAATACAAACGTACACCTTTAAGGAAAATACTTTATGCCCTTTACCTGTGGAAAAGCCAATGCTGTTAGAAAAGTTATTCCATAGCCCAACATTCAATGTGAAAAAGTAATATTTTTTCAAAGCAAGTTTTCACTGAAATGGAGTTATAGATTCTCCTTAATTATATATTACTATAAAAAGGAAAAAAAAAACCAAAACCTCTGTAATTCTGTGCACTGGATCTATTTGAAGGAAGTAGAACATACACTGTTTTATGTCTCACCACATCTGAATAAGGGAGATAAAATAGGTAAATTAGGACAAGGATTATGGCACCAAGGCTAAGGAGTCTTCCTCAAATCATAGGGAAAATTTGTGGCTGAAAATTAGCCCTAGGAAATCTGACTCTCCTTTGTAAAAAAGGTATGCAAAGAGAGCTGGAAGATTGCATTGCCTAACATAAATACATGTTAAAAGAAAAAATTGATTTATTTTGTACATTTACTTTTAATAGTATGTTAGGTTGATTGAAAGAATGACAAATGTCTCCAGTGCTGCCAGTGCTTATAATTCCACTCTGAATTCAGTTCTCTACAGTGTTTTTCTTAAACATGCAGTTTCTGGAGCCATGTAACGACATGAAAATTACAGCAACAAAAATGACTTAATAGTTACCCAGGATAGCAAACACAAACTGGAAAGACTCAGAAACCAGATGGCTCATAAATATGTTTAATTTGATGATTTTTAACCCTATCTGTGAAACCTGAGCTTGGAGAATTTAAAAAACAGGAAAATGGTGCTTGCTACACTTTTTCCCTTTGGAAATCTCAGAAATATTAGGCAAAGATACTTTGGCCAGCTTTATTTCTTACCGCTTCGTGTATTTGTGTCACAAAGAATGAAAAGGCATGCTGAAGAAAATCCTTGTATATAGCTGATGTTTCTTTAAAAGCTCATGGGAGCACTGCTGTGTATGCTAGAGAGTATGAAACATTCTGTGCATAAAATTTAAGCCTGGGTTCAAAACTTTTTTTTACTGTCTTCCTTTAAGATGATAAATGTAAACCCCCACTCTCCACCTTCAGAACAGATTCAGTCCTATCTGTAAAAGTTTAAGAAAACCTCCTCTTAACAACACTTTGTACATGGTGTAGGTCAAAGTGGAAAACAGACTATTTTGTCTGAAGGGCTAAAGGGGAGACTTGAACACCACACAACCGAATGGCATATATCTTATTCCCTAGCACTACAGCATCAATGATAGGATTCAGACTATCAGTCCAAATTTGTACTCTAAAACTGTTACAAGTTCTATTAACTGTATGCAAAAAACACCCCACATTCAAAAAATAAGAAACTGTCAAAAAACAGACCTAAATGACAGAAAAACCAAATACTTTTCTAGTTAGTAAAACTGGGATTGTATGGGATTGTAGGGGTTTTCACAGTAGCACAAATTCATAAGGCAGTTGCCAGCTCACTGGCACTGAGCTGACAAGGGTGGTGTTGAGCACTTGCTTGCTTGCAGAGATTGGAAAGCAGACATCCCTAAGCTAGATCAGGGTGTATTCACCTAGTCTGAATTCAGGTGTCCTAATCCTACAGTATGGTTTCACAAGATACTTGTTTAGTGACTGTTGGGAGAGATGTAGAAAAACACCCCAGCAGACTAAGGCTTTCCCAGAACAATTCCTTCTGCCCCAGACAGCCTTCCTTTTGACCCCACTATGAGACTGATTCCCCTTCTTGTCCTTGTGCAGCAATCACCATATCCTCAGTTGTACCTAACACAAACTGTAAAGGGTCACATCATAACTGAAACATTAAAATTATGTACAAACCAAGAAAGCTAGCTTTTATCCTAGATCATTTCAAAGCATCTGCAATATGACTGACATAGCTGACATGAGACCATGCTAACACTTGGGGGTTGCCTAGAGAAGTTGAGATGGGCTTGCAAGCTGGAGACACAAGCTAAACATCACCCAGATGCTGACCTCCATGTTCACTCAGTCTCAAGAGCCCTAAGAAACCAGCAAAATAATCAGCACTTGTATCTGAAATTCTGCATTTACTTGTGTGCTGGTTTTGTGGCAGAGATGATTTTCTTCACAGCAGCTGGTATGGGGCTGTATTTTGGATTGGTGTTGAATGCAGGGTTGATAATACAGAGGTAGGTTTGTTTTTTGCTGAGCAGGGCTTACACAGACAGAGGCCTTTTCTGCTTTCCATGCTGCCATGGTGGTGAGGGGATTGGGGGTGCATGGGAAATTGAGAGGAGAAACAGCCAGGACAGGTGACCCCAGCTGACAAAAAAAATATTCCAGACCATATGGCATCATGCTCAGCATATAAAGTGGGAGGAAGAAAAATTAAGTGTGGGACATTTGGATGATGATGTTTGTCTTCACAAGTATGACTTCCATGTGACGGGGCCCTGCTCTCCTGGAGATGGGTGAACACCTGTCTGCCTATGGGAAGCAGTGCACAAATTCCTTGTTTTGTTTGTGTGCACAGCTTTTGCTTTCCCTATCAACCTGTCTATCCCAATCTGTGAGTTTTCTGACTTTCACCCTTTTCATTCTTCCCCCACTCCAACTGGTGGGGGAGTGAGTAAAAGGCTGCATGGGGCTTTTTTGCTGGGTAGGATTAAATGACAACAACTTGATTTAAGTTACCCCTCACCTTTCTCAGTGGAAGAATATCAATAACAGTATCAATTGGGATGTTGCTTCTTATCAATCCTTCTTTTTGCAGCCACAAAGCAATTCCTACTAGTAATTGAAATAACTTCTCCAGCTTACTTTATATATACCTTAGTAAGTGATTGTTATTTCCTTTGAAATTTAATTGAAAAATAACTATTGGCTAGATTTACCAAAGCTGATAACCTGTACACTCACATGCAGCACAAATCCGTGAAAAATGATAATCTCTTTATAAAATAGGTAATTAAAATATTATCACACAAAATCACAAGCAGCCCCTGAGTAGTGTACTGTTTTGGATAACTGCATCCACTGAAGGAAGACAGCATGTTTAAAGCAAAGGGGTTTTCCACATATTTTTCCTTTTATTAATTTTCACACACACATATATGTATGCAGGAAGGAACACAAGAGAGAGAAAAAGTCATGTGTGAATCAAAATATGAAGCTAAGAAATAAAAAACCTATCAAATAAAAATGAAAATTGCTTTGGAAGGGAAGCTAAATGCTTGTGTCTTGTCAGAACAATCCAGGTGAAACTGAGGTGAAAAGAGCTAGATCTGCATACAACTCCCAGTTTTGTGTCGCTCCAAATAGCTGGAACACAAGCCTTTTTATCACAGCTAAATAAAATCCAGCTTGGTTTACTCAACTTGTTTTTCTTATAATTAATTCACAAGTTTATTTTCTGCAAATTTCACTGACTTTTGTCTCTAGGGCTGCAACAGACTGACAAACACAATGTCAAACTCTGGGAAAGTTTTAACTCTTCTAAGAACCTGGTATATCTTGAAGGGAACCAGGAGGTATGTGGGACTTCAGGAAAGTTGAAAAAAAAATAATGATAGCAATGACTGTACTATCAGGGCTTAAAAGATCCATAAAGTCCAGTGTCTCACTAAGCTCCAGGCTGAGCTGTTTGCCTTCATGGGGTTAAAGAAAGCTTCCTTCAGAGGTTTTAAATGCTATTTGGGTTCCTGCAGTTACTATAAACACAGAAAATGCTCCTGTTGTGAACTACATACTTTAAAAGTGTTACTCATGTAAAGAGATCTGAACTCCAGTACAGTACACATCAAAATGCCACAGAGAAAACTCTAAAAACATGTTAAAAACCATGGAAATTTGAAGCAGTCATGCTTTTCTCTATTTGAGGAAGTCAAAGTAATAAATAAGTCTTTAATCACTCAGAGCTTGGTAGGAAAAAATATAAACAGCAAATACTTGGAAAATTTAAACTGCGGTTAAATATAACAACAGAAACAGAAAATTAAAAAAAAAAAATAAAAATAAATCAAGACATCCAAAGAATTATAAGCGTCTAAGCATAATCATCCTTATCATGCTCCATACATTGTCTAAAATATTAGTCAAGGCACATGGTTCTGCAAAACCACCAAATGAGTTATCCAGTGAAGAAAAACCATTTTTCAGTTCTGTTCCAGAGTGAATTCAGCTTTGCCTGAGGTTGCCCGAGTTCAGGCTGACAGCTGCTCACCCTTCTTTTGGTAATCCAAAACCACACTGGCTGGGCTCCTCATCTCCATTGGAACAGAATTCCTCCATCCTGGTTCACCACCCAGCCTTGGCCACCTCCTATCCTCTCTGTCTATCCCTACAATTTCCTCCTGCCTCTCTCAGGCCAGGAAAGCAGAGCAGATACTGTAGGGCAGAGCAGATACTGTAGGGCAGAGCTACAAGGGGAAGTGCACGAGCAGAGCTCACCCTCAGCATATAGAAAAAAGGTCTTGTTCACAGCTGCAGAGTCACCCAAAACAGCCCTGCGTCACTGCAGGGAAGCTGGTGCTCCCAACAGCACCTCTGATGTGAAAATTGTCATTCCAGAAAACTGTGACTCTGAACCAGTAACCTGTCTGGTTCCATTCTCATTGAAGTTCCAATGTGATGGTCAGTTCTGCATCAAGGCAGGAAAAAACTTGCAGTTTGGGTTTTCTACTGGCTCCTGAATAGCACAAAATCTCTTCACCAGAACAATGTAGGAATAGATACTTCTCACCTCCTGTACTTAATTCTGTGCAACAGAACACCATCACACCCTTCCATGGCACTTACTACTGCCACTCTCAGTTACTTTATCACTCCTATATTTTTAATATATAAATATGTATCACCACAAACATAGACACAGAGGAGAGGTGTGGATTCTCGAACTCCAGAAAGTTTTGCTGCTTATGCCCTCAAACACATGCTGTGCTACAAACTGGGAAAAAAAAACCTAACTGAGCAACTGAAATACATGAATATATGCATTATCTTGGCTGATAAGCCAAAGCTTATGGGATTTCAGATACCAATTAGCTGAAAATCTGTGATGTCTTATTAAAAGTCATGGTTCTCCCATTAGACAGGGCAAAAGTTCATCTGAACTGCAGGGATAAATCTGTGCTTTTTGTAAAGATTTCAGCATTTAATTCTATAATTCTCTATTATAATTTTATATTTCACTGTCATCTTTCACTAACTCTGATGAGGCTGCTGTACAATAGGTTTTTAAACTCAATCAGTGCCGATGTCATGGACATTTATACCTCCACAGAGAACAGTTCAGTTGGAAGGGATCTACAACAATCATATAGCCAAAATGCCTAAAATAAACATAAAGCCAGGTGGAAATCTTAAGAAGTTTTTCACCAACAAGTGGAGAACTGTGTAAAGTTTCAGGTTTTTACAGAGAGATTTGTGTTAAGGAAAACATATAGAAAACCAACCTGAAACTCCTAAAAAGATAACACCTAGCCTGTGACTGAACATCTTACTGATGTTCCTGAAATTCTGACCTCTTTATTTACTCAGTACATGTGGCAGAATTGCTTTTTGTAGGTGAGGATCACTGGAATGTCACCTCTGTTTCCTTTTATGCTATTTTTCTCCTTATGGTCCAGTTGTGCAGCTATGACAGAGCTGGGAGAAGCCACAACAAGGAGGTACACCACCTTGAGGAAAGCTCTCAGGAACGCCTGAGGGAAGCAGAGTGCTTCAGTGACACCTTGCCACTTGTCTGGAACCTGTAATCCTTTAAGCATTGCAGAGGTCTGGAGAGGTCCTGACACCTCATTTGCTGAAATGTAAAGGTTCTACACCTCGACTTTCCTCTTGTGCATGCAGCACAAAGAGGCAGGAACCTGACAATCCCCAGGCATTATATCCATAACCTAGTGGTGCTGAACAAGTCACAATCTGAAACAAAGGCTCTATGTTCCTCCTACAAAACATAGCACATCCATGTGATCTATCACAGTTCTCATAAGGGAGCTGCTCTCCCTACGCACTCAGAGCACATCTGTCAGCTACAAGTCACCTCTCACCAAACTCTACAATTCACCCATCTTCCAAGCTGGCCTGCTCTCCTACCAGACATGGGTTTCATCTTTGTGCATGCTGTTAGCAGGCTACATCAAAGCACGGGGTTTGTTACATGCCAGTAGAGGACAGAAGCAGAGGAGCAATTATAATGGAATGGGAGGAAAAGGAATTGTAAGAGGAAGGACTGATGCTGAGAGGCAGGAAAAGACTATAAGCCTGATCCAATTAATTAACATAATTAATGTCACTATTTTCCTCCTCTGATTTAAGGATTCAATATAGGAATCATGCTTACTCGTAGGAGTCTCAGATAAAAGTCTCCAGATACAGAAGGCAAGATGTTGCATAGCTGTAACTGTATTCCCATAGACATCCATCATTTTATGTTAACTATAAACCCTGTGGATTCCTTCTTCTCCATTTATTTCTGGAAGGAGCTCACCTGCCTCTCCTCTCAGCAGCTGCTTTGTGTTTCTGCTTTTACTAAAGGTTTGCAAAAAGTTGTTTTTGTTTCTTTTATTTCTGAGGAATTTGATCCAATACCAAGCTACACACAGTACCAGTTACTGTCTGCATGCAGAGTAATGAGCATCAGCCTAAGGACAACCACCTGCATGCACAAATCTAAGTACAAACTGGAATGTGGTATTATAAAATAACTGGGCAGTTTTAATACAAGATTTTCCAAGTTGTTGGCAAGTCCAAACAAATTGTAAAAACTCAAAACAAAGAAAAGACTTGTCACAGGCCAACCTAAAATTCTTCTAGATCAAAAGTTTTATAAAATTGCAAAGACCAACACATTTCAGGGAGTGCTGGACTAACAGTTCATGTTAAAACTAAACATTTGACATTAAATCATGTGTTATGCTTTTAAAGTAAGTATTTCAGATTTCTGAATGCAAGCCTTTTCAGAGCAAAAGTTTGAAAAAAAAAATTTTAAATGTAGATTTATTTGAACATCTCAGTATGAACTAACTGATGCACACACAAAACAAATGACTAAATGTAACAGCTCAAAACCTAGACCACTTTATGAAGTATCTTAGCATCACACATCAGCAGTTTTCAGTAAAATTCATTCAAGATGAAAATATCTCTCCACTCTTGTCACATATATCACAGATCCACTTCTACACACCAGCATAGCCAGCATGCACTCCTTCACATACACAAGCAGGCTGAAGACTGGGACTCTCCTATGGATTTTTCTGGGACTCCAGGGAATAGGAGAGGAATGCTTTTGAAACTTCACCAGAGTGAGACATCCTTTTCTCCAACTTTGACCTAATGGACTAATTAGAAACTGTGCAGGTATGTAGCATGGATATAAAGATGGATTTCTTCTATGGCTGCTCATCATTGACTTCAGCTCTAAGTAATAGTACACAAGGCTCGCTACCTGATTTCTACCTCCTCCAACTCAGTCCTCCCTCCTGATGCAGTTTAGAAACCCCTGGTGTTTGTCTGCATGTGCTCCCCTACTGTGGGATACCCATAAATTTATCATATCCTTTTCCATTGTATTTCAATGAGTCCTCAACTTTGTAATGTCTATGACTTAAAAAGAACTGTGTAATTTTCATTTCAAGACACCCACCCAATATTTGAGTTGCAGTGACAGCCATAGTGCCTTGAATTGGATATCCAGACTAGGCACAGTATATGGAAACATGCTATAATTAGCACAATAAAGGAGAATAAAATTGTGGATGCAACTCCTAAGACATATTTCAAGAATTGTTCGATGTTCTTCTGGTTGGAACTATTTAAATGAAATCACTACTGTACCTGTGTGTTACTTTAACTGAGCAGAGACAGGCACAAGAAGAAGAAAATGAGAGAAATTCTTCAGTGAAGAGACTCAACAATACAGGTCCCACCCCTTCCATGTTTGCCTCCAACAAAGGGATACACAAAGCACTAAAGGTTTGTCTAAGTGAAATAGATGCACTGGTTTATTTTAAGTTGGCTTACAACAAAATAAGATACTCCTATATCTTCATGCAGAGTGGACTGACTAAACCCAGTTTATACTCCTTCTACAAAAGAGGCCAACTCAATCCTGAGAGGCAGATAAATCCAGGGAGAGAAACAAAAGGTTTGGGGCTTCTGAAAACTGTTATACAGGAATGGGGCATTCATCATTGCCATGCTGATATACCATTCCACAAACAAACAAAAAGCTGGCAGTCTTACTCCTAAACCTGCCATCAACCTTCTTATGCTTCTCTGCCTTAGAAAGATTCAACAAAGCCCCAAACCATAACTATTCACCAGGCTGAAATTAAACATAAATGACCCTATTCTGTGACAGCTACACTGCAAGTGTTGGAAGGGACTGTAAAGAAATCTTGACAAAGTGCCTCTACTAATATTATCCCATGGACTGTGGTTATACTCAATAGCTAAACTCTGAGCAATGACATAAACATCACCACACGTTTGGAAAGGTGTTTGAGGTTTGCTCAGGATGTATGCTGTGCTGTAATTTTGCAGATAGTTGGCTTTCCACATTCAAAGGCAAGAGTATGAAATCCAGCCAAGCACAGCCTGGTTTCTCAGAGAATAGAGAAAGTCTGACCTGCCCACCCCTTACCAAGCTCAAGTAATCAAAATAAAGTAATGCAATATGAAGGCTCAAAGTAATACTGGTGCTTAAAATGAAAAGAAAATTCTCCCAGACTTTCATCTGGTGGCTTTTTTCACCTTCTTCCTAACCACCTCCTGAGACCTGAGGCTAGTATGCAACCTCAGCCTCCAAGAGACTGTGAAGTTGCTTTGACACTGAACAAAGCATATCTGTGCACTGAGTCCTTTCCTAGTTTTGTTATCTTTGGTTTGGTGGCTCTTTTTCTGAAGGTTTTTTGTGTTGTCATTCTCTACAACTTTCTGAATTTTCTCATAGTGTCTTAATTTTTGCACCAAGAGGAGTTGTAACAGTTCAGTGTGTTTCAATGTGCCAAAAATTGTCAGTGGATGGGAACTCTGAAATCATACATTTATGATAGAGCTCATTAGAAACATGTATGCCAGCCAGGAAAATAAAAGAGAGAGAAGAAGACCTGAAAATTTCTTCATCACTTAGACTTTGGGCTTTCCAAATAAAGAAGGAAATGTAAAGCCACTCCAAGAATATGCTCCAGTAAAAATTGTACACTGGAAATACAAGTGGTTTTTTGACTAAATAACTATAGTGTCTGGAAGCTGACCACAATAGCCCCCATAGTGAGGCAAGCAACACCCACGTGAAGGTTGTGATGGCAGCTACATAGTTAAATGCTCATGCATTGAAGTCTCCCCCGGGTGATTGAGATTATTTTTGGCAGAAGATTGGACAGAGATTGTAAAATGTACATTTACTTTCATTTAGCTCTTTACTTACTCTCTCAGAAACACACCCTTTTAAAAATATCTTTCCTAAGATGGACATGCTTCATATCACAGACCTGGATATATAGCAAATATAATTATTATTCCTTACATTAACCTAACTTGCATGTTGAAAACCAGTCCACCATAAATACTGGAAAGATACTTAGCAATTCTTGATGAGACCACATGCCATGAAAGCTAAGGCTTTAGGGACATACAGCTCTGCTTGCACAAGGTACACTTGTCCTGGGACTCTTCGACAGTAAAACAACCTCCTTCCCAACAGAAATAGGTCAGAAAAAGCCTGAAATCAAAAATTCTGTGCTATGCCTTAGCATACAATTGTAAATGAACTAAATTATAAAACCTGCTTAGAAACTGATGTCCCAGTGTGTCTTTTAAAAATAAATATACACAAGTTCATCATTTAGCCAGAGAGAGGAAATGCACTGCACTAGCTGTAGCACCCAACAACGTGTTTGCCTTTCCTCCTTCCCTGCCCAGAAGTTACACGATCTGTTACACTGAGAAATACAAAGTGTCTCCTAATCCTGCCTAAGGGTCACGTTGTAGTCACTGTATCTACACTGGGGGTACTATTGTAACTGCATCTGTCCCACAAGTTCAGTGTGTCCTGACAGAGGCTTTTTCCTAAGACTCATAACAAATTTGCTTGCCACTATGTTCATATAGCAAATGTGTCCCACTCCTGCCTTGTTCTCCCATCATTGGTTGCATGCATGCTGCCACCTCCCAACTTCTCTCCTATTCCTGCAGCTTCCCTCCTAACATCTCTCCCTCTCACCTACTGTCACTTCTTTTATTTTGCTGTACTTCAGAACCAAAGCTGACAGTGACAAACAGAGCAGCACAAAGATTCCTTTCAAAACTTAGCCTGAGAAACACTTTCTAGATGGCAGCTCATATCCATCTTTCATAGTCCCAATACTTATTCCTTTCTTTATCCGTGTCCCTCATCTGCCTGCTTAGACAAAGCATCCTCTCCAAACTACACTTTTTTCCTGTAAGCAACCTTCACTTCTCCTGGAGCATTACTCTTACCTCCTCTCCAAAATAACCCCAAAGAAAACAATCCAGCAGCCAGAGAAGCAGAAACTCCTAGGGTGTAGCTGTTAGTTGTATGCCAAACCCTTATACGACTGCCTGCATTCAGCCTCAGAGCCTCGACAGCAGCAGCTTTTCTAAAACTACAGATCGCCTATTCATTTCATTGAACAAAATTTACTTACAATCAAGATTTACTTTCCCACATGTCACCTACTTTACATATGTTTCATGCCAGTACTTTCAATCCCCATCCCCCCTCTACCCCCTACTGTTCTGAAAATAATGCTTTTCTGGTTTTAAAGGTAAAAGGGAAGGGGCAATGCAATAAGTCTGAGCCTCTGGGTAGAAGAGGGACTTTGCAAAATACGGAGATGAAAGGAAAGAAAAATAAGTTCCTTACCCACTGCGGTGACCCACAGCACCAGCTGTGGTAGCCGGTTCATGGCTCTGCGGGGTGCGGGCTGGTCCCACCCGGGAGCGCGGCTGTGAAGGGGACGTGCCAGGCTCTTCCTGCGGGCTCCGCTGGAGCTCTGAGACCGGGCTCGGGCTCCTGCTGCCTTGGAGGAAAATTCCCACCTCCTGCTCGGGAAGGCTCGTATGGGTCCTAGAGCCACCCTCCCTTCCTTGCCTCCTCCTCCTCCTCCCGTTTTGCATACCGCTCCTGCACGATCAGCACATTCACAAGGCAGTTGCTTCAGACATGAACACATCCACCTATACATTTTCTGGCATTAGTATTCACCAGGACAAGATGAATTCATAATCTTAGTGAATTTTTCCCCTCTCTCAGTCTCCCCTTGCAGCTGGCCCAATGACACACACGAGACTCATGCACCCCCTGGACTGAACTCATATGTAAGATGATAGAGAGGATCCCCACGGCCTGGAAGTGTGTTTGCTGACCATTGAAAGAGAAATTGGACCTATTTATACAACCTAGATTCCTACCTTTCTTCCCTTAGCGTCACTCACAACCACTTAACTCCCGAGCAAGACAGTCTCTGTCGGAGACACACAGTGAGGACCTGCAGCACAGCAAAGTGTAGGTTCTCCACCTGCGAGCTTGGGCATTCACTCTTTAAACACTTCAAACTCTGTTTTCTTCTGGTCCATCAGCATTTCAATTGCACTAGTCCCCTCCACCTTCAACTTCTTTGCACGTGTGTCTTTCCTTGATGGGGAGTTTATTCTAAAAATCGATGTTCTTTTTATAATCAGAATTCATTCTTTATGACTAATTCTCCAGGACTCTCCAAGTCCACTAACTCTTACTCTGAATTAGGGGTGCTTTAGTCCAAATTAGCATAATTTATTGTGGCCGTTGTGAATTTAACAGGTGGTACCTGAGTCTTGAGTAAAATGCAATTCAAAATGTAGGAACTGGAGAGATTTGGAGCTGACATGAATTAAAACTCTTATATGTCTGGTGGGCCTGGCACTTCCAATGAAGAAACCTGCACTCCATGTTTAACTGTGGTTCATAGAATAGACTAAAAATTTAAGTAATTTACTTTACCATCTCTGAGTCTTCTACCAATATCTATACAGCACTCAAGGGTAAACTTTATTTTTGTATCTTAATAATTTATTTGAATCTACAAAATTCCTTTTTGTTCAGTAACACATTGCTACTTTCATCAGATTTAAAGAGGCGTATTTTTAAACACAACCTGGATGATTTGGAAGTAGACATCATCCTGAGGCTTTCCTCTATGGCCACCTCAATTACAAAAGTAACAAGAAAGACAGACATCATTAGTTACTTACTAGCTAAATTTATATAAACTGTCTCCTAAGCAAAGTAATAGACCAGGACCAGAAATAATTTTTTTTAAAAAAAAAAATTAAATAAATTAGAAAAAGGGGAGAGAAGAAAAAAAGCTGCCAGCTTTCCATCACTTAATAAATAAATATCTTGGCTGAGGCACTGGGATTGCAAAGCAGGTAATTTTTTTACTCCCAAATAATAAAAAGTAGAGGCATCTCAGGAAATTTCCATACTTATCTAAACCCTCTCATGAACAGAAATCTAAACAATCTGTATCTTCAAGGAACTGGTAGCAGCAGCAGACACTGTTTCTCTTAATACCCAGTTTTAAGGAAATTTGTATTTTCCATGGTTAGGGAACTGGTTTTCATTTAGTTTGGCAAAGACAGGTGAATTCTGAAGCTCGTTACAGAAGTGTGAGGCATTCTATAAGAAAAAGATAGATGCACATGATGCTTTTAAGCAGAGGGCAAAAGAAGAAGATAAGGTGACTAACCTCTGACCAACTGCCTCATTAGACACTTTTGAGAGGTTGAGTGCCAGCTAAGCAAAGTAGACTTTGGTCTACTGGAAGGTCCCTAATTAATCCTCAACAAGGTAATCCACATCTGTCAAGCAAAGGATTCACCCAGATGAAGCAAAAACTGATATTTTAGTGAACCAAAGATTTTCTAGATAACGGACAGGACACAGGAAAACAAATGTTTCACAATGAAAACCACAAAATATACAGAGTATGAAAACAATAGAAGTCAGAACAATGCCCAACATTTGGAAGTGGGATAGGAATTACAAGCAGGTACCACTCACCAGCAGTGTGCAAGTGATACAGGAGCATACATAGAAAGGGAAAAAGCCCAACAACAAGAGAATGGCAGCAACAAAACTAAGGCAGAGGAAACCTCTGTAGAAGTAATTAGGAGCAGTGGACAATGCTGCATCATCAGAGAGCTGAACTGCCAGTCTGGATGCAACTGGGACAATTACAAGCTTTTAAATTGGGCACTTATGCACTAGAGCACTGCCAGAATCCGGACACTAGCAACTGAAAAAACCCACTGGTCTTTAATAATGATACCAACTTTGGCTCAGCAACACAGGAACAACCTACTGGAGCCCAGGAGAGGGAAGCAGACATGCTCATGCTATACTTACATTCTTCTGAGAGCATCCACTATTGCAAATTCAATACAGAAATCTAACCCATCTCAAAAACATTTGGAACAGAGTTGCAAGACAAGTTCCCACCATGCTAGCAGAAAATGCCTCAGAACTGAAAGGAGATGAAGCATGTAGCTGCTAAGCAAGCAGGGCTTGAGCAATGAAGGTCTAGTCAGTGATATAAAAAAGGAGTTTTCATTTACATGTACACTCAGGGGACAAGAAATATAAACAGTGGGAAATATTACCCACATAAAAGAGGAAAGAATTCATAGGTGATTGATCCAAAATTCATTTCTACATGGGACACCAAGCAAGGCAAATGTTCATGTAGTTCCAACAGCACCTTTGAGAGATACTGTGCCCTCTTGGGCTGCATGGTGCATAGAAATATACAGCACATTTTAATAGCATATCCAGTACAAAAGTCTGTATCATGACATTTTGAGCAAAGAAAAATATGAGAAAAATGCAGAGACTTCATAAACCTTACATGAGAATCAAGCTGTAGGGCAAAAGCTAAAATATTCCTTATGATGGAAATAATATCCAGCAGAACAAGGTGAATGGTACAGACTGGGCACACCAAGATGAGGGAGTACAGAATTGTTTGAAACAAACACAAAGTATGTAAAGAAATTTGTGCTCAGTCAGCCTACCTTAGCATCCTGAATACTAGCCTACAAAACTCTTTAAGAGACATAGTATTTGACTACTACAAAAACACCTGGAAATCTGAAGGCATCAACCAAAGATGTCTCAGTGACAGAGATGGTATCTAAGCACAAAACTAACTTGTCCTTGGATTCTTTTCTGAGAATATTGACAACTTTTTTTAAGTTGTATAGTCAGACTTTGAGACCAGCCATTAGAACAGACTTGGTGTTAGTGTACATAAATAAAGAAAGAAGATTTGGCATATCTCCATAGCCATCAAAGCTTCACATCTTCATGCATGGAAGAACTCTGTGAGCTGAAACTGATCATAAAATTCTTTACAGCCTAAGGGACTTGGAAATTCTCAGCCTAACCTTTCCCACAAGCAAAAAAAGCTACGAAAGTATTTTGTTTTCAAATATATGATTTCAATGTTCCATAAAAACTAAGGAAGATCTGATGAGAGTTAGGCACACGATCTCTGAAGTACTTTACAAAGGAGTTATGAAGAAAATATATCCAGAATCAGATTTTATGTCTGTTTCACACACAAGCTCTTAAAGAAAAAACATCTATCTGGCGTCAGAAAAAATGTGAACTTTGATTGTTACAGACATTGCTGAGGGCACATCTCTACAAAAGGTGATTGGGGCCAGTGCCACATATAACAGCAGTAGTTCCAAATGGTGCATAACAGCTAAAAGTCAGGCTTTACCCCTTAAAATTATAACAGGTTTAAAAGGGTTAAATTTAATTGTTAAGTGTGACGTTTATTTCAATGCAAATTAAACCCTTAAACATCAGGGGGAAAAAAGTATTAAAAAGGACATGCACAGGACCAGTTACAGATTGAAAAATCTAAAAATAAATCTAAAAATAGGACCAATGACATTTTACACCAGCCTCAGATAAACAGCAAGTTTGAGGAAATAGTTGTTATACTTGCTACACAGGACAGAAAGAGAGGTAGAGATGGAGGTGGTGAAAGGAGGGGCAAAATCCTGATGTCCTAGAGCACAGACAGCATAGATTTTTCACTGGTGCAGGGATAAAACAAACTTACTTGTGTCGAAAAATGACCAAATTCATTCCTATGTAGAAGAAAATCTAAGAAGTCATTTGTCCATGACAGTACTATCCCTGCTGCATTTTAGAGTCCCTGTGTCAGTAATGTCTGACAACAAGGCACTTTTAATGAACATGAGATTTAGAAGTTTGCAAGAAAGTACGTACGAGCCATGTCACTCACTGTAAGTCCCCATTATTTCCAGCACAACAAGTCAGTAGAAAGCAGTGTCAAAATAATAAAGCACCTACTAATGAAAGATGATAGAGTCCATATTCAGCTGTGTTAAACCAGAGCATGGCACCAGCAAAGCATGGCTTGTCATTTGCTGACATTTCATTCAATGGAAAATTGAAAACAAGAGTGCCTGTGCTACTAAGAATGGATGTTGAGATCCCCTGGGGACTTGTAGCTCTCTAAGGAGACAGATGAGGAAAAACAGCAATCCAATAAATTACTTAAAGTACCTGGAGGCCATGCCATTTGCCCGAGACAGAAAACTCATACCTGTGAAAGCAAAACAGGCAAAACAAGAGAATGGATGCCAAGAGAGTTCAAAAGTCAGAGAAGTGTGTTGCAGAAGGAAGGCCACCCTGTGGGTCAGTTGCTGTGTAAAATTCCTGGGAAACTGCATTTTCTGAAGAGCCTGCTACATACATTTAGAATTACTGATGTCATCTGGCAACAAATATGACCAGAACTTCCTAAAAGCCTATGGATGCAAAAGCATTCTTCTTTCAGTAACACCTTAACCTCATAGATACCTGAATGACTCACAATTTCTTACTGAGATCCTGACTTTAAATCACAAGCCATCTCTCACAGTGATGGCTAAACATCTGCTCTTGCAGCAACATCACAAGAAGGCCCTGAGTGTTTCCTATAAGGGCCTGATGTTATCTAGTAGAGAAACCAGGTATGAGGGATAGCTTGATCTCAGCAAAGTACCACAGCCCAGCCACAGAGCAACTCTTCATTGGTCTTTAAGGGAATTCAGAGTGGCATAGGAATCAATATGCAACTTTTTCTTAAACCAGGAGATCACTTCACCTCATGTTTTCACTACCTGCCTTGGTCTTTTTTAAAGAAACTGTCAAGACATGCTCTAAAAACTTTTAAATAAGAAGATAGTGACTATAAACAAGCATATTAATAACAACATTAGTTGAGTGGTCTTCTTGATTGATGGTGTGGATTAGGCAGATTAGATGAGTTCAAAGAGAATGTGTGTTGCATTTTTATTTTCTATAATATAGTCACAAAAATTTATTCAAATTCAGAGTCAGTAATTTCTATAACCAGCCATATTACTGTTCAAGTAATAAATTTTTGACAGTTTCAGATGATGTGGTGCCACCACCCTCCTAAGTTAATAATTCGTTAGTCTTTCATGTATATTTCCAACATTCCAGCATGCTTATCTATTGTTCCAGCTTTGGATACTCTTGAGTTGATTCCATGTGTTACTACTTATGCAGGTAAGTGAATCATAGAATACCAATTGGAAGAGACCTCAAGGATCACCTGGCCCAAATTTTATTGGCAAATGCACTGTGTAGACAAGATGGCCCAACCCTCCATCCAGACAAACCTAAAATATGTCCAATGTTGGGGAATACAGCACTTTCCTGGGGAGATTATTCCAATGGTTGATTGCTCTTGTGAAAAATTTTCCTCTAGTGTCTAATAAGACTCACCCCTGGAGTAACTTGTGCCAATTACCCCTCATCTTCTCTGTGTGATGCCTTGTAAAAAGAGAGTCTTGAAAAAAGAGACTCTTAGCCACCCTTTAAATACTGGAATATGGTGATAAGTTCTCCCTTAAGCCTTCTTTTTTCAAGGCTTAACAAATCCATCTTTCTTAGTCTTTCTTCACACAGCAGGCTTCTCAGTCCTTTGATAATCTTTCTGGACCTTCTCTGGTCCCTCTCCAGCCTGTTCATATCTTTTTTACATGGCAGGGACCAAAACTGAGCACAGTATTCCATGTGTGGCCTTCCAGACCCCTTCAAAATCTTATTAAAGCCCATGGTTTTAATCTCAATATATTCCTTTAGGTCTAACAGGGCATACAATATTCAGCTTCTATACTGAAAAGCCCACAGGATTCTGTATTACAAGTGGATAGCACCAAAGAAGTCCAAGCAGTTGATCAAACCAAACTTCACCAGTTCTGACTTTCCCAGTGAGAATATCAATAGCAAAGTATCAGAAGTGATGCAGACATACAGTAGCCATGCCTGAATTTAGAGTGTCATGGAAGACTGAATTGTACAAGCTCAGCTTGGAGGCAGAAAACAAAGACTTTGTTCTCTCCCCGTTTCAATTATGAGTCCATCTGTCTGTCTGTCTGCCTCTCCTGGTTGAAAAAGACAGCTATGAGTGTGACTGATATTTACGCATTGGCGTTTAAGGAAAAGTTGATCTCACTTGCATCTGATGACTGGGGACCAAAAGACAGAAAAGGACTTTCAAAAGATGGTGGGAAAAAGGGCAGGAAGAGAGAAAGGATTTTATATACTTACCATTCTGAACTGATCATGTGGCTAAATGGTGTGTAATTGTGCACTGTTCTAAGGAATAAAGACCACAATTTTCTTGAAGAATCACTATGAATTTCTGTCATGTCTGAATTCCTCCAGGAGTTCTTCTGGTATTTCATTTCTGGGCTATGAGGAGGCAACTAGCTGCTTCATTCTTAGGTTCGTGGCTCAATATTTGTAGTTGAGTCATTAGCACTCAATCTGCTGCATAATTATCATGTGCACTATTGTGCCAAGAGACAGATGTGGCAGATGATCAGCATTCACAGTTTGCTCTGCTGAGGATCGACACAAAGGCCAGCAAAAAGCAGTGAGGACAAGGATTAGTTATGCCCTTGTCTGCTCCTTGTCACTCCTACCTTTTGATCTAGAGCAACATGTCTAACAGTGATGCCTGCCTGTTACTACTGACATTTTCAAGGGTGCCTTTCAGGTTATCCTGGAAATCTCTAGAACACCCTGCCTCAAAAAAGTTCGTTCAGCAGCTTTGGTAATATACACACAAATATCTCAGCCCTTACAAGCTTTTTCCTCTAGAGGCTGTTAATGCATCTATTATTATATTAAGCTTCCATCATAACAACAGTTTCTACTCAGACTGCTCATTAGTCACCTCCTAATATCATAAATCTAGTCTCTGCATAGGCAGATATTTACTGTCTCTGTAGATTCCTTCAAAAATTTTTGTTTTCTCCTTTGTTCCTTTTTCTTCTCATTCCACAAATGAGAAGAAATATACATAGTCCTCAAGAACTTTGATGTTCATAAGTGTGGTAGGAAAGTGCTTTTGGTTCTTTCTTAGAAGAAATAGAAACATGAAGCACAAAGATACAAACAAGCAAGTCTTAAAGGCATTTAGGTACCTAAGCAGACAGATTCACAACTGGTCCCTTTATTATCAATAGGATTTAGGCCTTAGAAAAGGCAAGCAATGAAAATGGTCCCTTCAGATGTTGCTATTGTCAGTTAATGGAAAGACTCCTAGATTTCTTCCAACTTTCTGCCAGATCTTGATCTGAGGGTGTTGGATTGATAGCCTGAGAGAGAGTAGCTCTGGAAATCCTGAAAAAGGATTTATCCTCCTACACAAACTTGAACAACACTAGCAGCTTACAACTTTTGTGACATTTGTGACAATAAGGCACAACTGTTAAGAGTGACTGTAGTCTCTACGTCCATCCAACCAGTGGCCTCTCCCCCTGCCTGCTTTGTAAATCTGTTGTTGTTTGTATCATACTGAGTTGTTATTGTGGTTTTTAATCAGTCATAGTTATGTTTTATACTTTCCATCCTAAATGTAAGGCACAGCTCTGCAACCTGAAATTAAATACAAGGAAATTATGCACATTTAGGAGTGAAGAATAAACTCCTACCCAGCCATGCCATTACATGACATGTCCAGTTCATCTTCTGGTTCAGAGTAAAGGATAGAAAAAATGTGAGTCTATCTGCACTGAGCAGACATCAGATGTCAGTGGATTTCAGTCAGTCCTCAGGTCAGTTCAAAGCCATCTTCTGCACTAATCCTTTGAGTTGTGTTACCTCTGAGGGACACAGAGCTACAAAGAATACATCTCATCTCCTACAGAATTTCCATAAGATAGTATTCTAGACACAAGGCTATTTTTGCAGCCTGTGGGTGCAGCTGTACACTTGATTCTGGTAATGTTGCCTTTAAAACTACTGACTTTAGTGTACACTCTCACTTGCCTCTTGTAGCACTGAGTCACTTTTTAGTTCCTAAAACATCTGCTATAAGTACAACAATCACATGGGGGCTTAGAAGGACTGTAGATGTTCCTAGTGAACTCCACAGCTTGGCAGCTTGGTATGGTCAGGAAAATGTTCTCATCTACACTCAGAATTAATCCCTTGCAGAAATGATCTTGCATCTTTCTGCCTTTCACAAGACTTCCTTGGGCCCAGATACATATATAGGCTATGT
>WEIU01021644.1:586250-601037 GCA_013389925.1 Aegithalos caudatus | reverse complement strand
CTATGATTACTCTGTTCTGCAGCAACTTTCTAGTTTGTCAAAAGCTAATTACCACAATCCTTAAAGGGGGCTGCAAATACTGACTCTGTTGTCCTCCACTGTAGGCCTCCAGTTTTCAGAGATAATGACATTGTCTGTATATCTCTCCTAAACCAGAGGAGAAACCAGGAAATGCATGGAAAATCAGCTATTAGAGTAGATTATTTTAACATATTCTTAAGGTAAGTCATTACAGCAACCTGTCATCTCTCCTGAATTACAAGAGATACCAGTAATTACCCTTAAATTTCAAAAGCTTGGTGAACATAATGACACACATTTGTATTCTACATGCTTATTTTACCAAAATGAGATTCTCAAGCTCATTAAATAAATTCCAGAATTTTCTATCACACCAGGAAAAGACTTAAGTGTCAAAAAGAAAATGTAGCTGGCCATAAGGCCAACTTCTGTTATAACGTCTGTTTTTTCATGATTTTCTATTATACTTCATTTTCAGATATATTGTAGAAAATGAGTGCTAAGGCTGGTTTGTACTTTGCACAGAATAATCAGCCAGAGTCTTTCCCAAAAGCTGTGAATATAAAGCAAGAAATCATTTGGCCAAGCATCAAATACTCAACAGGTCTTTATCCTCAAAGAGCAAGATGCCTGGAATGAGAAATGCTTTGGCACAGATTCTGGCTATAGCAAACAAAAATTATTTTTCAAATTTGCATAACCCTGATTTTATAATAAGGTTACTGTGTGTTCTCTTTTGAGGACCATACACCACCACCCCACTGCCTCCTTGGAATTCTCTCACAAAGCAAAACCTGCTCCAACTCCAACATTTAAAAGCAAATTTCTGCATACTCACAGCCATTTCAGGGGTCTGATACTGCAAGTGTGGTTACACTAGGTTACATTAGGTGTACATTAATAATAGTTGTTAAAGGTGACCATCTGATCAGCGGGAAGCAACAGACCATCAATTCATGCAGAGGAACCACAAACAGTTTTACCTCAAAAATTATCTGGTGTAGGTAACCAGGTGAAGAAGTATATGCATTAATAAGCAAGTACAGTACCATGTTCTACATCCTCAAATGCTAGGAAAAACAGCTGTGGTTGCAAAATGCCTTCACAAACTCTATCTGTTTAAATGATATTT
Source organism: Aegithalos caudatus (assembly GCA_013389925.1). Taxonomy (NCBI): domain Eukaryota; kingdom Metazoa; phylum Chordata; class Aves; order Passeriformes; family Aegithalidae; genus Aegithalos; species Aegithalos caudatus. Next base: position 599,884 of record WEIU01021644.1, on the reverse strand, counting down.
GCTCTGAGTGCTGTAATACCCTGGGTTAAGCATTGCCTTAAACCCGTGTGATGGTATTTTCTTCACCATTTCCAAAAGGCCATGCACTCAAACCCTATAACTTCTTGATGACCTCGTCATGTGCAGATGGCAGTGGTTTGGATACTATATAGGCACCAAAATCAGAAGAATCACCATATTACAGGCCATTGAAGAAAATAATTCAACCCCATTTAGGCAACGTTACAAAGTCCAAACCCACCTAAGCTTTAGTTTGTCCAGAAGACCCTGCTCCACACTGAATGCAGCAGACATAGAAGACAGACAGCAATGGAAAAGTGTTTTGTACAAAAAAGACATCTGCAGCCATGGCACTTGAATATGAAGCAAATCCACACCTCTCAAGCAATGTCAAATAATCTCTTGTGTGCCCAGCTCCAACTTAAAGCTAAAACAGACTAAGGGGTGAATCAGCTGCTGCTTGTGGACATAAACCATTGAAGAACATCTCCCAAGTCATCTCTGAGGAAGAAAGCTGCAAGAACATTATAAAGTGATATTTGCTTGGTCAGATAACAAAGATGATCAGAAAACAGCACAGAAACTTCCAGGGTCTTGATACATCAAAATACCCTTCCCTAAGAGCTGCCTGAAATGAGATGGCTGAGCTGAACTTTTCTGATGCTGCCTAATCCAGGACTAACTGAAGCAAGAGTGAAACTTCTCATCAGCCTCTTTGGAGGTTTTATGCTTCACTACGTAAGACAATAGATATTTCTGCAATCTCTTAAAATTTACTGTGGAAGGATACCACAGTGGGTAGCATTTACAGAACTATGAAAGTTAATTATTTGATTTATCATGTAAAAACCAAATTTTCTTGTTGCAGAGAAAGAGTTCCTTTTAGCAGGTGTTTAAATGCATGGTTAGGATGGATTGCATCTCTGTTTTTATGGACTACTATTACTGCATATATTTATTCATATCAAAGGTCTCTATTCTGAAACTGAATAGCAACTGAATTTGGTGTAAGGTTTCTGTCCCCATAAACTTAATTACTGTATGGTCCAAAAAAATTTACTTCAGCAGCTTCCCATGTTTTAAACCCATCTCCTGCAGTTTCTACATCTATAGGCTTTTCTTTTCTCACATCTTTTGCAACAGCTCTTTCAGTAACACATTCAAATCTCACTTACCATTTAGAATGAAACTCCAGAACTTTGAAATCCTTGTACCCAGTTTAGTCCCAGACTGATGGTAAATGTTTCATGTGTCTGCATCTGCAAGTAAATATACAAAAGAAGGCAAAGGAAGGTTACACCAAAAGTTTATACAAACTCACATCATAGTTTTTACTCATCATGCCCCTGAGTTTCATAAGGCCAGATTTCTTTCTGATGCAATTTCTCTACAGCTGACAAAAAAAAAAAAAAATCCCACCAGAGTTGTATCAGAGCTGCCTTCTTTTTCCTCTTGTGTGTGGGCTTTCTGGCAAGTAAAGGAAAGCAACTGTGAGTTGTTGTTTTTCACATAGGAGGGTAGAAGTGGAAAAGTTCTCTTGCAGGAGTACACCAAATGATTCGTGTAATTACAATGCACAGAAATTGTTATACTTCACATTTCATGGAAGCTTTGCATTATTAGAAATTAGGAGGGTACGTAGTTTTAATACACTTTTATAGGCAGAAACAAACCCACACAAAAATCTTAAGAAACTTCTCCCAGCTTAAATAATAGGTGACAAAAGGACAGTGAAGAGAACAAGAAATAGAGACTCCTTAAATCTATCTCTAATTTGGTTTAGGCATGGGGCTTCAGCCCCTTACTGACATGGATCCCATGCAAAACCAGCAATAACAGAGAAGATGAGAAAGCTCCTGTCATATTTTCAGTCTGTCATAATTTTCTAATAGAGAATAAAATTCATGCTTAAGAAAATATTTGGGGGCTTGAAATTTATATTAGGATTTTAAAGTTTATAAGCATTGTTTTAGGTGAGAGGGGTGATCTGGTCATTTATTGCTTGGTCCTTTTCCACCTAATACTCCAAATTATAAACTCATGTTCTGAATGTTTAACATTGGACAGATGATTCTACTTTAACTGGACCCAATTAAGTATTATCCAGTAACTAAAAAAAAAAAAAACACTTGTGGGGCTTTATGCTTCTCCTTTGTCTCCAGATTTCTCCTAACTTCTCATTGTTGAACAACACAATAACTTGCCCAATTCATTAAGGTCACTGTTGCTTAGCAGTAGTAGACTGTTTATTCACTCAAATCCTAAATAAACCATTTGTAGCAGTTTTGATGATTTCCATTAATCTCCACAAATTAGCTAATTTTATTTCTACATATTTTTGCATTAAGAAGAAAAAAATCACAAAATTCTGTCAGAAGTGTTCTACCTGTGATTTTTCCTGCACCAAGAGGTAGTGGCTAGCTTCCTGGAAAACCTGGTCTTATGATCAGGTTTGTCCACTTTACATCAAAGAGGTTCACCTCTGACAGATTTGCTTCCAGTACCACCAGGTAGTAACAGGCCAGCAGCATGTGAGACAACTTTCTTGGCAAATATTGTTTCTCTTGCAACTGGATTCTCAGGTGTAACAAGTCCTCAAATGCACTCTTCTGGAACACCAGGGCTCTTTCCATTGCTAGAGCATTCAGATGCAGCTATCTGCAATTTTCCAGACTGCAGAAATATCTGTGTTTGGTGCCTAGGGCTGGTCATCCACAGGGGATGACAGCAGCTCTGAGGTTCCAGTCTAGTGTCAAGCTTCTCCAGACATCACTGAGGGACAAACCAGAGTACCACCATGGCCCCTGAAGTTACCGGGGTGTAATAATATAGAAATACACAGGATGGTGTTTCTGAGAGTGGACCATATTGAAAAACCTTTGTTTGAAAGAATATCCCCCCCTTCTCACTATCAAAGAAAACATCAGTGCTGGAGGGCAGGGAACTTAAACATTTCTGTTTTATGAAGAATAAAACATTTCTGTTTTATGAAGAATAAAACATTTTGTACAACTAGCTCCAAAAGCATTTTGCTCTGATTTTAGACCTCTCTTAACTCTATGTGTGTTCTGTGTCATCTTCCATAATAGCCACAGAATCTCTGAGGAGGCAACAGCTTCTGTCCTCCTACTAGCAGTATAAGAGAAACAATGAGAGAAACAAAGCCAAATATTATGTAGTCTGGTTGTCAAAACAATCCTGTGGGAAACAGAGTAACACTTGCAAAGGGAAATAGAGAATTTGAACTCGGATCTCCAATGTCTCAAATGGGAGAGGCAATACTACCACCTCTAGCACCTACTTCTTCCTCCAGACTACCTGACTTAATTTTTTATGACTTGTCCAAGTTTTGTTGTTTATTCTCTCTTTATAGACTAAAGATAATTGCAGAGCTAAGGTGCTATTTATGGAAACCTAAGACATATTCCCTGTTGAATAAAGTACTTGCTAAAAATAAAATCACTCTAACTAATGAAAAGAGAGAAAAATAGCCATAGCCAATTAAAAAAGAATGGGAGAGTGGGAAAGAGGACTGAGAAGGAATATGGAAAGCTTTCATCATTCAATACATGATTAATCAACATAATTAAAAAGTAGTTAACATTCTAGTGCCTGGTTTTGTATGGCTTTATTAGTCCACAGAGAAAGTAGAACATGATAGCGCAGACACTCACAAGAAATTCAAAAGAAAAACAAAGCTTTTAAATTCTTCACATCAGGCATACAGTGTTTTTCTCAAGGAGGGTAAAGACATTCTAAAAGGGTTGGTGCTAGATCCAATCAATATGGCTGGGAAGGGTCCCTTGACAACATCTCCCTTCTCTGCTCCAGATTCCCCCTCTGGAAAGTTCAAGGCACAGGGAAGTGTGCTTGTGCCTCAGTTTTACAGAAAACTTTTATCACTTTCAGTATCACTCAAAATAGGCATCACAAAATATTAGCATAATGGAAAGGACTGGGGAAATCTCTCTAGAGAGCCTTGTTTGTTTTCTCAGGTCTCAGATTTGTAAACATACCTGTTTGCAAAGAGAGCTACACTGACAGCTTTAACTCCATGACACACAGGCACTGGAGCCTGTAACCTTTCCTGACACCCACAGTGCAATCCCTAGAACACAGAATCAAGTTCTGGACCATTTTTTTAATATTAAATTCTGCAGCAAACACAGGGTGAGCCACTAGAACCATCTAACACTACCCTGAAATTATGTACAATAACAATCTCAAAGACAAACCTGAAAAAGGGGACTGTGGTTAGTACAGGTGATGAAGGATTTAACAGATTATTTTAGCATCAATAGGCACTGAAAAATATACTAGAAACACAAAACAGTTTTCCATCTTTGTGGACTTAAAATGCATTATTTTATAGATGTGCAAACATTACCAACCCTAGAGCTGTTTTCCTAACTTCCTTCTTAATGTCAAATCACATTTGAAGCCAAGACCTCAGTCATAGCCCTGGAACCTGAAGTTAGAGCACACTCCCCAAAAGCTTTGAGTTTGGGCTCACACAGCCATGTCCGAAAAGGGAGACCCTGAATCCATTGGGCCCAGAAACCTACAGCATGTAAATATTCATGGGTCATTGTGCATTGGAGGCTGTAGAGTTTCCCAAGTCAGACCTTGTTGATTTGTCTGAGAAACTGAGAAAGATGGAATGGACTTTTGGCCACTGAAATCCCAGGCTTGTTGGCAGCCTGTCCTGAAACCCAGCAGAGCAGTGCAGGCTCCACACCAACACTGCTGAAATCAGCCACCCAAGGAAGGGGGTTGAGGTGGTAGCACTACGTTTACCACTCCTGAGAGACAAAAATCACAGCCATGTGTGGTGTGTGTGCTGCTGGCAGACAGACAAGCACAGCAGCAGCAGTCCTGAGTGGCAGAATTCTAGGGGGGCAGGAGGGAAAACTGCTGGGGTCAAAGGGCTGGAAGACTGGGCTATGGACTGGATACAAGAGGCTATGTAAGCCTCTGGCAACAGGTGGAGTTGCCAGGTATCTCATTCACCTCCAGACAGGTCTCCCTCTGCCCAGTGCATGTGTAGAGCCAGTGCCAGGTTTGGGAAAAAAAGAAATATAGTATCACCATTCTGAGACAAGTAGCCACCAGAGCCTTCACTGACTGCAAAATCTATTTTAAGGCCAAGTATACAAGAAAACTTTAAAGCTTAGGCATTTGAATCAATCTCTGTGATCCAGGTTTGAAGATCTGACTTTATTGTGCCTGCAACTTTAGGTATCTCCTCCCTTTAAATGGGCTTTACAGAGATGAGGACACCTGCAGGTGAAAAGCTTAGGACAAGCATTGTCATTTACAATAGAATCACGGAATGACAGAATGTGTAAGGTTGGAAGAGAACTTCGAGATCATTGAGTCCAACCCAGCCCTAACACCTTAACTAGATCATGGCATCGAGTGCCACATCCAGTCTTTTTTTAAACATGTCCAGGGATGGTGGGTCCACCACCTCCCTGGGCAGACTATTCCAGTACTTCATCACTCTTTCTGTGAAAACTTCTTAATATCCAACCTATATTTCCCTTGATGCAGCCTGAGACTGTGTCCTCTCGTTCTGTCAGCTGCTGCCTGGAGAAAGAGACCAACCCCCACCTGACTACAGCCACCCTTCAGGAAGTTGTAGAGAGTGATAGGGTCACCTCTGAGTCTCCTCTGACTAAACAGCCCCAGCTCCATCAGTCGTTCTTCAATAAGCAGGAGCTAAGCAAAACAATTAATTGATCATGCTAAATAATCCTCCAAGCTTTTTCTTTTAATGCATAGCTTTTCCAGTGACTTCTCTGTAGGGTAGTATTTGCATGTGAAATGTGCAATTATGAGCTCAGAAGGGACAAATGAAATCACCTAGGGACAAATGTCACCTTTGTGACAATTACATGAAAAAGTAGCTCTCAAAAATACATGTCCTCATATAAGGTATGTCCAGATTATCCAACACCATTAGGGAATGATTTTCATCATTGAACTTTACAAATTCTTACAATTTTAAAAAGTCCATTAAACAGCAAAAAAATTGGGTGATTTTCATTACTGCTATCCCACAGATCCTCCTTTTACTTGAAACTTATCTCTAAAACAGAAATTATCTTGTTTCTTTTATGTCAGTGCTCTGAAAAAAAAAAAATAATGGAGCTTTAACAACATACTAACATGGTTTCTCAAGCAAATAAATTCTCATTTTTTTGTCCTAGTATCAGTCTGCATTAAGTGGTAGTTCCAAAAACTTAATCTGTGATTCATTTAAGTTATTAACACATTTGTACAACAAATGTCTCAGAGGAATATTTTGCAGAAAGTTTGTGTTCCAGAGGCATGCAGACAGTTTTTCAGAGGATTCAGAGACTATGGATGTTCAAAACCAATCTTCATTGCAAACTAAGTTTGTGAGCTGAAAACAATGTTTCTACCTGAGGACACATTTTTCAGCCACAGGTATCTTAGACACAATTGTAAATGCCCACCGACAAAAGCAGTCCTAACAAAATCAGATGTTTTCATTGGAACAACTGTAGGGAATTAGGACTTAAAATCTCTTTAATTTAAAATCTAATGTTATCTTCAGGACAACTGTTAATACTGGCCAACATGTTCACTTGAAGCTCAAAAAAATCAATACAACCTTACTGCTAACATTTAAAAATCCAGTTAACCACAATTAATCAAAGTGAGAGAAAAACTATTTTTCTTTTTTTACAACAACAATAACAAAAGCCATCCAATTTTGAAATTGAAACACTGTTTCTGTTTTCTTAGTGAACATTTGTGACCAGGTCTAATTAATTTTTAATGTTTTGTTTGTATCAACATTTTTCAAAAAATGCATCAAAAATGAAAGTTCCTATCACTTAAGTAAAATAAACAATAAAAGAAACATCTATATATAATACATGAAATCTAAGGCTTTCCACAAGCTACCAACTTCCAGTGCCAACTACAGTTAAAACAGTTATGAAAAAACAATTCTCTGATACACAACAGAGTGGTGAGCACAGTGCTGCTATTCTGATACCAGAAACCAGTCACAGTTCAAAATACATACAACAGAAGAGGGAGTTCCACTAAATTATTTTCCAGGAGCAGGTGCGTCTGTAGAAGAGGCTGAAACTCCAGACAGCTCAATAGCTTGCAGACATCAAATAAAGAACACCACACAAATTGAACAAATACAATAACCAGTCCTCAAAAGCCCCAAATCTCTTAAGGGTGTTCCAGCAATGGAAGGCTGTCTGCAGAAAGTTACACTTCAACTCTGATATTTCCCCTGTGCTCAGTAATATCAGTTTCTGAATTGGAAATGCTTTAGCCAGTACAAAATGAAGTTCGACTCAGAGCAATGGGCATATTCAAGCAACACAGTTTGACATTTGTCCCAAAGGCACATGGAAAATTGGTGTCCAGAACACAAATAAATTAGGTCTTCCATCTTCTAAGCTGCTGCACACTCTAACCTGTTGATATTTACCCCTGGATACCCATAACCTAACAATGAATCACACAATTCTCATCTGCTCATCTAAAACATTTTCTAGACAGCTACTTTCTAAGCTTCTTCTCATTCTGACTACTGTATCTTTTGTAGAGGGTTTAAGTACAGGGTAGTTCAGTGGACCTTTGAGAAAAAAAAAAAAAAAACAAAAAACCAAACAAAATCCTCTGATGATAGTACTTGTTAAATATAGCAGAGATTTGCCATGAGTGCATATCTCAAATGCACTTCCAGGAAGGAAAATTCTCCCAATCCTTCATTCAGTGAAGAAGAATTTTTCTGCCTCTGACTTGTTTATCATTTTGGGACTAAAACAGTAAGCTCTGTGTATTTCTGCTGCAGTACTGGCTAAAACAAATATATTATCTTATACACTAAAGTATCATGTCTGGTTTGACAGTGGAGCTGCACACATAAATACAAAAGCTACTATGAAATGTCCCCTAAAAATAGTTCTCCTTAAGAAAGTGTTCTCCCTAAAATATGTATATCTAAGCTGATGCTGTGCTCAGTTAGCTTGTAACCTGAAAGGCTATGCATGCTGTTACTTTAGATCTTAATCATAAAAGACTGTCTCCTGTGGGTTTGAAATGTCAACTCTTTCTAGCAAATATCAAAATATTATTTGTTTTATATACTCATTTAAAAGTTACTCTTTAGCAAGGTTTAAAATTAACCAGTTACTAGACACTGCAGTTAAAATTGCCTTCACAGAGGCACATTCTCATTGGCATGGGTATGACTTCACCCTTTAGAAGACATTTCTGCTATTTGTCCAAATCCCTACAGGCAGCTTCATGACAAACAGAAGTGAGCAGTGACATTTCTCAGTGGCTTTATTCAATTATAAGTAATGGAGCTTTCTTCAAACATGGGGTTTATTTAATACCAGCTATATCAATTGTTAAATCCTTCATGGAGATCTTTAACTCATTAAATAAGAGCCCAAACCACACATAAATTACTAAATATCTTTTTTGCATTCAGGCACAACCTAGTTTCCTTTGTTTTCTTAGCAACTGCACAATATTGGGAAAATGAAATGCAGAAAATTTAAAAATTGAAGCAAGCGTCAGCTCACATTACATACTGACCCTCTTTCTGTCCATATAGACACCTCCTGCAAAAAGCAACTAAGCTAAAATCAGTCTTGAAATCACACAAAGAATCACAGTTGAGCTTAGTGAATTAGAAGGAAATCAAATCATCTAATGAGCTTCAGAAAATCAAATTAAAGAAAAATTAAAATTGATGTGACCTCTATGAAACTTTGTGAAATATCTTTTTTATCAAGGTATATTTCTGATCATCACATTACAGAGATGTTGATTCTAAAGTCAATGTTTGTATCACTTACAGATTTTAGCTTTTAGCATATACATAATTTTAAGAAGATTAGCGTTTGATGCAATTGCCCAATTGCATACAATCAAAGTAATTAAGGCAGGAATGCTTTCCAAATATCCATCCAATGCTACCAGTTACAAAGTAAGGCATGACAACCAGTGGCAAGAACTTTTAAGCAGCAGTGCCTTAGGCAAGACAGAACATGCTTCCAGAATAGGAGGCACAAATTTCTCACTCAGCCCAAACATGGCCTCGGTGCTGGCAGAGTCAGACTCTTCTCCCATCTGTGAGCTGAAGAGGACATGCAGAGAACATGGCCACTCCACTGAGAGGAGAGGTCCAAGGCAGGAAGCAGACAGCTGAAAGCACATCACTGCAATCAGTGGACCATTTTCTATAAAGATATAGAAACAGCTATTCTCTTGATTCCTTTCCCTGAGATTAATGTATCCAGGAAATATAAAAGAGAATGGTTTCCACTCCTCCTTCCACTTCTGTATTTCCTGTGTTGTTGGAGTCATATCTTGTAAAGAGCAATTCTTTTACTGGCTTTGAATCACACAAGCATCACTTGTGGCTCATTCTGAAGAGCAAGAGGCTCAGTGAATGAAAAAGAACAGACAGGCTGTCAAGGTAAACCTTTAGCACCCAATCCAAGCTGTAACAAGAGCTGATAGGGAAGCTGGTGCCAGCAGCTGAGGTGTAGGGCTGTGCCTTCCACATGCTGCGTCATTTCTCACTATCTCGGCTTGAGAAATTAGCCCAAACTGGATGTTGATGAGCATGTAAATTAACAAAGCTAATAGGAAGCTACTCTTCCTGATATTGTCTTTTCTACAGAATGCCATCCTGTTTTGTCCTGTTTTCCCTACCATACAAGTGACAACATCCGTGAGAAAGCTTGCTCATAATAAGTGCTTTGAAAAAAAAAGTTATCAGGATCAATAGTCCCAGTCTTTGAATATAATGAAAGAGAGCTGCTCAGCCTAAACTGAGATGGATGGTCACACACTCCCTCGTACACTTATAATGACTCTAATCTTTCCTGATCAGGTTTTGATCAGCATCAATGCAAGTTAGACCCCATTTATCGATGGATTCTTTGTGCAGAACTGTTCACATGCAAGCCCACGGGAAGGAAAGATGTGTGTCCTGAATACATCACCATATAAATATGGCCAAGACAGGACCAAAAAGCCAGCAAATTGATGGACTCTGATAACCTGGATGGTCCTTCTTGTGTCCAGGAAGTACAGAAATGCTCAGGCCTGCATTTTGTCCATCATCCTGAAATCCTACAGTACCTCATCCATAGCTGGCACAGCCTCATGGTCTCAATTAGTTTACACCAGCAGTGTTAGAGCTGCCCTTATGATGCTGTTTGTACACAAGCAGCTCAAGGCCTAGCTGTGTACCAAGAGACAGAAGTGTAGAAATGCTTAAATACAGGTGCCAGTTCCCCCAGGGGCTAAGCAGAGTTACCTTTTTGCCACCTTCTGGAGGATGATAGTGGTAAGCTAAAGACATCACTATCTTTTTTTTTTTTTTCCACTCCTTAATTTTATGGTACTAAAACTGATCTGTCCTTTTCCAGTGAGATCTGAAACCACGGCTGCACATTTTCCTGCACTCAGGAATAGATATGCCAAGCATTTAGCTTTCAGGATAGGTACCTTAGGAAGCTGAGAAAGACTAAGGGTAAATACAAACCTCATTGTCAGTTAAAGGTTTCTGTCTCTGTTCCCATCAGAATTTTATCCTCTTATCACAGAAAGAAACCAAGACTGATGAAAGTTTTGTGACTTCTCATCCTCATACTCCACAGAGAGTGGCTATAAAAAGAGAGGTCCTCTAAAAATTCAATAGCCTATTTCAAGATCCTTATTTATCCTTAACACCTCCATTAAAAGGATAACTAATAAATAACACAGAGTTAAAAGAGTTTGGGTTAAATCAACCATCTTCCCCGCTTTAGAGGTGACATTTATCAACTGGGACATTTTCAACACTCTACTTCTCTGAAGGACTCCACAGCTCAAAATAATGTCTTGCATGGACAGATATGGATACCAACACAAGGAAAATCTTACAGGTAAATCTTACAAAGTCAGGCAGTTCCCCCAAGTCTTCAGCTACATCATTTGTTTTGTTGTCTCCTGTCTAATCACAGACCAGAGGAATAATAAGGAGGACAGAAAAGAGCCAGCTTGACTTTCTCACTTTCTGTCTCATATTTCTACTGCTTCCATTATATTTATCATTCTTTCTTCCTAGTCTGTATATGCACCTGTGCTAGTGCTAAAAGTTCTCTCTTCTGCATTCAAAGAAACACGTCTTTTATATCCACATTTCAGGATGATTGTCCCATTTACTGCTAATCACAGTGTGAGACCACTCTCTTCTATTCCTAACCTCTTATTTTCATTATTCAAAGCCTTTATCTAAGTCTGAAACTATTACTGATTTAAATAATCCCATTGACATAAATGAAACAACCTGAGCACTGTTACCTCCTGAAAATTGGAGGGCATTTCCTAATCATCTAACATTAATACTAACAAATTCTGTGAGTTTCCTCCCTTTTGACAATGCATCAAATAGAAAGAAAATACAAAGACAATTGAAAGTCCTCTAATATACCCTCTAAGTTATAATCACCTTAAGCTGTTGGAGAAGAATCTAGAAGCAATTAATGTTAGTTACCCCATTTCACAAGTATCTCTAGGATTCAAGGTTTTCCACACCTTAGTTCACCAGCAGTTGAGGACACAAAATAAGAATAACCCAATGTAAAGAAAAGAATGTCTCTAAATTTCAGGCCGTTGTCAGAATCCTGAAGAGAATTTTGCTTCAGGATACAGAACAGTTTCTTCAACAGTTGGGATACAAGTTAACATTGAGTCAGAGTGGCCAAAATAACATCTGAGGGACCTGCACCAGCTGCAACTCAACCTAAAGCCACGTTCTGCTCAATACCAGTGCCAGTCCACAGCATCCATGCAGTCCTGGTATGCTCTTCTAGGTTATTTGAATTAACTGAATTAAGTGGGGAATTCTATTCCTAGATAATGGAAAGAAATATTAATTCTATTATTAACAAAAAATTACTAAAGGCAAAATACCTCAACCTCAACAAAAAGCCACATGCTCTGTCTTTGAATAGATAACTTTTAGGTTATCCTATACTAAACATACAAAAAATACAGGTAATGGTAATAATAAAATATCTGTTTAAGACTCTATGCATGTCTGCCCTAAAGGGAAACAGGCTTTAGAAAAAGCCCTTTTTTTTTTTTTTTTTTTTTTTTTGGCTTTAATGCCATGAAAATATTTTCCTGACATTCCTGACCACTCATTTACTCATTTAAGAGAACCAGAGATTTATTTGAAATGAGGAACGTAAACCAGAAAAGTTGCATGCAAGGGCAGAGCAGAAGTTTTAATTCATTCCAAGCTGATCACAACAAGGTCTATTAAACAGCTTTCAACTTTTTAATACCAGTTCTTATTTAAACACTTCTGGCTGTAGCTGTGTATTTTGCAGGATGAATGCCTTGCATTTCTGTTGGTGTAAATTGAACAGCATCATTGAGTTAAGTTGCTGTATTTGGTGGATGTAATGATGGGTCAGGCTTGATGATGAGGGCCGAAACTGCAGATGACATCTCCATTAAAATGATTCATGTTATCACAGGATTAGGTCACAATATCAGGGCTGCAAATGCCACAGTGCTTGTCAGAATCATCTCTTTCTACATCCTCTCTGAGTGGTGCCAGTGACACATTCAAGACTTGTTCTGTGATACTCCGAGTGTTGAAGGACTAGAAAATGACACACAGAATAAATGGACATCCCAGGGGACCATTAACAGGCTATCAGGCTTTCACTTCTCATTTTGAGCTGACATCCAGGATAGGTTAATGACAATCGAAAGCCCTTTCTATCTGGCCTTGGGGGAACAGCACTGATGGGTTACCCAAAGTACAAAAAGCCACAACACAAAAAAAACACTTTAAGTGGGAACTACAGTAGAATCTAAATCCTAAATAAGCCAGTTCACACTCCAGACTTTCAGCTATGAAAACTTACGTCATGAGTTGTTTACTGCTAGCTGTAGGAGATTCTGAGGGAGTCTAGAGACTACAGGACTATCAGTCACCAAATGAGAAATTGCAGGAGTATCAGTCACCAAAGTAAGATCAAGTGGTCTGATCCCCTGATGGTGTCTGATTCATCCCTTGCACATACTGTCCTCAGTACTCTTCAACTTTGATAGGAAGAAACTTCTGCTCACTAACAAAGCACAGGTCTGTCTCTAGGGGCAGATGAATAGGGACATAGCTGCCATCTACAGGATGCTACATGATAAATTAGTAAAGTTAAGAAGACAGCAAAAGAAGTCTCCAAGAACCACCTTCTGCTTTTCTACCAACAATATTAATATCATCTGAATCCTTCCCTTCCCCAGCTGTACCATAATTTTAACAACTTTTAAGGAACATAAATGAAAATTAGAAACTGATGGGAGGCTGTGCACAGCAAACATAGGCATGGAAGAATACAAAGTGGCATGAGAGGTCAAGGGAAGGACTACTCCAGAAGTTACATGAAAAAGATAAAACTGAAGAAAAGCTCAGTAAAAGAAATTTGCAACCCAGACAGCAGTGTAGTTGTAAGTTATACAAAGTGACACATATATGCACTGGAAAACCAACTGAGGAAAATTCACAATTGCAAAGCCACAACTCTCATTCCCACACTCTCCTATTTGCCCCACCA
>WEIU01021644.1:511148-580502 GCA_013389925.1 Aegithalos caudatus | reverse complement strand
AAAAAAAAAAAAGCTTTAAAAAAGGGGATTTTTGTACAATCAGACCCAACTTCAGATAAAGCAAAAATTCATAGAAAGCACAATTGCAGGAACCTGCGACTAAAAAGAGTTTTGGGTGTAAACGGAGTTGTCATTCCAAGAGCCATGCCAGTATCAGCGGAGCTTAAAACTCATTTAATGCCCAGAAAAGACTTAAAATGGTTTCAGAAGTAAGAAAGAGAAGCTGTCATTCTACACAGAATAGATCTTTTTTGTTTTACGTGGCAGTGACAGAAAAAAAAGGTAGATCCTGTAAACAGAAGCACCATTTGACTTAAAAGACCTCAGAGTCTGACCAAAGCAGGCCGACCTGGTACTTGCATCATACATTATCAGTAGGAAATTCTCTGAATCTCATTTCCGAGGCCTTTCTCTAAGAAAGTCGTTAAGCTCTAATTAATGGCTCTGTGAGGTGGAGGGATCCGCTTTGGCATCCATTAGGATGGAGGCTCAAATATCAGACCAGCAAAGGCATTAGGCAGACTCTGGCATTCTGCCTAGTGCAGGATTAGCATTGACGCATTCAACATCCTTTGAAATCTTCAGCCCTATAAGAAAACCTGCAGGTTTTCTCATTGTCTGTGTGATGGATAACATCCCTAAGTAATCTGTTGGTCCATTACCAGAAAACGCGTCTGACGCAGGAACGCCACAATGAGACGTAACAGAGGTGACAGGGCCAGAGAGAGAGGAGGAAAAGAGGAGTTTACTTTTTTGATTTCACCTTATATACATTTCACAGAAATGGACCACATTGGAAGATAGAGGTTCAACCTCTTCAATTCCACTGGTCTGAAAAGGTGTCTATCAATTGTCCCTCCTAACTGGAGTAAACAATAGTATTGTTTATAGAAAATGTGTGAGAATCTGACTCCTAAGTATGTAAACAATCAGAAGGCTAAAAGAACAGAAAATAACAGGGCGACACGCGTCTCCACCCCAGCTGAGCAGGAAGGAAAGATTGGAGTGGTCCAGTTGCAAAGTCCCCCTCCAAAACCAAGTTAAAAACAGCCAGAACCTTAATTGTTGAGATGCCACAGGACTCAAAGAGCAAGATCTTTACAGGAAGCACTGCCTGCAATTTGGGAGCTGGCTAAGGAAGGAACAGAGGAGAAGGGACAAGAAATGGCTTAAAGAGCTGGGCCTGAAGCATTGCACTGTCAGTGAGCACCAGCAGTGAGAAGTCAGGAAGCACTTGACTGCAAACAAGGTAGGGAAGCAAGGAGGAACCACAACTCTCTTTGTACTCCATCTGGAAGCAAGCAGGCTGTTTTAAGGCAGTGGTTATGAATCACCAATTTGATGTTCATTTTCACTGAAACCCGACAGCCTGTCAGAAATCACTGTTAGGCAAGGTACTAAGCCAGACACCAGGATGCTGACAGCCTGCCCTTTTCCACACCAATCACACTCCCTCACTTCCTAGAAGCCTTGGCCTCCAGTTCCTGTGATCCATCCTTCTTCCTAACTTGTAGAATGTCATTACTTCTAATGAGTCACTCACTTCTAATGAGAAAGCCCATGCAGAGTTGCATATTGGACTGATCTAAATAAAAGGGTCACTTCTGCTCTCTTGAATAGCAAGCCACAGTGGTGTGGAATGACCTCAAGACACAACACTAAGAGATGTTCAAAATAATTTTGTAACCTCTGTCCAACCGCATTTTGCTCCTGAGTCTGTCCCATCCCTCTGCTGGTACAAGCATAAGTGGACTGAATTAAGTAGCACATCCAGGTTCTGGAGACAGAGGAAGGAAAGCTGCTGAAACATCATACTACCGATTCAGCTGGATTGTTACTAACTAAACACAATAGGAGTTCTATCCATTCATCTCCAGAGAGTGATAAAACAAAAACTAGCCCTTGTGAAAGTTAAAATGCACAACTTTGCATCTTTCTCCCTTTGGTGTCTCAGTCCTTTCAATGATCTCAAAACACTCCCTAAAGGCAATCACAAAACAATGTTGAAAAATCACAGAAATATGTAGTTACATGTAAGACTTATCCATGGAATTGAGGCATGGGATGAGTGGCAGTTCTTTTCTCCAGGTAAAGCATGTAAGTAATATTTCTAAAGCAAATGCTAGACAGAGTTGTATATAAACCATTTTTTCAATGATGACCAAAGCAGGAGCAGAACTCCTACCTCCTGACCCCAAGCCTTAGCTTTTAGGTCCTAAAATACCCTCGGACCTAAAAGAAAAAAAAAAAAAAAAAAAAAAAAAAAAAAAAAAAAAAAAAAAAAAGAGTTTATAATTAACATTAATGGAAACCTTAGAGTGTGGGAGTTTTACTTGCTTTCAGGTTTGATTTAATTTCATTTCATGATTGTCATGCAATCTTTAAAAGAAAACTCTCTTTGTCCTTTTGTTTTCTTACTTGTAAAATGTATCCTCACCTGTGCTTCAAAGGAAAAAGCACCTTTATTCACATTTGAGGAATCACTGAGGGGGATGTCTACGGCAACAGCTATCAACCTCTTCTAAACTAGTTTCTTCCTTGGAGAAGCTGAGTCTATCCATGCTTGTCTATACAGTACTTGACAAATTGAAGCACTTGCTGTCAGAAGGACAGAAAAGAATCATCTTTTCACCACCAGCAGAAAATATCAGAGCAACTGCATGGATATTTTGAAATTCAGTTTGCTTTGTGAAGCATAATAGAAGCAGAGATGCACAAAAAATTGTTACATAGCTGTATATTTTTAAAAATATTTGCTATTACCTTGAGAAGCAACTTCCTCTTGTGATAGTATGTTCACATTGACATGCATAGGAGGAAAGCAGATGAGTAATGAACGGCAGTGGGTTGCAAAGCCAGCAAGAATACAGTAAGTTGAACTGTATTTCAATTGAACTGAAAGAATCAGCTTAAAAGGCAACAATTAAACAAGCAGAACAAGCACGGGAAGGGGGGCATGGGAACAGTAGCTTTGTTCCACAGCTTTACAAAGGAGACAGAGTTTGCATGACACGTCAGAGACTGCACAGGCAGCAGCAAGGTTGGGAACTCATGTATCTGCACCAGTCCCAGCATTCTGACAGCATATCACCTCAGCAACCAGCACCTTCTACATTTCCCACAGAAAGTGGGTTTCACACCTGAAGTAGCAAATGCAAGAGAAGCAATTTTGGGAACCCATGGTCTCAAGTTAGTTCTGTTACACAGGGGCAGTGCTACAACATCTCACCTTCAGTAGGCATGAAAAGAATTAAAAAGAGGCCAACCCACCAAACCTATTTTAGCTGATTTTCAGAGCTGTTAACAATGCATGTCTTCACCTAGAGTTTTGGTGAGAAGTCCCATTTTCTTATTACAGCAATGCAAACAAGTGAATGCAATCAGCGTTACCTCTGGAAGCTGTGGCATAATGGGTTCTGTACAGAGTGGACAGACAGCTCATGAGTTGAAGTTTCCCCCTGGCTTGAGGATGTGAAGTAAAGAATGATTTAGGCAGGACTGACTGGTGTGTAAATATCACTGAATCAGCAAATCCAAGAGGATTCAGTTTTCTGCAATGAACACCTTTCACTTAAAGCCATCATGAATGTGCCTTTAAGTGAGCAATTCTACAGATTCTGCTACAAGAGAAAATTGAACTCCCTTTAAGCTGGCACAGGGCTTTGATTCACAAACCTTCACTGATCTAGAGATAAGGGGATAAGGACAGAATTTCTTGGGTTCCTACCCACAATTACCTTTCCCACAGGAGAGTCCACAAAATGTTTAGTGTATTCCTCTGTTCTCAGTCATGAGCAGATCAAGGGCAGCCCTATCAAGAAATACTTGGGGGTGCTGATGGATGAGGGCCTGAACAATTTACCTTGCAATGACCTGGTAAGTTATACTTGCATCCTAGAAAGCCAAACATATTCTGTGCTGCATTGAAGGCAGAGTGGTCAGCAGAGAGGGGAGGGATTCTATCTAATCCTTGCTCATGAGACCCCATCTGCACTGCTGCATCCAGCTGTGGAGTCCTCAGCACAGAAAGGGCAGGGACCTGTTGGAGTGAGTCCAAAGGAGAGTCACTAAGGTGTTTAGAGGGCTGGAGCATCAGTCCTACAACAAAAGGCTGAGAGAAATTGGATTGTTCATCCTGGAGATGACAAGGCTTCAAGCTATCCATATTGCAGCCTTCCAGGCTTCTGACTTCTCCTCCTGAAAGGAGTCTACAAGAAAGATGGTGAGAGACTTCTCCAAGAGCATATAGTGACAGAATGAGGGGGAATGACTTTAAACTGAGGGGTATGTTTAGATTAGATATTAGAATGGAATTTTTTATTGTGAAAGTGGTGAGGCACTGGAACAGGTTTCCCATAGAAGCTGTGGATGCCCCAGTCCTGGAGGTGTTCAAGGCCAAACTGGATGGGGCTCTGAGAAATCTGGTCTAATGAAAGGATAGGGTAGGGCAGTTGGAACTAGATGATCTATATAAGGTCCTTTTCTATCCAGGCAATTCTACATTTCTATGATTCTAATCACTGCAGTTTACAGGTCAGCCATTGATATCACCAACTTCCCACAGGCAAATAGTAGCAATGGTAATTGGGAGATGGATTTGGCAAAGTTACCTGCAGGCAGTAGACCACAGCATGGCAGACTGTGAAGGAAATGTCCTTCTCATAACTTTGAGCCCTTAAGCTGGGGCAAATCCTTCACTGATTTATTCTTGTCTTTATGTTGGATACTATACATAGTATTTGTGAAATCAATAAAGAGATGCTTATAGCTGCCTGCAAAACAATACAAAGAGGCTGTCTGTAATTTCAAAAAGTCAGTCTGGATTGATTAGCAGTGCTAATGCTTACGTGAGACACGAGTGCATCAGGATGAAGGAAGCTCTGCAAGTTTTTGAAAGTGGGCCAGCAGACTAAATAAATACACAGTCCTCTTACCTTTTTTAATAAATGTTCAACTTCAATGTACATTTTACATGCTTTCCCCACAGTCCACATTTAACAGACATTTAGAGCAGCACAGCTAAAGGATGGTGAAGGCTGTCTCAGAGACCAGCCATTTGTTCAAGAAAATAAAGGACCCATGCATTGTCCTACTTGCTACAGCTTAATTAAAGCTCACATAGAGGACTGGAGCAGGAAATATCACACAGAGGCAGACAAGTCTGCAGCCAGCTAGAGAAAAGTATTGCTTGAACAAAAGTCATGTAGGGAGGTGACCATCAGTTTCCCTTCTCACAGTGCACAATAAAGATTTGAAATTCAGTCATATCCTGCTTAAAAAGGTCTTCGAGAATCTATAATTTTCCTTGATGGAAAAAATATGGGGGTGGGGAGAGGAAACTAGTGTGTGGTTGCATATGATAAGGCAGATAGATTTCAGTGCTCCTGTGGGCCATGTTCTCTCTACCTCACATTGTGCCTTGCATTTCCAGCTCCATTGTTCTTTCAGGCTGTGCTGTCTACCAGTGTGCAAAATCTGTGAGACAACAGAATTCATGAAGTGTCTCCTTTGCCAAGCCTATGCACCAGGGTGTGTAGACCACTAACTGATGTGTTCATTCCAGTCTCCGTAAGGATCATATTGTTAGCCAATATCTGAACTTCCCCAGGAAACTACAGTGGAGTTTCCCCAATGGAAGCTGCAGTGGTGGGCCTAAGAAGGCAGCCATCCTGTACCATGAGACAATCACTCAACTGGTCACTGTTCAGAACTTCAAAATCTTAAACAACTGGATCAACACGCTAGTAAAACTTCAGTGGTTGTACATTGATAAGAAGGAACCAGACCATCACAGAAGTCATGGGGCTGTCCAGGAATTCAGCCAGTTGTCACACCAGACAGGCCAGGACACCAGTGTGAGGCACAACACACAGGACACCAGACAACTCGATTTTCTTTTTGAAGCAACAAGCAAAGATAGGATACTACTGATTCAACCAGCTCCATGAAACAGCTTTTTAGAAACAAAAGTAATTTTCACAAATGTTTCAAGCTTCTCTATCTATAAGCTAAACACAAAGATCAGCCCATCACACATTTTGTCTCTTGACCTTGAAGCTATTCATACATTATCTCACTCTGACTCATGACACAGTCTACTCTGCCATATCCTGCTATAAATTTAATCTCTGTATTTACATTTGAATGGGAGATACTTAGCTGTCCACCAACACAGCAATATACATCCTCTTGTTCTGGGATCAGCTTCAAGTAATTAAATGGAAAAAGTTGCTGCAAAGCACAATGATTATCATTGTGATAGTTGCCTGACCTGCTGCAGATACAAGCAAGTGAATGCCATCACAATTCTTATACTTGCAGGTAGACATGCTTTATTCATAGTTTCCACTACCATACTCTCTCTGTACTGGCAAATTTACAGAACCTTATAAATAACTTTGAATTAATTTGAGCCTGCCCATTTTTACACAAATATTGTATACATCTTCTGGACCGTGATATTTAGAGAATGCTTGTTATAATTTCCTAATGGAGATTGTTACATATTTTAAAATGTATCAGTTTAGCATACAAGACAAAGGAGATTAACACTCAGTATCTATTTATCTGTCTTTTACTATTCTATCAACTCCAAGCAAGATCAATATTTTCAGAAGTTCTAATTTATGTGGCAGTAAAAATTATCCAACCTTTTTCCTTAAAATTTTTGCAGCAGGAGCTTTGTTAATCTTAGGCCATATAAAACAGATTCACAGATTAACTGAAAGTGAAAGACAATTCTGGAGTCAGCTCTTCCAGACTTCTCAAAGCAGAAATAACTCTGAAGCTAAATAAAATTGCACAGGGCCTTACCCATATTATTTGAAGACCACAAACACAAGACAGCTTCCCACGAGGAACAGTGAGAATGAAAAGGTGAAGTTATACTACAGAATAAAAAGACAGATATTTCAATTTTTCACACATTCATTCCTACACACTATTCCCCTTTGCATCCCTGTCTACCACAAATTCATTGGAGAACTTCCACCTAATACATCCCTTCACATGAGGTAGGGTTTTCGTCTCACCAATACTTAAAAACTTCATGTTTCATAACCTCTCAAGGTAGCTCTTCTTACAGTTCTGTCTTCCTAAGGGTACAAACAACTTTCCCTTAAAATCTAATCTTAAACTCTCCTTGCAAATAAAAGTCACCATATTCTTACCTTGCTAGATACTGAGAATATCTAATCTTGCAACTACCTGTCATATATTAACAATCATATTCATAAACATGTATTAATTATATTCATTACTATATTGTTATATAATATTATGTGATATTTATTAATTAAATACATTAAATGTTATACTTATCATACTCTTTTTATTTCCACACAGTTCCTTTCATTTTCTACTCAGGCTGTATTTTCTAGAACTCTGATCTTTCTCACATTTGTCTATCACTCTCAAAGCATGGTGCCAAAACTGGATACTTCTGTATTTGTATATTTCCTTTTTCCTTTTTTCTAACCACTTGTCTTTACTTAATTTCATCTCATTGGATTTTACATAGTTTCTTCAGTCTACAAAGATCATTATGAGTTTTAATTCTGTCCTCCAAAAGGCTGACAATCCTTTTTGGCTTGGTATTACGTGCAAATTCCATAAGCATCCTTGTCCTCCCACTGTCAAAATAACAAATTAAAATATTGAATAGTTCTGGACCCAGGACAGATTTCTGATGACCACACTTGAATGTTCTCTCAGCTTGACAAGGAACTATTGATAGATTACTCAGTCTAGTTTTTCCATTGGTTGTGCCAATCTTATGTGGGATTTGTTTCCTGAGTTTGCGTACAAGAGTGCCACGCAGCACTGTGCCAAGCCTTACTTAAAATCAAGACATAACAGCTGCCACGTCTACTTGTCCTTTAGGCTGACAGCATGAGCACTGCTGGTTCAAGCTTTGGTAGTAATTAAGTTGTAACAGAAATCAATTTGAATATCCATTTGATCAGAAATGGTCAGTCACACAGGTACCCATGGGTTCAGCTGCTCAGCAAAATGCACTGCAGCACTTCTGCCAGAATTCCAGCCTGTGCCCAGCAGGGAGGAATCCTGCCTCAGACCTGTTTGCCTCCTCCCTGTGCTGGACACTCACTAGTTGTGACATCCCACATACTTCAATTTGCTAGTAATGGGCAAACTCTAGGCTCCCACTTTGAAACATGGAAGTTTGGAGTTAAGTGCCCATGAAGCTTGTTTGCTGTAGTGCCACTGATGATCACCTGCCTTGCAGGTGTAATTTCAACAAATACAGCACTCCACAAAGAGGAGCAGCTGAAATCAAAGATATTTAGGGGGGGCTAACAAATAAGAGTCTCCACAAATACATATATTCCCTCTTAAAAGACAGAAAAAAAGCTAATTCCTTTCACTGTACACCTTGTACTTCACTGTGGAATAACCTCAAAATCATAACCTTAAGTACCACTTTTACATATACATTTGTATTTACCCACTTCACAGTCATATGAGCACCAAGCACAGCTAAATGAAAATTCAGTGATTTCTAAATACAAGCCATATGCTCAACCTTTCTGACCTCTACCAGATTCTCCCTGGGTTTTGCTTCAAAATAGTATGCGGATACTATTTGCATGTAAATTATGGCACAACACCCTAAAATAAGACAGCATTGAAAACTGGGTCTAGGACTCTCCAGAGATTACTGAAATTTAAGTGAACATTCAGATGCACTTTACAGATGGCTTAAAAAAATGTCAAGTGTCTTAAACATATCAAGTAATATTTGCAGTTACACACCCTCAGTGTCTGCTCGATTTGTGCTATTTCTTATTGCAATTCTGCAAACATGGCTGTAACCTGACATTTTTGTACTGGCAAGTTTAAACTGGTAATTTAAATTGTAGTGGAATACAAAGCCAGCTGAACTGGTTCAGGGTTCAAATTTCTCTGTAAATATTGCATGTGTTCAGTTATAGCTTAAGTCACAATGTGAGGACAGTCACGTGGCATCACCTACACATTGTCACCTGCATAGGTTCCCTGGGCAGAGCTGGTGGATGAGGAATATGCCTGGCCTTTGTATCTCATACTTGGTTACCATGGAAACTGCTATAAAGCCACAAATTTTGCATGAAAATTTTTCCCCCTCCAAAATTAATTGTGTGGTGCATCTCAAAACAGGAGAAAAACACAATTGAGAGATTTTGTTCAGGCCATTATGTATTATACTTTTTTAACCTTAAGTGTGGAAAACAGTAATGGTGGCATAGTTCTGAAAGAAATCAAAGACCTAAAATAATAAATGGTTCAACTTAGCTAGGTCTTAATTGACAATTGCTGCCCCAGGATATACTTTAGAACAGGGATTTGCCAGCACTGTAAAGTGACTAATTCTTGGAAGAGTGAGTTGTTAAGATCCTATATTTGCACCTTTGTCTAAAGGTTTAGGTTCTAAAGGACAGATAGAAACCAGTGAAGACTGCAATGGGTGTTGATGCACTAATTAACATTAAACTTGAAAATCATATTTTGTGACCAAATCTGACTGTACTAAAATTGTGCTGCTTTTTTATACAGCTATTAATCAGGGGTGAAAAAACCTTTAAAAAGAAAATTGTTAGTACATCAAAAAGTATGGCAAAAGCATCCAAGACTGAAATAAAGAACCACATTGATGCCAGTGAATAGAACTACCCTATTTCTCAAAAAAAAAGTGTTCAGACTACTACCCTGATGCATCCAAGCCTGTTCAGGAAACACCTCGGTTTCCAAGCACTAGACTGCCCCACAAAAGAGCCTTCCCTGTCCAGACTCTCCCCAGATTTCTTTCCTTGAACACTTCTTCACTCATCTTTCTTCTCTCTTGTGCTTTCCAAGCCACCCTCCAGAAAGCCTCCATGTCTTTAACTCTCACTCAGATATTGCTCCTTCTTTTCACCTCTTTGAACTTTCCAATGAATTCAAGCAGATGACTCTCAAAATTGGCTCATACCTGAGTGCTGTTCTGCCTCGTCTCTCACTAGCCTCTAGAGTATTTTCTAGTCTGCATAGACAAGACTTTCTCTTTGGACTTAAACCCTCCCTTCTGCCAAGCTTCTACCTGCCATTGGCAGTCAGTGTTGTTTTCAACAGCTGGCTTGTTGCAGCAGTCAGTCAAGCTCTCCTCATCCCTGTCTCTCCTATTTCATTTTCCCATATGGGTTACTTGCCTTGGAAAAAATCACACACACACACCTGACCACCTCAAACCCCAGGAAAACTGAAATTAATGGGCAGATAAAGTAAATACTAAAAAGAAGCCTTAAACAGCTTTGCAGTGTATGTAAGTAACAAAGCATTTATTAACTAGGGAGAAAGAGGGAAAGAAAGTATCCTCTAGCCTGGCTTGAGATGGAATGAGGGGAGACATTTGCAGCTTTTAAGCTTTCTAATGATCACCAGTGTGACATACTTACTCTCCATAAATCCCTATGAAAATGTTTCCACTCAGCCTAATGAAGCTTGCCATGCTTCCTCTTCACCCTTGGTCTTCAGCTACTGCTGGTACAGGAGCTAATGAGAAAACCTTTCCTGTGAACATTACATAAGAAATCTTTAGCACCTAAAGACATTTTATATGGATGTGGCTGGAGCTGGAAGCAGCTGAAGCAGCTGGAGCTGCTTCCATAAGCCTTTCCAACCCCTGGTCTCTAAACTTGCATGGGACAGAGTACAAGAAAGGATGCATTATTCCCAAGCACACATCTAAAACACAGCTTAAGGGATTGTTGCAAGTCAGCACATCTCACAAAATAAGGGGTCTTCATTTCTATGAGTCTTATCCCTTCCTGGTAGGCACAGACCAGGTAGGAAGGCAGGAGAAGCTTCGTAAAACAGCTGGAAAAGACCCAGGGAAGAACAGTAGAATTTCTGCTTGTTAATGCTCCAAGTCTCCTTTTGCAGCTCCAGAGAGACTCCTTGGGAAATTACTTCATGGACAAGACTGTGTTTGTTTGAAAACTCTCCCAGTGAGAGATAATTATTTCCGCAGCCTGATAAAGGCAATGTAAATTAATCAGATTTATCACTACTTAATCCTTAATAGATGCTAGTGCAGCGGAAAGAGGAAAAACCCCAAACTAAACAAAACCTCTTAAGTCACAGTACACAGTATACAAGATTACAGAAGTGCCCCATACTGCAACTAATTAAATATGACACTGGATCAGTGCTAATGAATTTAATTTCTTCTTTCTTCCAAATGAAAATGTGAAGTAAAGACAAGAAGCCAAGGAAGGGGAAAGAAGAGAGGGCTGGCAGGGAGAAGATTAATTTACAGCTACTATTTTCTGTATTGGTGGTGTATTCCTCCAACACCAGGATAAAATTATTAATTACTCTTATTTACAATACTTTTTAGCAATGTCTTCAAATACTTCTAAAGTTTTAAAGAAATCAGCGCGTTGCAAGTTCAATTTGAGGACATTGCAATTGAGCCAGTAATTATTTCAAGCCCCAAATCTCATCTGTCCACACTGAAAAGTAGGACCTACATGGATCTGAAGTGACAGACACATGGTCCTATGTGAAATTCCTCTATAAAGTGCTAGCACAACTTACATTCATCACACTGGCAATTCTATACTGGAATCCTGATAGCAAACCTTTTCAAGATGACCAGGATGATAAGATTTTTGATCAGGCCCTTCCTGTGCTGTGCAGATGCTCTTGAATGATCCATATAAATGGGGTGGATCCAATAACAGAAGACAGAAGTGAACACCAAGAACACACTCCATATTATCTGCATGTTTTTCATTCAGATGGAGAACATCATGCCAAAAGCAGATAGCTAATCCTGAATCATAGGCAGATCAAAGCTTACCTCACAATTAAAAGAGAGAAGGAGTTTCTTTTCATTAAGCTGGACATTGCATTGATCAACATGAGCTTATAATTTACGTGTCCCCTTTTGCCCAATAATTATTAAGCAAATTAGGAGACAAGAAGAGCTGCTACCTGGAGAGACAACTATATCTTAGCAAATGACCTATGCTGGTGATTCATCTTTTTCAATTTTTCTCCACCAAGATGCCATGCTTACTGCTGACCATCTGAGTTCCTAATGAGGAACAGCAGAATTCTGTCTCCTGGAAGAAAAATCTGGAACTACAGCTCTGAAGAGAAGTGTCATTCACAGCCATGTGTGAGTGATAATTGAGCCTGGAGAAAAAGTGAAAGAGAGTAAGAGGGTAAAGTTAAAACTCATTAGGATTCTTCACTTATGTTACTTGGACAGTAATGAGAATCATTCCAAATTTATCTTCCCTTTCTCCCTTTCTTTAATTCCATAGTACTGACCTAGGCTAATGACCCTTTCCAAGACCTGGGTGTATCATCTCAATCCCTCTCTTGATTTTTTTTTTTTTTTTTGTGGGGAAATCTCAGTTCAAACATGACAAAGACAACTGACGTGTCAGAGCCTCATGAAGATAAGTACCAGGAATTCCTGTTTTCCCCAGAGAAAGCAGGGCTTTGGTCAGCATCTGCATATGTCTTCAAATTGTGCTGTGTAGGAAAACATAAGGTTTATGTTTGGGTGAGCTTCATTTTCAGTCTACCACCATCAGTTTGGAGCCAGGGGTTTTGAGTTTTTTTTGTTTTGTTTCCCCTGCTTTTAGCACAAATAGGTCAGTGAACTTAACAGCTTGAAACCTTGACAGGACCATCTGTTCTTCATTAAAAGCCATTAATGACAATGATAATGGCGCTAATTAGGCGGCATGCAAACATGCACACACTTCAAGGGCTCCAGGGCTTCAGGCAATCAAAAATCCAAATTGAACCAGCTGCTGTGCACTATTGATGAGCACTAGGAACCCCCACCACATCTTGTCTCAAAGTACAGCCACAAGCAGTTAGCATCCCAATGGACACGTGGAGAGGGTTGTCCTGATACACACACGGGTCAGGGTCTTTTGCCTTTGTTTCCATTGTCCTTCCACCATTTCCTCTTCACTGTGTGTTAAGAACAATTGGGAAACACCATCACAGCCTGGAAGCATGTGTTCTCCATCACCATCTGCCAGTTCCAGTTCTCTGCTGCATAGAGATGTGTGTGTATGCAGGGCTTGAAGAAGCACATCATGGTGCTGTACCCGTAAACCATTCCCAACAAATCCACTGACTTGCTACTTCCTCCACACCTGACTTCTCTAAGTCACTTTGTTGTTCCCTGCCTTAGTCTCTCAAAGTAGAGACACTGCACAGACACATGTCACAGGTGCATCAGAAAGGTTAGAGCTATGAAATCCTTGATGTGAACAACATCTAGAACTTGGAGCTATACTGATTAGAGTTTCCTTTTAATGTAAGAGCTCCATCACAACAATCAAATGATCCCCAAAAACTTGATTTATAGAAACACTATCGTTGTAGCAAGGACCAAGTGGTATTATTGGATGTAGAAAACTGGAAATCTAGGCCTGCTTCTGCTCCCAGTTTCCTCTGTAACAATAGGTAGGTCTTTTTCCTGCTGCTACCTTTGGGAATTGACATCTGTAAAAGAGATGATGAAACTGACCTTCTCTGTAAAATGCTTTGAATCACATTTGAAACTACTATTTTATAATAAAGGACCAATAACAGTACTCCTGGGAAATACATCCAGGCACAGCCTCTTGGCAGATGCACAGTGTTATTCATGTGTGTACACTAAAGGAGTAAGGTAGGTATGGTGATCAGGTATGGACAGCAGTAAATAAGGAACACACAGTAGGTGCATCCACCCAGCACATGATGCATTCAGAGGCAGTGCAGCTGCTGAGACCATTCAGACAGCTGTTACTATGGATGCAGAGCTGGCAGTGAGGATACACACAGCAGTGCTGCTATGCAACTAGTGGGAAACCTGGTATTTTAAACTGGCCTAAGCTCAGGCAATCAATGCCAGGTTTTAAAATGAGCTCAAAATATGAGCAATGACACAATCAAATATCTTGATGAGGTTTTGAGCTGGAACTGAGAGAAGAGAGACCCATTCACTCTCCTGTAGCATGTCTTGCTTGGAGGTGACCATTTCAGCCTTGTGTCACTAATCTTTGCTAAAACCAAAAGATTGAGCAAGGTCCCAATACTTACAGGCCTCTGAGACAAACCAAGTTCCACTTTCTCATCTACCAAGGCAACAGCAGTACATTGTTCATAATGAACTAACCCCCACCAAAGATGGGAATGGAAAACAATGGCCAGGATTTCTTAACTCCAGTGAACATTTAGCATAAGGAACAGGGACTTCATGGGAAAAAAATTAAGATTCTGACAACAAATATGATAATGTCCCAGCTATGGAGACAAAAACCACCTAGTCCCCTGTTTTAAAATATTAGAAAGTTTCTTCCACTTCTTGTATTACAATATATATCTTACAGTCTAGGGATTAACATTTCACCTGTACCATCTTTCTGACAGAGGCCATTTCTTCAGCTTTGTTACTGCTTAGTCTGTAGTTTCACAGCCTTGCAACAGAAAACCTTACATAGACTAATTCATTCCTACCACTCTTGTGTGATCACATCATATCAGCCAGGCTCACAAACCCCTCTTTTCAGAGAATTCATTATTGCATAAGAATTGGTTTCTTAATATTAGAGTATCTGATAAGAAATGTTACAAAGCTGTAAAACACCACCAAGCTGGTTTGCAGAAATATCCAGTAATGGGATGTCTCTCCTGTAATAATAGGCTGGTGTACAAAACCCAACAACTGTGGAAAACCTGCATTAGTGCAGCTATAAAAAACAAAGTAGCTATACAATTTCAAAAGCAATACACAGCTACATTATTGCTGCTTCATGGAAAGTAAAGTTTTGTTTTTATTTTAAACACCAAGCGAATCGTAAACCACCTGAAAACTCAGCATGCACTGACAAGTGGTCTTAGAGGACAGTACTGTATGCATTTTTCTCACAACTGAGTCCAATATGTTGGCTAGAATCATTCCTTTTTAAATACGAAGTTCAAATAAAACTGATAACTCAGTTTGAAAATCTTCAAGTTCTTCTGACCTCTGGGCAATGCAAGATAGAATTTTTTTCTAAACCAAATGTTTTAGAAAGCAAAAGACAGGCAGTGTCACTGTATCTGTGTTTTAACAGCTTGGGTTTCCCAAAATGTATCAGTGTCATTTATTCCAGTGGTAATTTTGTATGCCCTGTCTTTCTTCTAAGATACATCCATAAGCCTCCTGAATCTGTTTTCACCATACGCCATTGCCACTGCTCCCTCTCAGCCCTGCCCCAACCCACAGCAATATTTCTTTATAGTTGGATGTTAATAAAAAGGTGTCCCTCTCTAGAAGCAACCCATTACCCAAGCAGGTTGAAGGAGGTTATCGGGAATTAGGTATTACTGCACACTGACCTGTGAAGGTTATTAATCCAAGAAGAGCAATCATGAGGAGCGAGTGCATGAGGAGGTGCCTGTGACACAGCAGTGCCCTGTCGCTGTGCAGCCCATAGCAGTTCTGTATACTTTTGTTCCCCAATTCTCTTCCTTCCCCGGAGGGTCAGGGTGCAGTTACCCCATGGCCTGTGAGGGGTGTCTCCCAGCACACAGGGCAGGGCACAAAAGGGTTAATGCCCCACAGGCAGCAAAAGGCAAGGTGCAGCCAGGACTGACAGCCCTTGCTGACAACATCAAGGATACAGGAGCAGTAGGGAACACCTGTGAGCCTGGTGAGAGGGGCTAAGGAAAGACAGCTCTGAGACCACAGACCACTGTGATACCTTGTGCTGAAAGGAATAACCTCGGTTCTGTCCCTGTGGGGCTGCAGTCCCGGCTGTGAAGGGGCTGGGCTGGCTTGGGAGGATGCTGGTGAGTTGGTGTGTCAAAGGATGGTGATTCTGGCCCTGGGGCTGTCACAGGACAGGCTACACACAGATCAGAGTGATGAGCTTTTCCTTTGGGTCCTGAGCTCTGGTATTGAGAGCACAAACATAAACAGCTGTCATAGGACAACCAACAACCAAGCTATCAGACAGGAGAGTGCTGAGGAAAAAGTTCTCCATCTCATCACTGTGGGTTATTTATGAATTTAGTGCTTTCAAACAACAAATCTAGTTAAAACACATCAGAAAATTCAAACTGAGTAATAAAAATATTTTAAAAACTGCTTTCTTTTTTGTTTTCAGTTGACTCACTGATTACAAAAGGATTCCACACAGTTGAACTCGGGGCTTGGTTTCTCCCATTTCTTTTTTGTTTGCCTAGACCACAAGCACTCCAGAACAAAAGTTTCCTTTTTCCAGCCTTCTCTGTAGCACTACATGTATTCAACACACGTAATCTGGACAACTCCTGATTCTGACAAAAGTCCCCAGCCACCTCTGTAACCGAAGTATCTTTATCAAGCAGCAGAAATTAAATAGAAACAAAATCATACCCATTAATCTTACAGAGATTTGATCACACTGAAAGTATAGGCCAGAAGGATCAAGTGTTAAAATTCCTGTGGCAGAACAGACTCAGTGATAGCCTCCTACAATTTGTGTGTGAATTTAATATTTAACAGGAAAAGTATGGCTAGGAATCACTGCATAAGCACAGGATTCCTTTCAAGTGTGTAGGAAAGGGACTACCCTGCAAAACCAGCCAGAGTTGCCACAAGCTCAGGTGGCATTTGGAAACAGCTCACCCAGGGGATGCCTCCACTGAGTACAGCTGTCAGACCCTGAGTTCATTTTCACCTGTACTCTGAGACATTCTAACAATCTGGCAACTGCATTGGCATAGCACTGAGCTTGAATTAATTACCATAATTCTGGCTTTTAATTCAGACTTTGGCTGGCAATACAGGAAACCTGAATTTTGGGTCCCTCATAGCAGGTTAGCAGTGGCACAACAGCAAAATGCAAAATACTGGAGTGGTGTGATATCACTCTGCTGGTTCACATTTTATACTGCTGGGACCCAGCAAGGTAAGAGATATAAACCACTTGAAGGGAATCACAGATTCAGGCTCAGAGCTGGCTAAGAGAGACAATCATTCAGCTTAGAGTTCAGATAGTGTGCACTCATTTTAGTCCAAACTCTGTACAGATATTCCCCAAAGTAGCAAAAATGCTTATCCTGCTGGCATTGGAAACTTTCCTCCTCCTGGAGGGACAGTGTAACCATCTACACAGAGTCTAATGAAACTAAGAAGGGAAGGCTCCTGGCAGGAGATAGGATTCCAAAGTCTAACTGCTGTAATGGATTAATGCTGTCCTAAAAAAACTCACTTGGGCTGAGCTTTCAAACCCTTTCCTCTCAAATTATCCAGGGTGGTGTTGAAAAATGCATGTGCCACCATCACTGAGAAATGGACAGCTTCTTTCCATTCCTCTTCCTCTTGCTGGGTAAACAGGCCAATCGCAAAGTCAGCAGCCATGGCAATTTCTAAATCAATATTTATCAAGCCCTTCTCCAACTGCTATTTCATGCCTCATTGGTCAGAGAGCATCCTCTCCAAGTGAGCCAGAAAATCCTGACCTTGCAAATGACAGAGGAGCTGCTTGAGGATTACAAAATAGAGCAACTCNAAAAAAAAAAAAAATTCACATGAATATCCTCATAGCATTACACATTCTGCCCTTTTTCTTTCTCCTTCTTTCAGCAGCAGCCACCCTTGAAGCTAAAGGTTCATTTAAGAGCCCTAAACAAACAGCTTGTTCATTAGCAAAAATCAAACTACATGTAAATGACATTAAAAGCCACAGATACCCTCAAGGGAATCTGGTTTGCGTTGGGGTTTTTTTTGTCTGTACTTTAAATGACATAAAAGATGGATTTCTTCCTGTCCTCCCCCAGGCACAGTAAGTGAGTTTACAATTATTCCATCAACCAAACCCAACAGCACCAACGAGGTGGAAAAGACTGACAGAAAGGTGTTTGGGGCACAAGGATACAATCCCTCCATCCCAGCACTCCACAGAGGAGGCTACAGAGGACAGAGGAACCTGGAAGAGGCCAAGTGTTGTAAGATCACCTCTGGAAAAACAGACACCAAAAATCCACCAGAAGCTCAGGATCATTTAAAAGGAAAGGAAGCATTGTGGCTTCCTAGTCAGAGAAAATAACTTGTTAAGAAAACAAATACGTCTGTGATCCTTTGAAGAGGTGAAGTGGTGTTATTTACCAGCACAGCCTCTGAAGTGTATGGACAGCCACTCAGGCAAATCAGCATGAACTGTGCACTCCAGAGGATTTGTAGTGCCACACAATCTGGTACCACCACACATCCCTTTGCTGCAGCTTGACATGCCTGAGGTTTTCTGGGAAAATACATTTGTACCTGAACACCCCATCAAAATATACACTGAAGGGGAGGTATTGTTCCAGCCAGAAAAGAATGAAAATAAACACAAAGTGCAAATTGGAAGGATCCAAGAGGAGTCACTGCTCTTTAAGGTGTTTTATTCTCAAGCAGAAGAAAAGAATGCCCCCAAGCACATTCCACACAAGGAAATTGCATCTTCAAGTTTACTCCTAGTCTCAAGATAATTTCAGAGACTTTGACTACTGTAGTGTAAGATGCCTTAGGCTTTTTCTGTACAAGTACTTTATTCAAAACAGAACAACAAATTATAGGGATTATTTCTGTGTACGTTTTCCCCCCATTAATGCCCACTACTCTTCTGGGAACATTTCCTCCTAAACAGTTTCTGTCCTTACTGTTTCTCCTCTTCTTTTGGTTACAAGTATTATAAAATTGGTCATTTTATTTTCATTATTTGTGTATAGTCTAGCAATGACCTACTTTGTTCTTTTCAGCATTCCCAAATTGGTCCTCACAGTTCTTCAGACTTTGACTCTTTTCTGAACCCTACCCAAAAGTTCAGACACATCAGCACATTTGAAATATTGCTCTGGACTCTGTATTTAAAACTCTCTACTCATTCAGAGAACCATTTTGTTTAGAGCACTTTTGTCATGGAATATCACTTGGATCACAGCTCCAAATTGCATAAAATAACACATCTTACTGGCACCTCAATCCCTGGGAGGAGGCCACTGTGCACACCACCCAAGCCCAACAAATTCAAATGACACTTTGTTCCTAAGGAGGCCAAGCTGACCAGTCTCAACCTCTTTTTGTACAGGTTTATTGTTTTAGTTAAGCCATGTTTCACAGCATCTCCCCTGTTTGAATCCTGTTATTTGACTTCTGTCCAGATTTCAGCATTTTAGTTGCCTTTGTATTTTTGTGGTACTCAACATCACTTTCCACATTAGCAGCATCAGTGAACTAATGGGCTATTTGTTGTTTCCCCAGTCATTAGTCAAGGCCTTGCACAGAACAAGCCCTTCAGCAATACTTGTGCCTGCCCAGGACTCTGCTCCTCAGCCTCATTGCTGCTATTTACCATTTCTCTATACAGACATCTCTGACTTGACAATTTCAGGCTCCCATGCCTTTCCCTGTTTTATGGAGGGGCATACCATAAGAGCAGGATGCTCTGTGGCCAGTAGGGATGTGTAACTGGCAAGCTGGCCCCAACCAGACTGAGCAGGTATGGCAGAAATAGCAGAGCTGCTCTCTCAGCAGAGACACAAATAGATGCCCACTTCTCTTCTACTCACTCCCCAGTTCCCATGGAACATACAGGCACTCCATGCATTTGCTTTCTGTTTTATCACATGGTTTCAAATTACTGGACTGCAGGATTTCCCAGAACTCCTTCCTGAAGGAAATACTCTATCAATATACTCAAGCTGGAATGTACTTGTGCGCACTTGCAGCAACAGTGACTTGGGAGTCAGTCATGGTGGTAGATGCACCTCATCAGAATCCCAAGGGCTGAGCAATAGCAGTACCTGCAGTCAAGCTCTGTGCAAGGCCAGGGACTTAAGTTTGAAAATACTTATTGAACTTTCTGAATTCTCACTGAACAGAAAATATACTTGAAAAAATAAATTTTTGTTGAGGTGAGTATCAAAACATCTTTTTCGGGTGTCCCAGCCTAAGAGTCACCAGAAAGTTTAAAATCTGTGAAGTCTGAAGTTCCACAAAAGCAATGATGGGGCATTTGGTTAAGGGGAAAAAAAGAGAGAAAGGCTTGCACAGGGATTACTATCCCTCTGTCAATTGCGTCAGTGAGACCTTAGGCAGCTACCTTAGCAGTTTTTTACTGCATTTTCTCATCTGTCAAACAAGAGAAAGAAGCAAACCATTTCAAACAGGTATCAATTTACTCGTTGCATTAGTGTTTATGGACTGCCTCGAGATATACTGGGCACAGGGGGAAACAAAAACTTGAGGAGGGTGGACAAGTCAAGGATCAAATTTTGAGGCATATAATTTAAAAGTGTTCCTTGGGATTCAATTCCAGACCCCCTTCTGTTCAATATATTTATCAAAAATGTGAATGAAGGAGTTGAATGCACCAGTAGCAAGTTTGCTAGTGCTACCAGACCTGGAGATGCTGTTGACTCCTGAAGGACAAGAGCCCTTGCAGGGGAATGTAAACAGATACCCTGCTGTATGCAGCATTGGTGCAGCCTCACCTTGAATATTGTGCATAGTTCTGGGCTTCATAATTTAAGGAGGTAAAGGTCCTTGAATAGGTCCTAGGGCATGGCAGCAAATTTGGTGAAGTGGCTGGAATGTCCTGAGGAGCTGCTGAGGAGTTTGGGCTTCCCTAGTTTGGAGAAGAAGAGGCTGAAGGGTGACTGCTCTCTATGGCTTCCTGAGGAGGGGACAGAGGGGGACATGCTGAGTGCTTCTTCCTGTGATGCAGAGAATGGGACATGTGGGAATGGCTCAAAGCTGCACCAGAGGAGGTCTAGACCGGACATTAGAATACACTGATTTACCAAGAGAGTTTGGCCAAATCCTGGAACAGGCTTCCTAGAGAGGTGTTCAATTCCACAGTCTGACAGTGCTCAGAAGGCCTTTGGACAATGGCCTTAATAACCTGCTTTACTTTGGTCAGGAAGTTGGATTACTCTGTTCTGTTCTAAACAGCAGAATGCACAGGTCACAAAAGCTTGAATCAAGCCTTTCAAGTTTGCTGTGCCACCTCAGCTCTGAGACAAGAAGTTTCCTCTAGACAAGTAGGCCTGGCTGGCATAATTTCCCCAGATGATTCAGAAGCTCTGACTAATGTACAATACCACCAGTTATATTTTCATTTTGTGTACTTGGCTTCCTTCTCCACCCACCTCTTGAGAAAGGACAGATTTGCTGCTACATTTCACTATGTACTCCTGTATCCCTTTTCACTGCTGGTGCCAACCAAGTCCCTCAAACAAGGCTGTTGCATTTGACCTTCAGAATCCATGAGTCAAACATTATGGTGTGACCAACTCATAGTCTGCCATTCATGGGCACATCAGTGATGAGGTTACTCAGACTACCAGCCAGCTGTATAAATGCAGCATCCTAAACAGCTTCCAAATCAAATTGAGAGTTGTAATATATTGGTGACTCAAGAGAGAAAAGCCTTTTGTTTCTGAACAAATATATTTCTCTTTGAAATTAAGACTTTGTGATTTCAATTTCACCTCCTCTGCTGCTGCTAAAATGAAGCTGCTAAAAGCAAAGATGACACAGAGTAATGTCCTTTTTGGGCTAGGCAAAACTTCATAATATATAAATGGAAAAACTTGGCATGGCTCATTCATTGGACACTCTGAAATAGTAGAGCATTTTCTTCTGTCCATTTTCTCCTGTCTCAGATAACATCTGGCACAGAAATTTCCTTGCTGCAGGCCAAACAGGCTCTTGACAGGAAGGACAGGAATACACACTTCAGGGCTATCCAGCAGCACTAGAGCGAGTGTGCATTTGAGGGAAACGTGGAAATCCTACAGGCACATGTAAAGGTGTGTGGAAGAGGGTGGGAATCAGATGCCCACACCACATAAACAATGAAGTCATGAGCTGGCTCCTGACTCTATCTCTGCTATAAAGGAAAAAGCTGGCTAAGTTATATATAATATGCTGACAATAGCTGGGAAGGAGAGCTTCTTTAACCTCCTCACACATGCCTTTTCAGAGTGCAGCGACTGTGCAGAAAGATTTTGCTTATATGATTACTACAGAGTTTTTTAACCTGGGTACATGAGCACACACAAACCAGTTACCTGTGACATGCTTAAAGCAGGTCTACATATTCCTGCTACATTTACAGTTTGCTATGGCTGCAGTTTTACAGTAAGGGAGAAGGAGGGGCCTCACAGAAAGGTGGCCATTTAGGCAGAAAGATGACCTTACCCAGAAAAAATATTGAGAACTGGATACTCTCCTGAACAACCCAGAAATTAACTAATTTTCAGGCACAGATCAGTAAGCAGTTCTGTGTGCAGCACAGCAAATGACAGACATACAAACTACAAAATATTATTTGCAGCCTCATTTTGGCCTGCCACAGAAAGGGAAAAACAAACCAAGACAATATTTCATAAAAAAAATTGTTAGAAACCTCCTCAGGCAAAGAACAGAGCAAGGACTAAAAGCTTTGATGGCATATAGACTCCTGGCTACACAAATCTCTTCTAAAATAAAGCAGTCTCTAGAACAGATAGATCAGACAGTGACAGATCAGTAGTTTCAAGTTCATGGTCTTTCAAATAAGAAATAAAACCAGGTCCTGACCTTGTATGATCATTAAAGATCTCATAACGCTTTCTCCAAAATGCAGGTTCTTAATATACCACTGGCCTGGAGACAATCCAATTTAGCTAACTACCTAAATCAATCTTACAGATTTATCTAAATACAGCACTCTGCTCTCCAGGCTAAAATAGTTTGTGGCATTTCTGTGTGCTGTAATATAGTAAAAGAGTCCTCCCTCTCTCAGCATTAGGTGAAGTGATATTTTTATATGCACTAACTGCCACTCCTACACGGGGGTTATGAACCTTAGTATGTGTTAAGGAACTTGGACATGCAAAGTGCAGTGGTGTCCTAGTTTCAGCCAGAACAGAGTTAATTTTTTACAGCAGCCAGGAGAGTGGTGTGGCCAGACCCCAACGTTATTTGATACCACCTCACATCATTAGCAGGGTGGAGAAAGGGACTCTGGGTGGTATGGAAGAGCCAGTTGGAATCTGTCATTTCTTTGTCCTATACATTTTGTTACTAATATTGATGTTGCTCCTGTTTGTTTTCTTATCTTATGGCTGTTTCTAGCATTGCTCTTAGCTCAAACCATGATCTTTGCCTTTTGTGCTTTCAATCAGAGCAGGGAAGAAGGGGAGCAAGCAGCATCTGGTTTGGGAGAGTCTCAGTGGGAGCACTAAATGTTGAAGTACCATTCCCACACCACAAAAGGCATTTATTACCATGTATAGCGCACTTCCATTTCCATGAAACCCCTTTCACACTAGAGCAGCTAGAAATTAGATGTTCCCAAATTTTGAGAGCTAACAAATAAATGAAAAAAGCAGAAGAGCAGAATGTTTATACCTGTGCCACTGAATAGCCTATGGAACAGGATTCAAAGAGAGATGGAGCAAGATTGGGACAGTTGGATATTGTCTGAATTATGACCACTGAACACATCAGTGGTGAGGAGGTGAAACTACAGGGGATCCAAACCACTAAATTTTCAAAACATCAGGATAGGGTTCTTTGATAGGCATTTAAGGGCAACACAAGTTCTTCCCAAGGAAACTTCCAGCATCGGCCCAGAAGGATTCCTAAGATGTTCTGTTTTCAGAAGTTCTTTACAAGTAGCATCACAAGATGTCCCAAAATTCCTTGGAGTGCATTCCATATGGAAACCCATAAGAGTGGATGAGAGAGCAGAAAAAACTAAACACACATGCATCAGCTGTGCTATTAAATCAGGAGTTAGCCACCCAAAACAGTCAATAATTATCTCTTAGAGGAATAAAGAGGCAACAAAATCCTGAAGGCACTCAGCTCAAGCTACAGAAGACGTGAAATATGGATGTAGTAAAATAGGTGGATTTTTACTGTAATAAAAATATAAGAGGACAATCACATCTGTCACCAGAAAGATTAAGTTTTGAGAGACATAGTGTATTAACATGAGCACACCTGCACACACACAGGAGAGTGCCTGTGTCAGGGTGGGCCTCTGGGCACTAACACCCAAGGTATATTTAGAATTGAGCTCTCTGTTCATATCTGTCAAGGCAACTATATTATTTTACAAATGAAAAGGAAAGCTTGTTATCAAAGCATCACTAAATTACAGTTACTTACAGCAGGTACCTCTCACCATCTTTTGGTTTACTAAACAGAGGTCATGATTCTATTCCCACCAAGATCTAAGACTGGATTCCCTGGGGAAAAGGTCAAGGCTTATATGCAGATGATTAAAGAGATGTTCTCTCCTGCACCTTGTTAAAAAAAATAAAAATACATGTTTTCTTCACCAGAAAAGCCTGCTAGGCAACCATTTTCCTGATCTTCACTATCTATTTTCCTCAGCAGTCTGACTGTGTAACCAAAAGACAAATACAACTTCTGCAAAAGGATCCAAGAACAAGTAATTTCTCATGGTGGCACTTGCTTCTTTGATGAGCCTACAGAACAGGAGCACACAACAGCTTCTTTAATGCTTGCAATGTTTTTCTAGTAAAACATTGTACACTGGAGCCAAGAGAACACAATCTCAATATGACTCTCATGCTTGCTTTTTCTTGTTCCTCTCACATTGGGAAAAGCTCACAAGCCAAAAAGGGCACTAGTAAAGTTTAGCTTATAGTGTGCAGTAATGAGACTGTGGGAATACAATTTGAGGGAAGAGTATGTGGTTAACAAAAAAGAAGCCTGAACTAAGCCACAAAATAAGTTTATCACACTCTGAAAACATTTTTCCTATAACAATTAATTTTTCATAAACAGTCTGTTGAGGATGAACCAGAAAATAAGAATTCTATTTTGGATACAGTTTTGTCAGTGACAAGTGAAAAGTGGAAACCTCAGAAAATCCGTAAAAACTTTCACATTAGAAGAGTCACATAAGAAGAGCTGTTAACACAGTAATTGGGGTCTCCCATGTAATGAAAAGTTACTTTAACCTTAGGCTATTTGTCTTTCTGGAGTGTATAATATTTTCTCCATGACCATCCAGACAATTCCTTATCCACCAAATGGTCCATCCATCAAATCTTTGTCTCTCCTGTTTAGAGACAAGGATGTTATGTGGGGAAGTGTCAAATGCTTTGCACAAGTCCAAGTGGGTGATGTCAGTGCTCTTCCCTTAATCCACCAATGCTGTAACCACATCTTAGACCTCCAAATTCATCAGGCACCATCTGCCTTTAGTGAAGATGTGTTGGCTGTCACTGATCACCTACTTATAACCCATGTAGCTTAACATTGTTCCCAGGAGGATCTGTTCGTGGCAAGGGTTTAGTCTGACTATAAAATTGCATTTTCTGTTTAAATGGAGGTCAAGAATCCCATGCTAGCTGTAGACTTACTGCTTCTTTTTTTTCCATTTGCAGCTAGTGTATAAATCACCAAAATAAGTAACTACAGAAAGCAATAAGCAAAAGTTGCTTGTTCAAAGGGAAAGTTTCAAAATTGAGAAGTTTCATAATCACATAAGTATCTTGGTAGCAGAAGAGAGTCATACAAGAAGAAAATTTATTGTCCCTAAAATAATATACTAACTCTAGAGGAGCTCTGCAAAATGCAGGTGGGCACCTGCTAACTTTTCCAACAATGCAATGGTTGGCCTCCATGGCACAAGTGCACACTGAGCATGAAAATCTGACTCACATCGCACAGGAAAAATTATTTTCCCTGCTGAATACAAATACCCAAAGTTCTGCATCCTAATTTTAACTTGCAAATTGTACTGCTACAAAAAATATAAGCCCAGAGAAGGCTATAAAATATAAAACTTGCTGTAGGAACTCACTGCAAGGAAGCATGGTCAGCAAGCCCACACTCTCCTCCATAAATATTTTAAGTGTTAATAAAACAGTAACAAAGACAGAAAGACACTAAAAAGTATATTTGACATTCGCTTTCCTCCCACTTATTTTAACAGTGGACAGACAGGAGGAGAGCAATGGCAGCTCCTGCCCAAATAATTTCATCAATCCAAACATGATCAATCTTACAGCAGACAAGAGGAACAAAAACGAGCCACCATCTGTGGTGTCTTCTGGGTGGCAGCACAACTAGCATTTTCTGAGTGAGCTGACACTCATGTCAGAGACAAGAGATGCATGCTGGTTTTAAGAAACTTTTGTATCATTCTAAATTTGTTTTTTATAATCTATATTGAAAGATACATTGATGCCAGGAGTAGCAAGCTGCTTTTTTGTGAAAGATGCTAACAACATACCTTCACAGTGGCTGTCATTGTATCATCGTGGTGTGTTACACCACTCTGAAACTACAATTCACTGCCAGCAATGTGATACCCGAATTTAATCCAGAGCTCTTTGCACTTTCTGCTGCTTGGAAGATATTAAAGACCTGCCCTGAACATGCATTGTGCTGAAAGCTGCTAAAAAAAGTCCATGTGCAGTGAGGAAACCTGGAATACTGTTTTGGAGAGATTCATTTTTTGAGGTAAAAGTTTACCATGGTTGAAGCAGTAACAGTAAATTGTGACTTGATACACAGACATCAATCTCCCTTTCAAAAGACAGATCCAATACATTAATTGCTAAAGTGTCATCAAATATCTGACAGATCAGACCCAAATGGTGTGGTGTGCTTACACCAGACGGCAATGTGAGTCTTAAAAGTAAAGTTACAGACTTCTTTGCTGTAAGGTTTCCAAATGGGCATGTTGTGCATGTTATTTATGGACATCTGCCCAGACCTTCAGAAGAACAACTCAAGAGATGCGAACTTCCACCTCAAACTCAGTGACAACACCTCAGTTCACCAGTTTAACTGTTGAAATACTGATTGCTTCTGCAAACAGCCAAAAGAGTGAGAAAAGCCAACAGGGAACTAGAAGTTACCATAATGGAGGAAAATTAAAAATAGGCAAACAGAGGGAAGGGGAGTCTAGTGAAGGACAAGAAAGACACAGACACATGTAGTACTGAAGGAAAGGGACACTGAAGAGAGAAGAGGAACCACAAAACTCCTCTCAACCTGAGAGACCCTGAAAGAAAAGCCAAAACATTCTCCAAGTCCCCCAGCTCACTCAATCTTTCTCTTTGTCCCTTCCCAAAGCTTCAGACTGGTCACTATAGCCAGTGAACAAGGTTATGCTGTGGCAGGACCTGCACTCCTGCTCTGCTGTCCCTCAGTTACAAGGATTGGGCTTCTCCCAACTCGTTTACATAGCAAACAATCCTGCTAGAGCCTCCTCATTGCACCCAGGGCCCCACAAACCACCCCAGAGAGAGCCCTTGCTGAGCTTATGACTCAGGCAGCTCTCCCTCCGTCCTTGGGGGAAACATGAGGGAGCAGTGTCAGCAGAGACCCCAAAAGACAGCCCCAGCACAAGACACCATAGTTTAACTTCACTACACGAGTTTAACTTGACCAACCTGATCTATGTCGCCCAGAGCCAGGCACCCATATGCCAGAGAAGCAGATAACAGGCATGAAACAAGGTATTTACCTCCTGTCCATGCTGCTGCGGGCCCCGCCCTGTGCTCCGTGAGGGCCGGTGCCGGGCACAGGTGTTCCCTGTTACCTGTCCAGCCCCACAGCTGCTGCCCCTCACAATGAGCTCCCAGCACCCAGGCTGTTCCACGAAACTTTCCTCCAGCCTCAGTCATTAACTAACACCTCATGTTTCAGCCTACACTGTCCTGTATGTGGCTGTGCTTTGACATCAGTGGTACTTATACATCACAAAACCCCCGTTTCTGTTGTGGCCAGGTCAAGCTGCTGCTTTGTAACAAGCAGTAACACCACTGGTCTGGTTTGTCACCCACGTTGGACTAGGGCAGGGGGATGCACAGGGTGGGTCCATTGAGCCTTTCCCCCATGCCTCAGATTTGGTTCTGACGTCCATACACAGTACTTCATGGGAATATTCATCACCCTGACTGGGCTTATGAGCTGGTTGCTCAACAGGCAACAATGTACTGCAGAAAAATTGCAGATTAAAGGACATTCTGCTGTCTGGAGCAGTAGGTGTCTGCTGGTATCTGCTGGTTACAGCCCACCTACAAATAAAGAACTGCACCCAAAGATGGACCAGGTGCCACTCTGTCTGAAATATCCTCTGCTCCTTTAACCTGCACAGAGCTATTGCTGTGGCCAGGAGTGGCTGGAGGCTCACAATACAGCTGGTGCTGTGCCTGCTCCTTTAGCACAGTCCTCAGATTGAGCTGGAGCTCTTCGTGCTGCAGCTGGCCAGAAACCTAAACACAGCATTGCTGAGCTGTTTTGAGTCTCAATATTTTTACAATAAAGTCAGGAAGGGAGCACACTCTGGCAAACTCATCTCTGCTTACAACCACCACTTACCGTGCAAAACACAGCAGTTCTGTGAGCAGGGCTTCCCTGAACATTCTCCATTCAAAGGGAGAGGGAAAGCCAGTTTTTAAAAACTAGGGCAAAGGCCAGTAAACTACCACAAAATTACTTAAACAAGGAACATCAGAAAGCCAGCTTTGTAAATGTAAATCTTATATGAGCTTCTGTAAGTAAGGTTAATAAACATGTTTTGCCTCCCAAATATGATCATCAGCTGGAGGCAGCACCACCTCATCGGTGAGAAATTTCCAAGAACTTTGCAGAACTAGGAAGAAGTAAAAGCAATGATTAACATGACTGTCTGCTCTACTTTATGTCTGACACCAAAAGTAACATGCTTGTCTGACCCACAGTGTATTTATACATCCATATCTTATAGCTTGCTCTGTCCATGACTTCATCAGCAAAAGGTGTTTAGGGTTTGCCTAGCATTAAGTGGCCAGACAGAATGCATTAGTCTAGAAATGGATTATTAAATTCCACTGTCAAACTGAAGTAGTCAATAAATCCAGAGGAATGGAAGTCCTTCAATTACATATGTGTACAATTGTGTTACAATGCTTTATGTGTACTCTTTAAAAAAGTTCCCAGTTTGGTTTCAGTCCTGTTTTGATTTCTTCCTTGCCTAACCCTTTACTTTCTCCTGTCAGGACTTGTCCTACCTCAGTGTGTAGTACTGCCAGCTACTGAGTTGCTTACATCTTTTTGGGAACCATCCCTACTCAGCAAAGCGAGCCAAGTCACCACATATGGATTCTAAACTCCAGGACTTCAAACCACTCACGCAGTTGAAAGATCACAAATCAATTCCATTTCTTCCAAGCAGAAAAGGACACACTTCCAAGCTGATGGGAGAACTTTCT
The DNA here is from genome assembly GCA_013389925.1 of Aegithalos caudatus. Lineage (NCBI taxonomy): Eukaryota > Metazoa > Chordata > Aves > Passeriformes > Aegithalidae > Aegithalos > Aegithalos caudatus. The sequence continues at coordinate 551,261 of WEIU01021644.1, read as the reverse complement.
TCCCTTTCAAAATGCAAAGGAAGATTCAGTAGAATGCCATTGAAGTCATAGGATGCAAAGCTGTGACAGCCCCACCCTCTCACCTGCCTACTCAACAGCAACACTGAAAGGATTATTTTCAATTCATCTTCAGTCCAATCAACCATTTGTTTTTAAAACCAAAACCACTTGCCATTTTTTGTTGCTGCCTTCCAACCAGCCCATGCTAAATTTGTACCAATAGAGATTCCACTGTCATCCACATGGGATATCATCAGTAACTTGGATGAAACCAAGCATACTCTAGCCACAAAGGACCAGAAGATAGAGTGCCCTTTTTAAGAATTAAAAGACAGGCAGAAATTTTTATAGTTGTTGTTGCTGGTTTTGTTGACTTCTGATGAGAGTTACCAGATAACATATGCTCTTCTGAGTTAGAACCACTTCAGCACCAGAAACCTATTTGTGGGTCCCATTTCAGCAGAATTATTTTCTTCTCAAAGAAATCTTAAGACTTCAGTAAGGAGTCAAGAAGTCACATCCATTTTTTTCGACAGTTTTAATTTTCTTCATCTCCTCACTTACTCTGACCAGGATTAAACTGGATTAACAGAATGGGCATTATTTGGTCCTGTCTCAGACTGCATTCAGCTTAAGTTTAAAACTTACATTCAACGTACCATGATTTTTCAAAAATGCTCCTGGTGGCAAAGCACTGTATAGTTCTTAGCAACCCATCACATAAAATATTTATTTCTCCACATTTGTTCCAAAAGTATATGCAAAAACAAAATTGCAAAAAATCTGAACAATGTAAAAGGGTGGCTGTTTTTTCTTCAGGTCCCAGTAGCACTGAGGCTGAGAAATCTTGCTTTTAAACTAGATAAAGCAATGCCCTCTAGTGTTCTGTGGAGAAATCCCATACAAGATTGCTGAAAGCCTTAAAAAATTAATGTACCATCTCAAGTGACAGTCAACATTTTGATAATTTACAGCTCATATGCAGCATCCTTGAATTTTTCTGCATATGACTGTGGCTTGCAGAACTATTTGGGATCTGCTCTTTTTGTTCTCTCCACTGCTGATACTTGCATCATAATTTCAAATATCATCTGTGGACAGTCTTCCCACCTGGGGCACGTGTGAAATCACATCACACCACCCTGCACCTTCCCCAAGTACACACAGCATTTGGTACCCTGTGTTACTGACCATCACACAAGCAGGATGTAACTTTTGGCTTGAGGCACTTTCTTACAGAACTCCGAAGTTTAGTAGGATTCTTTAGGGCAGCAGCTGTCCCAAGATATTGATAAACTGCAAACAGAACTATCCAAATTCAAGAAAGACTCAAACAAAGCATTCTCATAGTTCAAAAAAACTCCTGCAGAGCTAGCAAAATATTTATTTACATCCTGTACACATTACAAAATTCAACTTTGCATTCCACAAAGGACTGGAAGAGACTTTATATCTGGAGGTCTGAAAAGCAACAGGTAAAGGCTTTGATGAAGGCTGCTCTTAAATGGGAATCTAGGGCTCCTTAAATTTTACCATCCATTGCTGAAAGACAACTGCTGGGCTCTCATCATTCAGACAGATTAAAACTCGAATGACTTTGATTAAACTTTTAATCACATCAAATACTTTAAAAATAATTAACAACAATAAAAAATCCTGTTAGAGCACTGTGCTTTTGTTACTTTACATGACATTGATCTGCTGCAGACAGAAACCACAGATCAAATGTGAAAGGGAAAAAAAAAAGAAAAAAAGAAAAAAGAAAAAAAAAAGGGATTGTAAGGAAACACCAGTTCTGCCCATTTCCTCTCTGAAATAAGGGAAAAAAAAAAGATGAAACTGACTATTTTTCTGGCAACTAAGGGGAAGGGGACTGGTACACTTCAAAAACTGCCAATACAAAGAATACAAAGATGGCATCAGACAGAAATGCCCCAAGCTCATTTGAGGGGCAGCAACACTTGACTGTCAGGTGAAAGAAACTGTATTACAGTTGTACACAAGCTCTTTTCCAAACACAATGATTTTTTGATTCTATTAAGTTGCTGTCTGGAATTTGTTTCTTGTATGAACAATGGCAATCATTACAAGTGTGCCTTAACAGTGATTCACACTCCTATTGGGACATTCACTGGAGCAAGGTTAATTACAGGTGTGGTTTCTTCAGAGGAAAGCTAGCTTGGCCCCTTTGATAGGTAATAACAGAGGCTGAGCTCTTCAAACCAGGCATCACCCTGCACCTTCTAGAGGAATTTATTCATAAAAACAAAACATCAGAAGTCTCTTTAAAAATTTTTGTTCATATAACTCAAGTTTCCCAAACAAAAGCCTGCCAGAGTGACCATGCAAAAGTATAAACAAAACATCAAGTGAGATCATATACCTAGAGTAAATTCTAGACTTGATATGGCACTTGTGGTGAGCCTTTTAGGGTTCTATATATGCAGCCCTTGTGTCTAACGCGGTAATTCAGAATTTGGATGTAGAAGTGGGACCAAATTAGACATTTTTAAAATTAGGTTTGAGCTAGGAAACTCCACTTCAAAATTTAAATTGCATTTTCCTCAGAGGGCAACCAATACATGTTCTAATTAAACAAGCAGATACTTTTTTTCTTTTCTCTAATGAGGGGTGGTTACTGCGAAGCATTCTGGCCTGCAAAGAAATTATTTTTGATCTTGTTATACATTTAACCAAATTAAGAGAGAAAACAAAGCAGTTTAGAGACCATCCAAAAGACAGCCAAGGGAAGGTATTCAGTGTTTGTACCACTGCACTAGGAACTCATATTTCTTACAGGTCTAACACAATACATTTGTGTTATTGAGTCTATGCACAGAACACTATCTTGGAGAAACTGCTTGCATGTATGTTAAAAAAACCCTCTCAGGATCAGATTCCTCCCTGTCACACTGTCATTCTGCTTGCAGGGTGTAGTGTGTGGAAAGGATCATTCAAAATCCAAGGTGCAAAGAAAGCAATGGAAGGATCTGGAGAAAAAAAGACATTTTCTTGAGAACCCAGTCTCCAGCCTGACTGAACAAAGCAGCTTCTCCAGTTCCTTTAGTTTATTCAACAGTCCAGTGTCTTTCAGACGTAGTCTCACCTCCTCTGGGAAGAAGCAGAACAACTTGAAGGAGAATGGAGGAAAACGCTCCAGCATCCATCACAGAGAGTCCACACACATACATGCTGTCTTTTCTTGGCAACATGTATGTTGTTCTGCAGGGTTGGGAGCATTCTACATTCTGCTTCACCAGGCAAAGATGCCAAGAGTGCCCGGGTAAGACACTAAAACCACTTAAACTGCAAGTAGTTCCATCAGTGAAGTATAAATTGAGCTTTTCCATTCTTCACCTTGGCCCTCTTCTTGCACAAGTGCTTTGCTATGAGTCTATTGCTGGTGCATTCTCTGTAATTTCTTTCTGTGTCACTACCTGCAGGTACTTCAGCCGCATGGGAGGGAGCTGCTCATAAAGGTCAAATCCCAAAGGACTCTCTGCATTCAGCAGTCTGTAGTACAGCAGGTGCTTTTTCAAGTTCTGAATAAATAAAGAGAAAGGTACCTAGTCTTTTCCACCGTCTCAAATACAATACAGTAAATCTGCAAATAGTACAATTCCATCAAGATATTTAATTACATCAATAGAAGAGCCATGAAAGGCAAATTTCTTCCAACAAAATTCACTTCTTTTTGTATGAGAATTCCTCTTCTAAACACAGCTCCACTGTCTCCTCAACAGCCCCTCACAATGACTTCTTGCCAGATACCCAAGTGGATTTTTGAGTGTGATCTCATAATTTACTCTGGACACTAATCGCAGAGGGCCCAATGACCCAGCTCTGTCCCACAAAGGACAGATTTTGGCAAGCTGCTTGAAAGAAAGAGAAACCTTACATGTGTTTTTCTTTTCAGGGGAAGCATCCAACTAAGAAATAAGACAGATTACTGCTGGCCACCTATCCGTAACTGTGCTACAATCATTCCTCTAGCATCTCTAGCTATCCAGATATAATGCTGCTTGGACAAGAGGCATGGAAATACAGTACAGGAGATTCATCTAGGTTCCCATGGGCTCAGTGTTTTGAGGTCAATTACTACAAGAACTAGTTAAGCGTATTTACAAATATTGCAGGCTAAAATCTTGCTGCTAATCTCCTCTCATTCTCAAATTAGCAACATAATTAAACACAAATTTCAAAAGCCAAATACAAGTCTGTAAGAGTTTCCATGTATGGAAAACTTAATTCCCAGCAGCACAAGCAGAATCTTACAAATCTTACCTCATCCACCAACAGCCACGTCTTCCGCAGCATGCTTTTCCGAGCAGCATCTGTCTCCTGGGAACAAAACACATACTTTCCTTAATATGGTACAGTAATACCTTTGCCCAGGGGCATACAGCACTCCAGGATGATTTGTTCATTATAATGATGAGCAGCTTGTTCCAACAGAAAGTGCTTGAGATGTCTTATCACTTAAATCCTGCCTCTCTGCTCCTTTCCCTGATCTGAATCTCAGCTGACTTCTCAACCTTCAGGTCGAACTGCAGATGAGAGGTGAAGTGTTGTTAGCACAACTGTTCACTGATAGAGGCCTCAAGGCTATAGGAGGGCTTCTGCTTGGTTACTCAAGCAAAGTCAAAGAAAAGAGTACTTTGCACCTTAAGATTGCTATGGCAGAGAGCAAATCTATTACAAGCTCTCTCCCTGACCACCTTCCATATTCTTTCTGCTTATTCTTCCCCCCACACCACAGAACACATAATTGCTAACCTCAAAGATTTAGGTAGGACTGGCTATCATTAATGCAAGTGCATTAGGGTATAATGAAAAAAGCTGCTGCCTTGTATGTGGATTCTCAAACAGCTGACCAGTCCTCAACACATTTGCTTACATTTTTTGTTTTCAAGTCCCAAAGGTCAGTGATTCATTGCAAGCCACACTGGACTTACAGGGAGAGCAGATGCAAAATCCAAAGACTGCAGCCCTGAAGCTCTGCTATGCATTACCCACCTGTGTTGTGCTTTCTTGGGAGAAAATAAAACTGTTCACGTGGGCCACGGCCACCATGTACAGAACCGGGCACCAGGTGTGGCGCAGCGCACCAGTGACCAGCGTTCGGAAGTACAGCCGCAGGAGGTTCAGGTTATCCTCAGGAGGGGAAGTGTAGCGCTCAAGAGGCACAGGAAACTGCAACAAACCCATCCAGGCAACATTACAATTTTGTCAGGATCTAAGTATTGAGAGGAAGTTCTTGACTTCTAGGGTGCCCTTCCTTGTGCACACCATCCTATAATGAGATGTACCCCAATGGCATGACTCCCATCTGCAGCAGAGCTGCTACAGCCCACCCTGACTGCTGTGACCAGTGTTGTCAAGCTCTTCAGCTTTATGGAGACATGTTTTACTGGTCCTATCACTGCAGCTGATTCTTGGCACAGATAAGATATGCACTTATAAAGTAAGAAGACAGAGCAATTTTGACAGCATCACTAAATTCTATCTCTTGCGCTCTGCTCACTCAAAAGAAATGCAGTCTTACACTTGACAGACCAAATTTTCTTGCTGTTACTCAGCAGAGCACAACTCCAGTATAACTATATGTGGAAAGATGGTTGAGAGGGAAAATGACTATTTCTCTATGCATGGGCAAGGAAAAAATTCTCACCCGAGGTGTGAAAACACTTATTAAAGGGAAAAGTATTTGCTAGCAGAACACAGGGTGCCACCAGCCCTTCATACATACAACCTATAAATTACAAGGTCTCAGTGCTTAAACCAAGCAAGGTTTGGGACAGTTTTCACTGAAAACTGAGCAGCTTCACACGTCCTGCCCTCCAAACAGACACACAAAATCAAGGTTAGAGAATCACAGGCAAGAGCCCAGTAACAAAGAAATACAGAGTGACAGGCAATTGGCAATGAGCATGAGCCAGGATTACCTGCTGCAGCGGCACTCCCAGTGCCCGCAGGATATTTGTGTGCTCCCCAAAAACAGAGAGACGCAGATGAACACTGAAACGTCTCTGTAGAGGTAGCAGAACAAAGACTCCAAAGAGTGGATCTCCAAAGGAGACGCCCTCAAATTGCTCCAGGAGATTTATATAGAGATCGTGGAAGGATGCTAAACCAGGGAGAGGAGCATCCAAGTTCAGGGAGTCCAGGGCCTTGGGTTGGCAATACACAGAGAGAAGGGCAGTTGTGTAGCGGTGGATTGGTGCTTCTAGAAAGAGGTCACTGCCAGTGAGGAAGACACACATAAGCCGTGCAAGTTTGGCAGCAGTCGGGATGCTTTGAAGGATTTTAGAACGCCAGGTTTCCAGCAACAAGACCCACTGCAGGTTCCAGGTCACAGTGTTGATGAGATCAAGTGGGAGAGAGTTCAGTATGGCCCCACGTGTCTCTGCATTAGTCACTTTGTTGTAGAGGCTGATAAGTGGAAAGAATGGCCAGTCTGAAGGCAGGATGGGCCCTCTGACCTCAGGAAGCAGCATTGACTGGATGAGGTAATTCCGCCCCTGGTAGGATGCCTGAGAACGCATAAGGGTGGGCTGCAAGTGGACAAAGTGAGAGAGGTAGCAGGAACGAATGGAAGGAAGATTCTGGTATGATTCTCTCAGCAGGGCACCACGAGTAACCTTTGGAAGAAATGCTGCTGCAGAGCCAGGCTGTGCCAGTTTGGCACTGGTGCCCAGATGCAGAATGTCAGAGAAGTCAGCTGCTTCTGGGCCTCCAGCTTTCCCTTCACTGTAAGGTAAAGACAAACAACAGTTTTAAGAAACAAACAAACAAAACCCTGAGATGCCAAACAAACAACACATCCCATAAATTCATCTCTACAGTCTTCTTGGAACAGAGCACTCAGCTACATCACTGAGCTATTCTAATACAGAGGGCCTGTAAAGCATCAGCTACCTTGGTATTTACAGCAAATTCATAGAACCACATCTGGTTGCTGACTAGCAACACTGAGGCCGTGCCATGAGAACACAATGCCAGTCTCGTGTGGAGGCTGAAACCTTTTGTCCAGAGAGACAGCCTACTCACCAACACAGACATGAGAGTGCTGAGGTGAAATACTGCATATCAGATAAGGCCTAGACAAACCAGTTAGACAATTCTCGAAACAGTAGCTTTGCAGCTGGCAGTAGCAAGCTCAGGGGAACCAAAAGGACTGACAGAAACTGTGCATGTGGAGGGTGTTTGTCAAATCCATATGCCACAATCTCATACCAAAGACTCACCATTTTGTTGACCCAACAAAAGAACCAGAACACCACCACACAAAAAAATCCACTAACAAATTTTCCTTCTTTCTGAAAAAACACAGTAACTCCTTACAGCACTTTGGTTCAACCTCCTACAGAGATGCACCGTGTCTAATTTGAAATGGATTGAGATGAACAAGATAAACTGCTACCATCTTCTTGCCCAGATATGAGAGGATTCATATTTGAGATGCTCATAATTTCTTCCAGTGCAAGGTGGAAGACATGGCAATTGTCAAATCAGCAAATATTTGTGTAAGAACCTCATTAATAAGGGTTTGAGGAAGATTCATTAAGCTTTTCAGGTGATGTCAAATTCTCATTTATTTTCTAGACTCCCTACTCTCAGGATGGCAGATGCTAGGCCTTAGGGACGTTCAGTCAGGAGTCACAAAAGCCTTGTCATCGAGGAAATCAAAAGAAACTGGTCACATTTCTCAGCACCAGTACATCAGAGAAAAATATGCAACCACATTGCTTGCCTGATTAGACAGTTCTATGCCTGGAAAATATGCAAATTGGTAAGTAAAATTTAACTACAGGCCCTTTATAAAGGCCAAAAATTATCACAAAACTGCACTGCCAAAGGGTTTTTCCATTTTCCCCATGTTTTCCCACATACCAGACTAGAGAAAGGAAAAAATGCAAGGCTTACGGAAGAAACTCTGGATTAAAGGCAAGATCCAGTAGGACCTCGTGAGCCAGATGCTCACTCCCTGGCAACAGACGGCTTAGCAATGCCATGGCAACACAGTGATGGAGTGAGGCATGCTGGGTGTAATCCGGACAAGAGCCTGCCTGTACAGGAAGGAAAACAACAAATAAATGCACTCTATCATTTGTCAACAAGACAATCAACAAGGACAGGAGGGTCAAACAAGACACAGATCTCGCTGCGAAGTGAAAGACTGAGGCAGACTGCAAGAGCTGTCAGCATTCATACCAGGAGATATTTCTGCTTCCCCTAACTGCCTTAGACAGTCAGATATTTTTTTAGCAACAGAGTTGAAAACTTTGTTCTTACTCTATACCAAAGAAAGGCAAAAATAGAATTTTTCCATCCAAAGTATTTCTGAACTAAACTCCCACATCAGTAACTGAAAAGATGTTTTTGCTAATAGGTCATAAAAGTCAGCAGCAGAGTAGCCAGACCTAAGTCAGATACAAGAAAGAGCAGGGAGATGAAGGCCAGCTGCCAGTGAAGTCAGTTCCTTGGGGGAAAGAAATGAAAGGACTAAGAACGATACCATTCTCCGAGCCAATGCTAACACAAAGTACTGCAGGTGATACTCGTGGCGTAGGATCCACGCAGATGAGGGAGTCACAGAGGGAGGTCCAGTCTGCCAACTTTGATGCAGATAATCCTTCAAGCCTCTGAAGCCCAGCACAGAGCTGTACTATAAAGGAATCACAAGTGGAGACAAGTATTAGGACAGTTTGTGTTTGGAGGAAAGTAAAACACAGCCCTCTCCAAGGTCCTCCCCCTACCTTCTCTCACATGAGGATTCCTGTTGGCTACTCCAAAAGCCGTATTTAACAATAGCCTTATAAACACCTGCTTTTCTTCTCAGGGCTCACCGTATCCATCATGGACATCCCCATCACAAGTAACCAACAATCACTGACTAAAATTTCCATAGTGTTCTTTAAGGCTGAAATCTGGCCAGTGGCTTAAAATGTTTCTCCTTCATCTGGTCAGGTATTTCCCTAAGTAGCCTATCAGCTAATTCAACACAAGGTGATACAGGAAGGCTTTGAGAAAGCTTATGCTAGGTATTCCATCTTTCTAGGGCTCAGACATTTGCTCTTTATGTCTGCAATCTTCCATGACTTACTCATTCTAAAAATTCAGAACAAACCAAAGTAGGAAGGACCCTCTTCAGAAGCACTGTAGCACTCATTCTCCTCTTTAATATTACCCTGTTTTCCTTTGTTATATATGCTTCAACCATGCTTTTCCTCTAATGACACTGAAGTTTTATATTTTGTTTAGCCAAACAGCAGTTATTCAACTCTATTCAACATTCTTTATAAATCCATCCTTTAAGCATTACCTGCTCTGCAATTCCAGCTTTCTGGTGTGAACTGAATACTTGAATTCAAAGATAAGATGTTTTTCTGATCCTCATCCCACTTTTTATGAAAGGCAGGCTGTTTCTCTTCATAATACTTTAATATTTTTAAAATTAAAATGCATAATAATTTGTTTTTAACAGTCCTTCTAACATCTCTTTTATGCCTGGGAAGGTACAAATACTAACTTCCCTCACAAGTATATCATAATTCACCTAGAATTTACAGTGAAAAGGTTTATTCTAACCTTGCTGGTCAGGCCCTTGTGAATGTGAGTGATGTTATTGATGAGAAATAGGAGGGCAGTGAGGAAGGGGAAAGGTGACTTGGAGCCAACCAGACTCAAAGGAGGTTTGCCTCCAGTGCAACTCAGAGATGCAATGCTGCCAACAGATTCCGGTGTCGGGGAACAGGACAGAGGGTTGCACAAAGCAGAACATGGCCTGTGTGAACAAATGAAGAGAGAGGGGTTAGGTCAAAAGCATTCATAGTGCTGAGGCCCTATCTTATTGAAATGTTGCTATCTATCTGAACTGTACCACACATTGCAGTAAAATGGAAGCCCTGAAGACAGTGAAAGCAAAAAGCTGGTCTCTCAGCTGGTACACCAAGCACTACTGCCATACAAGCTAATGCCAGCGAGCTGTCAGGAACTCTTCAGTTAAATTGGTCCTGATGAGCAGAAATACTGATGCAGTGACGCATCTCTGATGTCAAATACTTGAAAGCGTTGGACCTTTGATTTTAAAAAAATACGCCGTTCCCCACATACATACGCACACCAGGCTAATAAGGCTGCCCACCCACTCAAGACATTTCAATAATAAACTTGTAGGCAAAACCAAAAAGACAGATTATATCTAAAATTGACATTGTAGAAATGCTGCCCTTTATGCACTAATGAAATGCATATTTTTAAATTGTATTCAGAAAGGATGTAAGTTTACTGTACATGAATATGACTGTACAGATCACTCTTGGCCTGTGTGTTCTCTGCAGGTGAAACTACAAACTCCCACACCAGCAGTGCTTGCGGGGCCCAGAGTAGATACATCATGTCTATATAGGTAAGACCACCACAAAGAAGAGTGACCACAAGCAAGCTGCTTAATTGTCACGGGGTAATAGGGCAAACCCTGTCAAAGAACCACATCATTACTCTATGGCAGAAAACTAACTGCTTAAATGCTCTTCTACCACTGATATTACATGTAGGAGATGAATAAACACACGTACCCTGAACTCCTGGATCTAAACGGCCCAGAGAGTTTAGACAAAATTGTAAAAATATTAGGGCAGAGATCAGCTGACTCTGGTTTTTACCAGCCAGTGTTAAGAACTGCAAAAATTCTTGCGGATGAGCTTTTACAGCCTGACCAAATCCATTGTCTTCAGATCGCAAAGACAGGCAGAAAAGGGTCTAATGAGTGCTCCTGTGTTGGAAGCTTTGGCGCCAAGAGCTTCAGATCTGTTTCAGTCATGAAAGAACATGGGCCAAACTGTTTGGTGACCATTCAAATACCACCTGAAAACAAAAATTCAAGTGCCCTTTATATCAGATGTTCTCAGAGGTGGATGAATGACTCTCTGACTGCAAGTCAGGCCTTTTAGATTCCCCACTCCAGAAGATTAATCACAGCCCAGTAAGGAGGCTCCCTCTACAGAAGAAAGAGAGAATATCTGCAGATCTTAACTGTTCCAGAACCAGAGCTTATGTTATTCAAATGTCTGGAAAAACAGTTTGGTATCTGTTCTTGCACTTCTCTGCAGGGGTTTTCAAAGCCCTAGTGAAGCTCTGCAGGAGCTTAAAGATGTGAATCTAGTTAAATTCTTTTATATAAGCAGCACCACACAGAGCAGATGAATAGTACATGAACTCACATACTCACCTCATCATGTAAGAGGGACTCAATTAATGCTACTTGTGCTATTTTTTTTAGACCAGTGAAACCAAAGAAGAATCAAAGCCAAGAGTGGCTAAAATAATCTGAAATTGATAGGAAAACCCCAGCTACATGGCAAAGCAGAGAGGCAGAAGCACCAGTAGAAAACAAGGAGCTGGAAACATCTGCAGTCGTCATGCCTTTTCTGTGAGGGGGGAGTGGACAAAGCAGGGTATAGACACAGCCCTACTGCACTCCAATTCCCATACCTGGGGCATATTGCACAGGGAAAAGAGGAGAGAAGGGGGGAGAGCTGTCAAACAGTATAGAAATGGGGTTCTCTCAGCTTCTGACAACAGCATCTTAGCAGTGGAATGGTTTTACCTGAGCAAGTCCCACATGCTGTCTATGGCTGGCTGCCTGAGAAGGGGCTGCAGCAGCTCCGATGTCAAACCTTCCAGTTCCTCTAAGCAGTCAACTGGATTGACTGATGGCTGTAGAAGATGGAGAATGACAGGAGAGTGAATGATCATAGCATCCAGTGACAGCAAAAAGACAGACTGATTTATTTACTTCTCTGTGTTTATTACCTTTTGCCAGACCCCATCACCTACATAGTGGTACTGCTCTAGGTTAGAGCTGGCCTCACAGCTTATAGACTGGAAGCTCAGAGCTGGCACCTCAAAGTGTTCTCACACTCAAGTATTACAGTGCATCCCAGAGATTCTTAATTGGCTGGAAGCAAGATATGGGATCCTTGGAATCAAGATTCCCTAAATAAAAACTTGGCTAGATCCCCCTCCCATCTACATGTTTCTATTTAAATTGAAGATGACACAAAGATGATCAGAACTACCTTGAGAAATCTGAGTGGCACCATGAGGGTCTCCAAAAACAAAACAAAACAACATCACCTGCATAAAGTGTGATTGACCTACCCATCAAAGCATTACTGTGGATGAACACACTGCATAGAGGAGGAACTGTGGCTTTTAGAGAATCATCCAAATTCTTCTGACCCTAGTAAGCAATATTCCAGGTTGAAGGAACATGCTGGCAAATTTTAGGACTTTTTATCTTCATTAGAATGCTGCTTTGGGATACAGAAATACTAATTTCCATTACATAAAATCTGATTTTCCCCCAGGTGAAATCTGCCTCCAGATATCAGTAAAACCTTTGTGAAGATGTTAACCTTAGTTTTTAATAGTCTAACAAAAATATTCCAAGAAGGTCCCAGTATACACTAATCTAATTACTATACAAGTTAATTTTTTTGCACTAATCTATTGAAACATGCTATGTACAATTTTTTTTAATCAGCTAACTTCAGGATGACTGAACTTCTTTTTAAGTGGAAATTCAAAAACCCAGCACAATTCCAGGACTTAAAAAAATGTTTCCTCAATCACGCTTCTGGAATATCTGTAAAGGTTTCAAAGGAGCATTAACCTCTTGGCTGTCCTGGTTCTCTAATGCTCAGGACATAATCACAGCCTGAGAAAGGTATACCAACCTTTGGGGCCCTGAAGACATCTTTGAGAGATACTGGCAGTTTCCATCCCAGCCATAACTAATAAACTCAGTTGCTTTTGGCAAGTTTCAGAGGAGCTGCACAAGTGTGAATAACTGCAGCCACTAAATAACCCCCACACCTTCAACACAACTCTCCCAAGTAGGAACTAAGACATGTCAATTGGGCAATAAAGAGGAAAATTGCATTCATCTTTAGAACATGAATCTTTAAGGTAGCTAAAGTGTGAGACATTATTATTATTCTTCAACAGCATCACACTGACATGTCACCTTCAGAAAACTCATTTTAAAAGATGATCACATACTACAACTGTGTGTTACAGAATTTGACCTTGAATGTCAGTGGGGCAACAAATAAATTTATCTTTATTATTTCCTATCCAAAGTTCATACAGCATGACCCTTAATGCTCCATCTTCCACCCAGACAATTGCAGTGTAGGCGTCCACATGTAAGCTCTTAGACCAAAGCAAATGCAAAAATGCATGACTTGATTTATCCCACTAGGAAAAATGACTGTCAAATAAAATCACATTGTATTTGCTGTATGCTTTGGAGCTCTGTAGTAAATCAGAACAATCACATACCTTGATTGAGACTCTGATCCCAAAGGATGAAAGGACAAAAAAGGAAGACAGATATTTGGCACTGTTAACAGTGCAAAATAGCAGTTATTAGGGTTAGCAGACTTAAGTGACCTTGAATGTCATGCAGCCTAGATATGAGCTGAGGTAACAAAATCAGTGCTCAGCTAGATGCCTTAATATCTGTCTTTTTCAGTACTGCCTGTAAGTTCCAGTTTTCAGAGGTAATATACAAGCTGATGATGGTGAGCTGAGAAGACAGCCTGTATTTTCAGGCCTTACCTGTTGGCTGTAAGCACTGTAATAAACTCCCAAGAAGATCACACAAGTTGTGGTCAGAGGCTGGAGAGTTTGCCAAGTTTCTGTCTGGGATATCTGCTGAAGGATTTTTTTCAGACTTGTCTCAAGGAAAGGCTGTAAGCCTGACACTTGACTCCATGCTACTGGAGGAGGTGGAATTGGTTCACTATCTTCTGAGTTATTGCTGAAACAGAATGGAAGAATAACACAGGACAGCAGATAAATATCAAACAACTGTCCCTCTAAATCATCCATTTTAATAGAAATATTATATCCAACAGCATAACTAGGGGGAAAGTCTTTGCATCATCCCACAGCCCAGACCAAATAATTTAGGCAGAAAGGATAAATGTATAATGTCCTTACAAAAGCTGAAGTTGCTTTTCCTGCACTACTCTGCCCTTTAGCTGTGCTCTAGCTTAACCAGAAATGCCATCTCAGTACTCAGCTTTAAAGAGTTTCTTGCTGTCCACCAGAAAAAATACCTGTGTCTGCAGCAAATCCTACTGCTTTGATGTCTAACCACCTCTTAATCCTGGACTCATCTTGGTTTCTGCAGAGAGGTTCTTTCCTCCAAACCTCAAGACATTTACTTTCTTTACTCCCAAGAGAAGTTCAAAGTGGCTTGCTAGCTCCTTTCAGCAGGGCATTTGACTAACAGTGCCCTTTATGCCCCCTACTTAATGCAGATTTTGAATCCTGCCTCTGGCCATGCTAGCAAGCATACAGCTGTCAGACCAGACACTACTTCTGATCTTGTGTCAGAGGGAATACACCCCACCATGCAGGGGCTCACATGTGGGAGTAAACAACTGAAAATGAAGGGGAGATAAAAAGGTGACAGCCGAGTCTCCAAACCAAAGAAAGGGAAGATGGGATGCCAGCTACTGAGATGCAGAGAATGGTGATTTATAGAGCTTACCTGCTCAACTTGGCCTGCAGCTCTGCCGTGTATCCTGCTGTTTGTGTCACATGTGTCAACAGAGTGACCACTGCTGCAGCTCGCTGCACAGACAACTCAACCACAGGGCTCTTCCCACTGAGCAACTCAGGCAGGGACTGCAGTATCCTCACCAGCACAGGGTAGAGATCACTGTAGTATGAATTACAGAATAGATATGGTTGGAAAGGGTCTCTGGACATCATTTGTACTTCAATTCCCTATTCGAGACAGGCCAGCAAGACCAAGATTGCACACGGCTATGTCCAGTCAGATTTTGAATATCTTCAAGAATGGAGAGTTTAGTATCTTGCTGTGCAATAATGCTCCAGTATTTGATCACCTTTACAGTAAAGTCAGTAAAGATTACAGTAAGAACACTTCAGTGGAATTTCCTGTATTTCCATTTGTGCCCATTGGCTCTTCACTTTTCCATTGGAAGAATCTGGCTTTATCTTCTTTACACTCCCAAATAATTTATTTAGAGAGATTGCTAAAATGTGATTATGAGAACCATGACCACCATCACAGTAACAAATATAAACTGACATAGAAAAAAGATGACAAAGGAAGACTACTGCTATTCCAATTTCATCTGAATGGGACCTAACTAATACTCTGCCTCCTCCAGGCACCCTGATTATCACTTGAAAAAACTACTTTGATTTTATTCTTGCTGGGGAATACTTCTCAGATTCTCATGCACACTTATAATCTTGCAACTTCAAGTAATCTGCTGTTTCTTTACTCAACATTATTTACAGTGCTAAAATAGTATATACAGGTTTTATTCTTTTTAAATTGTACATCAGATTGTGCCAAAGAACACAAAATGCTGCTGTGGATGAGAATGTCCCTTCTGAAACTCGATACTGGCTGCCCTTTTACTTCAGTTCAGAACAACTCCATAGCCATCTCTCTTCTTCCAATTCAATGCAATTACAGGAAGAAGATTCAATGCTTGAGGTAGGTCAGACCTACACCCTAGGTGCAGACCTTGGTGGTCAAGCAGAAGAACTTGTCCTGACCTGGAAGTCGATGCATCGTGCCGTTTGTCTGCACCAGTCTGCCCCACCCCGGGTGGGGACTGCTGCTCATAGACTGCTCCCAGGTCAAGCAGATTCAGTCCTGGGTGCATTGCAAACCACGTGTTTTGATGTCCTACAACCACAGATTATTCATCCCTTCAAGGGGAAAAAGATGCAGCCCTAAAAAGCTACAGTGGTCTCCCACTGTAAAGGGGAAACAACGGAGTAGCAGTGCTTAAACACAGGAGATAGTGAACAACCGGAAAAAGGCAATACACAGCGTGAATACCCTTAGAAACTGAGTTTTACTGCAGGAGGCAAGAGAAAGCGAGGTGAGACACCCTGAAGGGAACAGACTGAGCCTGGAGAGCCCTCTATTTGCCCCTTTGGAACAGGCTGTCCCTGCCTCTGTTACCCGCACGTGTCCAGCTCCGAGCTGTACCTGTAGAGGTCGCAGGCCTGCCCGTAGCCAGCGGCCACAGCCCACAGGCGGAAGGCCTCGGTGCTCAGCCTCACGGCCTCCTCCCTCGGCAGGGGCACGTCCAGAGGGTCCTCAGCGATAAAGCGACTTAACCGACTCTTCATTTCAAAATTGTTAAGCTGTAAAACAAACCAAGCAAAAAGAAAAGGATGAAGAACAAAAAAGACAAAGGGATAAGGGGCATCAGCTGCATGCAGCGTTACCTCATTGCTCTGACACACACAATGAGCTGCAGATTTCAATTCAGCTCAATCTGAACGCTTCTTGCGTGGCTCAAATCTGCTTTTATTTTCTGCAATCTTAATGAGCAGACTACAAATGATCACTAAATGAGCAATGACCATTAAGAGAGAAGTATTCCTGGAAGGGATGCCGTGGGATACCTAATCCATTCCTAACACAAACCAACTACACCTAAATAATTTCTGATGGAGGTGTGTCTGCAGCACGCACACTCCTGTTTTGGATGGTCTCTGCAGCATTTAACTGATTAAAAAAAAAAATATATATATATAATTATCCTTCTTTAAATAGTCATAAATACAACTCTCTTTGTGAAAACAGTTATCTACAAAAGTACCGAACTGATGCTGACATTCTACTGGGGAGGTCACACTAGATGGGTTTCAGAAGTTCTACAACCTAAGTCTTTCTATAATTCAGTGTTTATTTTATGCAAAGGGTACCTCCTGTCTATTACCTTCATAAGGTTATGGAATTCTGACACCTTGGAAATGTTCTGAGGTTATTTTGGTATTGAATTAAGCATGACATGACTCATTTGCAGTTCTCTAGAAATAATTTTTATCCACCCCTACATCTGGGTATTTTTACTTAACCATAAAAAAGAGCTTCTCTTTCCTTCTCCCACACATACAAAAGCTTCTATGTGCTCTGTCTAAACAAATGAGGCAACAATGTCTTTTTCACAGCACAAGGACATATTATAGGTAATTTAAATTTCAAATGCTTTAGAGACATCTTATAGGGAAATCAATGCACACTAGCAAGAAAGCAAAGGAGGTGATGAGTCAAAACTATAAATTCTGATACCTCTCCTACAGAACAGAGGACAAAAACAAATTTACTTCCAGAAGGAAGATGGAAGAACTTTGTTGTTAGCTATAATAAATTCCTACATTGACAGTTTTGATTTAGTTTTTTATAATCTTCCACTCCCACATTTAAGTGCATGTAACAGAACATATGAGCATGTAACAGTAGCAAAACCCGAGTGTCAGGAACCTTCTAAGCAATTTTTGCATGCCTTGAAATACCTGGAGTACACAAAGCCTTAAGTAGAAAAATATCTGAATTTCACTCTGTTATGATCCTAGTACCACTTACAGTCTTTAAATAGCCCACTATCCATCATTATTCTCTATATTTTACAGCACAGACTGGTGTTCGGTTGACAGTACCAATTTCCTGGGTAGCAATTTGTTAGGTGCTGTTAATAATAGTGAACCAAAAAGCCTAAGAAATGCTCTTTGCACTGTAATGGGTGCTGCTCTTGGTAGATTTCATGCATTTATAGCACCAGCATGACAATCTATATGAAGGAATGCAATTATCTCTGAAGTGGAAAACCTGTCCAGAACTTGAGAGGAGTTGAAAACACTGATGAATTATCTCAGAGTTATTAAGACAAATTAATGGCAGAAAAGTTCAACCAGGGTTGTAAAACACAAGGATAGTGATTATGTCTCTGGTTTATAAAGCCTTATGCTGCCTACCCCTGAAACATGGGCGTGTACACAGCATCACACATCAATGCATATTCTAAACATCTGCTCCTGGTCAGTATCACCCTGCCGGGCTCTGTGACTTTCACATGAGTGCACTACACAAACCATAAAAAAGCAGCAAAAAGCTTGAGACAGCTCATCTACCACTATGCAGGAGAAGCATCATTATTATGACTCTGTCGACAACTCCTTCAAAACACCTAGTGCACCTTCCTCACCCTGGCTTCTTCAGCTTCAGCTCAGTCACCTCAGTTAGCTTTCTTTATTTAGGAAGTAAGGCATAGAGAACAAAGGCCTTTGCAATCAGAAAAGCTCTTTCAGGAACCACTCACCAGCCTGGCTGTTGCATTTCGGCCTCCAGATGCCAACACCCTGATGAACTTCATAGCACTGGCACAAGCAACTCCATGGAGACTGGTAAGTAAAAACCCTGGTTCAGCCACTTTGGGATCCCACTGAGTAGGGAGAAATTCCCTGACAATGGTCTCAATCAGTCGAGGACAGTCAAGCAGCTGCAGAGAAACAGCAGAGAGCACAAATAACTAAAGGTATGCAGTTCATGCAAACAGGCAGAAGACATGCAAAACAGACAAGTTTGTCTGATCTCCTTGCCATAGCTTCACCTGATCTTTCTTCCCTTTTCCCAACCTTTCTCTACTGTTCCCAAGCTCTTATACAGCGGAAGATTTACCTGGCTGCACGCTTCAGAGGAGTGCCTTGCTATATGGGTGAGGATGTGCAGTATATCCAGGACTACTGTTGGAACAGGTCGCACCACCTCTAGGATGTACCTCAGCCGGTGCTGAATCCTTGTCTTCAAAAGTCCCTGGAAGGTGTTATACAAAAAAATTTTAAAATCTTTTAGAGTCTAAACAAGCGCTGTCTGTCCTTCAATTGCTGGAAGCCAAAAGATTACATCTTCTTCAGAGCCTGTTTTAAATTTAGCAGTCATGAAACAAATAAGTTTCTGTGTATTTGTAAGTATGCTGGCAAATGAGCAAGAGTTACCTGAACAGAGCAGAAACAACTTTACTTCTGTTCTGAATCAGACCACTGTAGGGGTTTGGATATTTGTGTTTTCCAGATTATAAAACTCTTAAGTGACAGGGAAATAACCCTCCCTACAAAAGACTGTTAAAACCTACTGTTGGTGAAGAAGGTTCTCACAGACCTTGAACAATTTTGGCTAGACACCACCTCCAGCTAATGCAGCACTCTGTCTGAGACTACCTGTCACATCAGAGAAAGCTGACAGAAACAGAGAACAGACACAAATTCCTATTTTGCAGTAAGAAAAGAGATGTATAGGGATGATGTGATTTCTTTTTATGATCAGAGGCAGTGCCAGGAAACAAATCATCGGTTTCAGTAACTGTGATGCATTCCTGGTTCTGAGAAAAGGCAAATCCTCAATACCTGAATTCATATCACTGATACTTTTACAAAATTTGCAGCCAAGCAAGTTGTAGTTCTAGGCCTGACCAAGTTCAGCAGCTAGACTAAATACTCCTTTCCCAACTATGTGGAACAACTGGGTAACAGACAAGTGAAATGGAACTGCACAGCAATGGGACAGAGGGGAATTTCATTCACAAATACCTTCCAAGTTCAGGCCAGTCAGAACAAGCTGAATTATACTGAACCATGGCACAGTTTACAGAATCACAAATTGATCTCCTGTCTATCTACCACTCTTTTCTACATTTTTAAACTCTGCCACACAACTAGCAGAACACATCTGAAATCATGAAGCCTCTAAACAAGACCAAGTGCCCAAATACAGTAATTCATTCACCCAATGATGCTTTTAGACCAAGTGCTGTTTAAACACAAGCTCAATGATTAAGTGATGTGATCACAGGTTTTAATGATTGAGGTGGGCAAGAGGGGTGCATTGGTTCCACCAAGGCTGAGTTTGAGATAAGGTTTGCTATTTTTAGATCTCGTATCAAAAATACAGGATTAGTTTTAAAATGCAGGGAGAATTCCTTCTGAATGATGTAAAAATCTTAATCTGAGAAATGCAAACATGACATTTGGGGAAATGGTAAATAGCCACCTTATGTCAAATAAAAAAAGACTATCACTGTACAAATCTACTAGTTCTGAACTATCTAGCTGTAATATTCTTGTTTAACTTTTAAAAAATGCATATAGACATTTTAATAATGGTTGGAACCTTTTCATTTTTAATTCAAGTAAGTGAGCCTGAAACTCATGTCTGTATGCAGTCTTTGACGAATTCTTATCAGGTCACCAGTGTGTTTGTTGCTGAATTCCCAAGAAGAAGTTAAGAGATATTAATGATACTGAAATCACACAAGTCTCAACATTTTTAGAGACCAGTAAAATTATCCTTCTGGTAATATATGACAGAAACACAACAACCAAAAGCCAGGAAAGAGTTCTAATTCTTGTTCAGAATGCTCTTGTCCAGCGTGCACAAGAGGGTGAATGATTCAACAGCACACACAGCACTGTGCTGAGCCTATTTTCCTAAAAAAGATTCTGTGTCTAACCCTGTGATTACCTTTACAACATCATATCGGGCCACATCAGGGTCTGGCTTGTTTTCATCCTTTAATTTTTTATCTTGAGATTTCTCTGTTCCATTTAACTCTTCCTCTTCCTCCTCTTCTTCCTCCTCATTGGTAGGGACAAAGGGGAATGCAGCCACCCCTTGGTACCATGAGAAAGTCCAATCAAGATATTTCTATAAGGAATGTTAAAGCACATAGAATAAAATTCTCATAAAACAAGACAGAAAGACAAAGACAAAAACTTTTTGGGAATGCTTTTAAATATAGAATGCTTTACTGATTCCTATATAATCCCAAGAAAACACAAAGACAATAAAAGCTATTCCAAACATCTACAAGTAGCATTGAATGCTTTTTCAGGGAAATTATTTTGGCCTGACACACATGCAGACTTGCAAAAACTATTAAAAAGAATGACTGATGTGGATTAAATTCACTACACAGCTAACAGAAATTTAGTTCAACTAGAAAAAAAAATAGAATTATAAATAAGTAAATAAATAAATAAAACAACCACCTAGGCTCTAGGCATTAAACAGAAATTTGGTATCTATTTGCTTCCTATTTTTGGACCTGTGTGGAACTTAGGTCACAAATAACACAGAAAGATCATGCAAAAATTGGTATTATAAAATAAAGACTGCTTGGTGTATTTGTTCATGTTTGCTTCACTTTTGTTTGAACATCCTCCAGCTTAAGCAAATAGAAAAACCTCTTTTTTAATTCACAGCTGATAACAGTGTCAGGTACTCTCAAGTTCTAGGGTAATAGCCCAACTAGGGTAATAGTTTCAGTTCTTCAGAGAGGGGATTGTTCCCATAACAGACCTACTTCCCCCAAAATATTTTAGAATATGAAAGACAGCCAAATCAAATGCTTGCACTGCCCAATAACTGCTAAAATTTTCCATTTCCTGCACCCACAATCAGAAACAAACACCACACTAGTCAGAAAAGTAGTGGCAGACTTCAATAGCCAAGTACCAAGGAAGCACAAGCTATTATCAGACATTAAAAAAACCCCAATGCAATATGAACTAAAAATAGTGAGTGGATGGCATGGTCAGAAGAGGCCTGACTTGAGCAGATGAGGCCATGAGTCTATCTGAAATACAGAGTTTGGGACTATAGTCTTCCTTCTACCAAGAGAAAGAAAAGCATTAAGACGAGGTAGCTGTGTCATCAAAGGAAATGAAAAGAAAGTTGCTTCCTTCCCATAACCATTGAAGGATGAACAAAACCTTCAAACAGCATGATTTTTATGTGCGCTGATCTTCTGTGTTTATAAGGCAGATAAATCCTGTTTGCCTTACAAAACCTGGAGCAGAAGGCCAGGCTTCCAAACTTGTCCTTTTCTCAGAGACATTTTGAAATTCAGTAACATCAGACTCTAGGAAGGATTCTTTGGGTTAGAAAATATACTGACACAGCATTCACAGTGCTGCTTCTGGAGAGCAAGAGTCTTCTTGCAAGAGTCAGCAATCCCTGCTTACACAAGACATCACACCCTAAGCTTCGATCTGAAAAATCAGAGCAATGCAGACACTTTATAAACCAGAGTAACACCAGAAGAGAGAAAAAGTGCATTAAGAGGCTGATTCATGGTACTAATTACCTACAATGGGTGGGCAGGACTCATCCACCAGAGCTCCATTAGGCTCATAGACAGAAAAGTAGCAAAATGTGGAGAAAACTACCTACTCCTTCATTTCTCTTGCCTCCCACTAGAGATAGATCTACAGGCCTGGTAGAAGTTGCAGGGGACTTCTACCCTATCTTTTCTATCACCAGCCCCTTTGCTGTCAAGCAGCTCTCAAGGAGGGAATTTGTACCACAGTCTACAGCATGCTCTTCCTATAACAGACTGCTTCTGTCCAACCAGGAGTCCAGCCAGTAATCTGGCTGCTCTAGGCTGTCTAGTAGCCCTGAAAATCTAAAAGAAGTGTCAACCTTCTAATAGGAAAAAAAGCATCAGTGAGAAAAAAACCCACATGAACAGGCAAAATTAGATATGTATCAGTGTTACAAAAACACATAGGAACAGCAGAACATGGACAATTAGAGAAGAAGAAAACAGCATTATTACAAGGCATAAGAGAAAGTATGGAGGATATTTAATCTATTAAGAAGCAGAAAAACTATTAAATAAGAAAACAACATAAGAGGACATATTAAAAAGATAAATTCTACATATATATTAGTAGTGGCCTGATATAGACTGCAAAGATATCAAAAGAAGAAGAAACTCTGCAGTATACACTGAATTTAACCACAGGGCAGAGCTAATTCAAACAGAAGGAAAAAAAGATACCTGAATCTCTCAAACTGGGATAACACGCTCCATTGTCTCAAAGCACAGCAATGACATTCTATTCACTATTAAGCTAACACATCCAGTAAACCTTTGTTCAAGCTCCTTACCATGTCTTCTCATTCTGATCCCTGTAAGCAGCTCAGCATAAAATCAAACCCAGGCTCTGAAGGATTATCTTACCTCATCATCAAGTGACACCAGCAGAGCCCGGAGAGCACCAACAGATGCTGCCATGACATTTTCCACTGCATCATCCAGCGAGAAGCGCAGCAGGAAGAGAAAGCCAGCATCAAGCAGCAGACGCAGAACGCTGCCCTTCAGTGAGGAAGCAAACTCTCCAGTCCTGGCCTGCAAAGTGCCAGACAGAGCCAGGGTTAAGGCTGTCTCATCTCAGCTGGATACATCTCTGCGCTGTCACATCTTAACATTTTGCACCTTTACCTCTTTCCAGTTCTACTGTAAAGCTGCTAAACTGTGTGGGGGTTATTCTTCCTTTATTTTATCCTCCATTCATTCTACAGAAGAACACAACTAAAATCCCTTAGTGCAAGAAACCCTCCTTTCTAAAGTCTGCACTCATCCTTTGACCTCATCCTGTTCTGTCCCATTACCCTTCTCAAAACCACCAGATTTCTACTTCTCTGTTCCAGTGCCATTAGGGGGAATATGTTAGCACTTCCCCAAAAGTTAGGTGGAAATGTGCACAGAAGTATTAATTTTGCTTTCTCCTCTTGGCACATTGCTCTATGAGTAGGCTTAGCTCTTTCTCACCTCCTACAGAAAAAGCACATCATGAAGCTGGCTCAGACAACAGGAGTGAAAGGGTCAATGCCAAGAATAGGTTTGTCACAAAAGTAACATTAAAAAACATCAATCTGCATCCATATTAACAAGAGAACTGAAACTGCACCACTGCTGCTGAACAGCATTTGAAACAACCTGTTGGAAGAACAATACTTTGGAACCATGCAGAGAAACCTGCATCTCAGTTTGTTATATCCCAACACAGTTTATCTGAAGTAAGGATCCTCAGTGAAACAGAAAGCCCTGTTGGTGACTTTGCTCATCTTCACTGAACAGCAGAAAACAGACCAGTACCAGAGAATCTGGGCCCTGATCCACCAGAAATTTGAAGTTTGGGGAGAAATTCCTTGAAGTGACTTACCCTTTGAACAATACGACCTAAGACCTGTAGAGCCAATGTCCTCTGTTGTGTAACTTGGCTGCGGGACAGATGAAATAGCTCTTGCAGAGAATAACCAGCTCTCTAAATGGCAGGGGGAAACAAAACAAAGAAACCAAAAAGCACCCTCAGCTATATCTAAACAGAGGCCCCTTAAAATAAGATTACCTGTAACATACTGCATAACAAGATAAATTGCAAGCCAATGTTGTTTCCCACTTTGTGGCAATTGCAGAAGAGACTCCTAATCTTAGATGTCAGGGCAGAAAATTGAACTTCTTCAGCAAAGGAAGTATGTGCACCCTTTTCCAACACCACAGAACTTTAACAGCATTAAAGAGAAAAACCATCAACAGTTTGCTGGAAGTAACGCAGTTCATGCATGCAGACACAATTTATCTTCAGGAGTTTGTTTCTAAAGAAAAATTACTGCACTTTTTAAAGGGTTTTTTTGTTACGAAAAAGCTTGACACAAAAGGAATCCACCAAATCAAACAGAAAACAGAAATGTATGTGCCTTTTCTATTATATTACACCCACCTACCTCTGCTTCTTCTCCATGGTGGTGCAAGCCTAGATGTGTTGGCAAATCAGCATCTGCAGGAATCAATTCTCCTTTTAAACTGAATCGAGCTTGCATTCCCTATAGCAAATGGGTGGAGGGAGAAAACTATTACTTCTATTGCCGTCCACTCACTTAATCTCTTAAAATAACACTTTTTACATCACCAGCTGGAAGATGAATCTAAAAACTCCTCAGGCTTCAACTTTTTTGAAAAAAAGCCTATCCTTCCTTTTTTCTCAGTTTTACACCTATTTCATGCCAGATAACAATGGCTAGACTCACTTTCTAGCTCTCTTGCATGCTACAGACTGAACTGATCCTCTATCATCCCATCCTGTGAAAGAAAATGAGGAATCTTTCAACCTGATGATATCCCATAGACTGAGTAGCCAGAGGACTTGTTTTTGAAGCCTTCAAAACTCTTACTGCTGAGAAGCAGGATCCAGACACAAACATGCAAAGTATCGGTTTTGCTTTCAAACCTTTTTGGTTTTCTTCTGCCGAGGTGAGGGCAAATCTTTCATCCATTCCAGCTTCTCAAACTCAACATTGTCCATGTGAATCCACTCCTTCCTGGGCTTCACAGGCAGATCATCGTCTTTGTGTGGGGAGAAAGAAACGTCAGTCTTACTTTCCAAGGCAGTGATGAAGGAAATACTATTCCTTCTTTGGCAAGCTACTTGGCTTAAAGACTGTATCAAATGGAAGATTATGTAAAATAAAAAGAAAACAATTTTCAAACAGGCTGTTGTCTGATGCATAAACATCAAAGGTTTAAAGCTATTTTCATCTTTCATGAGAGCAAGTAGAGGAAGTAAACAGCACTGTAATGAAATTCAGACAAGGCTAATTTAGGAGAAGTTGAACAGAAGTCAGGACACAAGTAAGACAAAATTATCAGAAGCAGTGAAGAAAAAATAATCATCGGCCCTACGTTTGAGAAAGCAAACTAATACCATCCATGGAAGAGAGTGTTGGGGGGGGACATGAAAGTAATTGAGAAGTAATAATGCAGAGTCCCAGCAAATTATTGAAACCCAGTATGATTTTAGCCTAGATACATGAAGGCAGCACAATATTTGTGCTTTGGTTGCATTTCTGATGCTGCTCCTCAGTATCCCTCCCTAAGGGCTTGAGAAAAGATCAAAATGGCTGAAAATTTGCACAGCTTTCCAGAGACAGCTCAGTGGGGAAACTGGACAGTTGAACAAGAATTTCAAAGGTGCAAGTACTAAAGGAAGAAATTGCTAATTTAACTTTATAAAGAGCTTTGACTGCAAGAATTTGAGAAACAAGACATTGGTACCTGACATCACAAGAGTGCCCTAGGAAAGAGACAGATCAGCATGTGGAAGAATCTCAAAAGTGAAGAGACAAGAGATGTATAACCAGGAAAGGTAAGGCTTTCCTACTAGGATACTATCCCAAACCAGAATGAGGTGAGCTAAGAAGTCTTTGCTATCTCAAAAGAAAGCACATGTAAGGACAGTAACAGGCAGTCTAAGGGCATGGAAAGCATTAGCATCACTCCTGCTGGAGCAGCCCAGAACTCATCTGCCCTGCAGCTATTAATCCTAGTACTTTGGTCTTCTCTTGCAAGGAACAACAAGTCCCACTGAGATGCTCTTCTTTCATCTGATCTTTTCCTGCTGATAACTGGCCTGAAACCTAACCTTCTACTTTCTTCCAATTAGCAGATAAACTTTCAAGAAGGCACTCATCCCCTCCAGAATGAAGCTTCACCCTTATGATCAATGTGGTATTGAATCAGGCAAAGAAGCAAGCTTATCTTGCTCAGCCAGAAAGCTGTTCCACAGAATTTCAGCCAAAGGCTCAGCATGCATTTTAATTGAAGTGAAGGAAGAAGTATCTGAAATGTACAAAAGTGGAATGTTTGTGGGTGGTAGATACAACATGAGAGGAAATAAAATCAGCAGAAAAACAAAATATATTGACATTTGTAATTTAACTAAGTGTTTTCTCTATTAATCACTAAATTGACATGGTTGAGCTAATCATTCTATTAAGTAAGATTATGCATGTTACTAGCAGCCCTTAGTACAATGATCTTGTCAACAAGAAAAGATGGATATATATTTGAAGGCATCACCAGACTGTTACTGAGAAATCCCTTTACAGAAGGACAAGCTGGCATTGTGAATGCAACATTTGCACTGAACTTTTTCAGACTTGGGTTACATTAAAGGCTGCTGATCAACCTCTTCACTTTTTGCTTTGCTTCCCCTTTTCTCTCAGTGAGAGAATTAACTTGTTCATTTGATAAGATTACAAGTTGCTGGATAGAGGTTTCACCATCTTGTTTCTAATAAACAGTAGCCTTTTATGTCATTAGAGAGGCAGGTTTGCCTCTTCAGCAATATCTTATTGCTTTGTGTCATCACTGGAAATTCAGCATGACCATTTCTGCTGGGCTATTCATGATGCATTTACTTTGAGTATAAACAGATGCTAAAATTCCAACGATAAGTGCTAACGGCAGATTAATTTTTACATCTCCTATTGGCCAAGATGGACTACAGGCATAAACTAAGGTACTGGAAAGGCTTCCCTTGCTTTTTTAACTGTTTCACCTCACCCTTTCTTTGTTGTTTCAAATATACTGGGAAAACTCCTCTTTTTTTTCTGTGCTGTCTTCTATAGGAGGCAAAAGATGTCAGCACACAATGTTTCAAATTGAGCTATTCCCAAGAGCATTACTATTATTACCATTACAGGCTGAACAACATGCTTCTATTGCTCCCAGGAGATGAAAAGATGTCACTTGACCTGGTGCTACTTGTGCACTCAGTTGTTCTGGGTCTAAAAATAGTCCCTTTGATTAAGATGGATGCGTGGAAAAGTAAAACTTGGGGAGAAACTGCAAAAGGACTGTTCAGTGAAGTGTGTTCCTCAAAAAGAGGCTGAGCTTTACTTCTGCACATGTACACACACACATACACACTGACAGATTCATCCCTCTCAGCAAGAAAATGGTAAATGTTTGTTATCTTTTGCAAACATCAAGCTGAAATCCCAAAGTGATTCAGAAACTTGTTTAATCAGTCTGCAGGTTACACTGGAACACAAAGGATGCATTAGAAGAGAGGATCAAGAGATGGAGAAAGGCAAAAACTGACATGAAATAGTGGGACAAGTATGTTAGGAATGAAAGTGTGGGGAAATTGACAACGGAAGCTAGATAATCACAACAGAGAATAAAAAATTGTTAAAGAAAAAAATGCAGCAAGGAAAGCAACCATAAGAACAGAAGCCTAAAGGGAAAACTCTTCCTTTCTCTGCCATGAGAATGTATGCGGCTCCTCTTGCTACTGGAGATAAATCAGCTTTGTCCTCATACAGGCATATATTGAGCATTAAAGGGTTCTGTCATAAGAGGCAGTAAGTAGCTCTGTAGCACTCCACAAAAAGCAGGATATTCTACATCTTAATACTTCTCAACGAAAATAACTCTATCCTGTGAAAATCCCTGGGTAGCTTCTGAGATACAAGACATGGAGTGGGGCCATCAGGAGCAGTGCCACACTAAGACATACATACTCTACACGAGCAATTTCCCTGAAATGAAAGTGACTGTCACCTCTGTGCTATCCTGTGAACAAATCATTAACCCCTACCTACCCAACACTCTCTTGTCCCCAACCAGTACCAATTAGAAGAAATTATTCAGGCACCAGCTGAATCTCACTACTACACTCTTCTATTTCCTTGTTCACATGACTGAACAGAAGAGCAATGATGCTTAGTTTAACACAACATTTTCCCTTCAGAGGCCTTAGAACAAATTTTGAAATGCAAGACCTCCCAATGAACAGTTCACTTCCACTACATAGTGTAGCACCTCTCCAATCTGTGGAGCCCACGTAGAGATGTTCCTTTTTGAATCCAAAATACATATTTTTAAAATATCATTATAAAATTCAGATTTGGATCACTACAAATTAGCACAACAATCCAATGTAGATTGATGTGAATGCCACACAAATCTTATATTTCTGTTCAGAAAATTCATAATATGCACTTTGTTTCTTACCCATGATTTCTACCTTCGTATTTTCTTCCTTCCTTACATGTTCTTCCAGACCTGACTCCTGCATGGAAAGAGATGATCTTACACCATGCTGAGCCACAGGCAGAGATTCCACAAACTCCTCCGGTCTGTTCAATTCCATTTTTAATTCCTTTTTCTGGCCTTCATTGTTACCACGTTGTGATTTCAAGAAAGCAACTAAATTGGGATCTGCAAGTATTGACAAAGAGACAGACAAAGATGTGACAGAAAGTCTCAAAATACTTCATATGCCTATAGCTCTTGCTATTTATGTTTCAGTCTTTTCTGTATGTCCTCTTTCTCTTACCAGCTGTCACTTCATTTCAAACAGAGGCACTCCACTGCTTTATGACCTCTTAGGCACAAAGTGGGAGTAACTGACTGGTGAGGAGACACCAGAGATAGAACCAACAAATGTCTTTCAGGGTAAAGCAACCACAAAAACTCTGTTTTCCCAGCTTATGAATAAAGATAATTGCTTCTTTTCCCCACTGCCACTGAAATGGGACATCTAAACAAGACTATTAACTGTAGAAAGAATTCTGGTCTGTGGTCCCTGCCCATGGCATCAATCTGAACACAAGAAGAATACACAGGACAGACACCACAAAAAGAATTACCTGAATCTTTATTGCAGTAGAACTGCAAGTCATAGCTCAGATACTAGGTTACAAGGTGACCTTTGTTTGTTTTGAACTGACTCCCCCTTCCAGTTATGGTCTGACAACACCCAGTAAAAAGACACAGCCATTCTCTGCATGCTTTGGAAAGAAACATTTGGGAGGTAGCATGTTTTGAAGGATAGATTATGTTCATATGGTTCTAGGATCATCATTTTACTTTCAGATCTGCTACAGATATTCCACATCATTCTGGATGGAGTGTGCTCTCTCTGAATACTCTTCTCTAGAAGATGTTGTTGGGATGCTTACACCAGAGGTGAACAGTGAGAGATTTTGCATTGTGCCTCAACAAGGTAAACAAATACTCCAGTAAGCAGTGTCACAGATATATAAACTAGAACATAACACCTACAGTGGTTATTTATTCTTTGGAGGACAAAGGACAAGCAGTTGAGAAATGCTCTGTACCTGAGATAAGTCATCTCAAAAATGACTGCCGTGTCTCTGAAACATCTATCCCGCACTCCTGATTGCTGCACGTTCTCCTCAATGATGCAGTTTAAACTGTCCTTGGTGAAGGACAGGCATTCAGCCCA
The DNA here is from genome assembly GCA_013389925.1 of Aegithalos caudatus. NCBI lineage: Eukaryota > Metazoa > Chordata > Aves > Passeriformes > Aegithalidae > Aegithalos > Aegithalos caudatus. The sequence goes on along the minus strand of WEIU01021644.1, from coordinate 521,528 downwards.
GTCTCATTAAAGTACTCCTATTTTTTTCTGAATGCAAGCAGAGCTCTCACTATCTTACACTTCACTGTACAGCAAGACTGTATTCATTATTTCATCATTTCACACAGCGACAAAAAAGTCACTGATGTCAATCTGTGCATAGTATGTCAGAAACTAAGCCTACTTCTCTCCAGAGTCTCCATGGACAAACCAGCACAGTACCAGCAATAAGACACTGCCCAGCACAGAACTGTGTACCCATTCTCATACTCTTCACACCACAGAATATCATCTGCTTCATAACTAAGAAGTTAATTCAGGGACTGGACAGCATTTAAGATTCACAAATCGTTCACACTCCTGAATATGGAGAAAAGTCTCCTTAATTCACAGCTCTGTGCCTGTCCAGTTCCTAAACCCACCCGTAAGCCAGAAATTTAGTTTAGGAGTTGCTTCATCATGTATAATTCTCTACCCACAGATATTCTGGGAATTCCAAAATTACTCCCCATTTCTTTAAGGCCTCAAAAGACTAAAATATCTACTCTTGTAATCTACAAGGCATATAAAAATACATTGCTTCAGAAAATATTGTTCAAAAATACTTTAAATACATCCCGTCCTTTTTAAACTCCTTTTTAAACTTCACTAATATCCCAATGGACATTATAGTGGGAACAAGGAGCAAAGATCACAAATCACTCACAAGAAGCAGGTCAGTAATCAGGGTATTTTTCATACACGTGCCATTGTTATAAGCAGTGAAGCCAAATAAAATACTCGGGTCTCTGAAGGAAGGATGTACCTAAACAATCTGGCTGCAATTATTTTGTGTAGTTCCTTTGCCACCTTTCCAGTTATACCCATATTGCTTGCAATGAAGTCAAGATAATTAATATGATCTTTAAGCTGAACCCACAAGAGACTTAGGCATCTAAAATGCCACTCACATCTAAATTCGATGCTAGAGGACCTGAAATCATGAGCATTTAAAAATCCTTGTCTGCCACCTACATCTGTACATCTGTTCTTCCTAAGTATATAAATTCATCAAATCAACGCCAACAAGTGTTGCAGTGGCCCCAATCACACAAAGTCTTATCAAACATACCACATTCAGTGTTCTCCTCTACCTTGTCATCAGCTGCCAGAGACAGGCATTCCCAGAGCACCACTGTGGACAGGGCTCCAAATCAGAGACCAGATCCCCCAGAATATGCCTGTACCCAACAGCCTGATAATTAAAACACTTTTTCAAAACGTTAAGGCTAATTGCAAGTTTTTCTGCTCTACAAGTATAGGTTTGAACTGAAATCTCCCACATGCACATATGTTCCCCCTATCCGGGTACTGACAGTTCTGGCCCGAGTTTTAGGTATTTTGGAGGGGAAGACAAAGGATTTTCTCTCACCTCAGCATTGCTATGTCACTGTTTTCTTATCAGCTTTAGAGAACTACATTTTAGGACCTTAACATTTATGTGCAACCATGTATTTAGAGTGCAAGGCAATGAAGTGCACGAATCATCTTAAACCACAGCAGAGGGGTGACGATAAAGACAAACCAAACCTACCCTCACTGAAAAAATAAACACACTTTAATTTCTTCACACTTACATCTTACTCATAAGCTACTGACATGACATGAAAGCAAGATTATCCACATATGGAATGAGCAGGAATTCCAAGTTCCCATCATTTATCTGTGAATTTGCTAAGACTTCAGGACATCTACACATTCAATAATTGCCTCAGCTCTAGAGCTGACCCTGGGAAGCACATACCCAGCTGAGCCAGAAGCCTCGCCTGCTCCTGCAGGATCTCTTCCTCAGACATGGACTGCAGCTTCTCCAAGTTCTCTCTGTGAATAGCTTGAGCTTCCTGCTCACTCTTTAGGCTTCCAAGACCCTCTCCCGTTATAAGACAAGGACGCTGAGAGGTCAAAAAGTCACCATCCTTATCTATAAAAAGCAGCGGAGAAAGCAGTTAGTGATCTGTGTCTACAGCATCGTCAATCAATCTCAATTCTGTCATTAACAGGCTTGTACAATTTCTCCCTTTGTTTTTTTTACCTTGGTAGTAAAGTTAGAAGAGGAATAAAGAAGTGTAGTTTAGCTTCAAACAAAAAATAAAACATTTGTGCTTTCATCCCATGTCACAACAAACATGTTGACATCATTTCCAGCTTGTTTCTCTGGGGGATTGAGGAGGGATGGCAGAAGAAAGGAATTAAGTTTCTTTAAAGCAAAGCAACAGCACAAAAAGGTAAACTGGACCATAATTCACAACTGATGCATCAGAGCATTCTTCCAAGCTAGTGAATACTAGATTCTTTCTGTGCCCAAGAATGAACCCACATTCGTACATCAGCTGAACCATGACCTATTAACTATCTGCTGAGTAAGACAGAAAATTACATTAGGTAAACCAGCTTTCAGAGAGATACAGGGTCAATACTCAACACAGGCATGTTTGCTTCTAACAATGTCCAGTACTCACCTTCAAGGCTTAAACATATTAGAAGTTACAGCAAGGGGCATTCTTCCTACTCTGAACAAAATTGAGACCCCTTTATCATTTGATCTAAATGCATTTTAAATGTCCATTTCATTTAACCATAGCACCAGATAACATGCACCTTTGGTCAGTGTCAGACTCGCCAGCTCTCCTGTAACCCACTACACAAGGACCTGACTTGGCAACTCCACTACTTATGTTTTATTCATATGCTCCATATACTGACTTGGACCATCCCTATGCCCCTAAACCAGACAGCCCTGAAAGCATCAAATCCCTGTTCAAACAGCAGCAACCAGGAAGATTTGATGCCATTTCCACAGCTGTTTTGCATATTGAGCAGAAAGATATAAGACAGGGTGACCTGGCAAAAGTTTCAGTAAGCTTCCCACGCCAGCAACTAAACTAAGGGTTTCAAGGGACAAACACGTTGTTACTACAGGAAATTAAGCTCCTCCTCTTGTCTTGCTTCTAGTGATCCTGCCACAACGGTCTGGCTGAAGAGGCCAAGCCATTTTGTAATCTCTCTGTCATGCTATTACACTTTAGAAGCAATAATGTTCAAGAGGATGACAGCCATAAGCCTGTTCGAGTTCCCTTTCAGCTTTCTCAGACAGAATTATACTTGTCCAGTTGCAATGGGACATACAGTAAGCACAGTATAGTGACCTGGAGGGTGGATTTGTCCACACACAGCACAGCACAGCACACCTGGCAGCTCTCTTACCAACTCTCTGACAGGGGGCAGGGCTGACACAAACCTTAGCCAAATGGTGATAATCTTCAAATGACATCTGGCCTCTATTTCAATGTGCAAAAGAGGGTGTCAGGATAAAACCCAGACACAGGCTGGTCCTAAGCAAACTGGATTGCCCCAGACAACACAAATGAAAAGAAGCCTGGAGATGCTGGTAACAGTTGAACTGGCTTCATCTTTTCTTGTCACGTTGCTGTCAGACAAATAACTGCTAGAGGTGGCACTGACTCATCAGCACTGCCTCACAGCATTCCGTATGGAGCAAAGCCACAGTCTCATGGCAGCAGATCTGGTGATGGAAAACTGAGCTTTCAAACATTTCAGTGGGAGTGACAACCCACATCACAGTGGTCTCAAAATGCTTTCAATACAGAACCACCCTCTTCCTAAAATTGTGGAAATGGGTGATGAAACAAGAAAAACTTTACATATAACAAACAGCATGGAAAAGGAGGACAAGAACCTTGAAAAATAAACCTACTTCCCTGTGTGAAGCAAAATGGAAACCAGTGAGAAAGCTAACCCAATTTTTAAAATGCAACTCCGAATTTTCTCCTTAGAATTTTTAGTTTGCATCTCAGACCATTTCAAATTTATTGCCACAACACAGACATTCCAGCTGACCTTGCGATTCCTAAACTGAGGACAACAATGCTACCCTAATTTAAAAATACAGTGCGCTGGCGTTATGGTAACTAAGGCTATGTAAATACGGTCGGCTGGGCAAGCAGAACCTTCTCAACTTACCACCCCTGCTGCTGGGGAGCGGTGCATCTCCCGCGGATCCCACAGGATCCAAGGCATCCGGAGCAGCAGATCTTACTTGCATGCACTCGGCAGCAGAGGGAGCCGTCGCTGCCTTTTCAGCAGCTCTTTTCGCTGCCATCTTCTGTGCAAAGATGCTTTTTCTTCCAGATCCCAGCTGCACCTGCAAACGGGAAAGCCACGTGTCCATTTTTCTCTCCAGAGTGTCCCTGCACACCTGCCACTAATAAATGTGTAGATCTGATCCTAAAGACACCCTCAGATCAGACTTTGGGACATGATACAGAGAGGCTGCTGGCAGTCACCTGCCCTTTTCTGTGCATCTGTGACTCTTAAAACACAGTTTACTGCTATGACAGAGAGACAAAGACATGGATGCTTTTGGCACCTAGAGAAGGAAGATGATTAATTTTAAGTGAATTGAAGCAAGGAAAACACACCTAAAATGTCACCAAACACAACAGTTCCAGTTTTTCTGCTGTTTGGAAGCTCTGCATAGTTGAATACCTTGCACTTCTGAGTATAAATGGGGCTGTACTTCACTGTGCTCACCACATGCTTGGAACAGACTTCTTACAAGGTGATTAGTGAGCAGCAGGATGAAGAGATTTACACAGGAAGAAGTGGGCAAATAGTGCTAAAATAGTTCTGGCTAAATTACTGTGTTGCCTGCCTAGGTAATGGAAGGACATGGCTCTGAACAGCCTTGCACAGGCAATGCACAGGAAATCCAAAGGAGCCTAAGCAAAAAATCTCTTGCGTGCCCCCAGTCCAAAGAAAAAACCTAAAAGGCAGTCTGAACATTTGGGAGCTGCTTTGTGCATTTCTGCATGAGATACTTCTTAAACTACCAGTTTTTGTGTATTACCCTTGCCTTTCAAAAAAGCTGTCCTTCAAAATAAGCTACCTCCTCAAAGCAACCACAGCTGTCAATCATGTATCAATTCCCAGCATCTGACTCCCACTCAGCTAGCAGTCCTTGCTACTACAGCAACGACTGATAATAGCAACCGCGGCTTCCAGTTTTACAGACGCAGGAAAAAAAAATGTCAAAATCAAAAATGCTGCAAAAGACAACCTGAGCAATCATACTCAAATGTTATGCCAGGAGAAATTAGGTGCAACTTCAATAAGAACCTGGTGGACAAATTAACAGAGATTGCTCCTCAGAGAAAAACAAGCAGAACAGGATTAATTCTGTTACAGCACTGCAGATTTGATCCACCTTAGTGAAATTAGCTGAAGAAGGCTAAACCAAGAAGATTCCAATGTTACTTAACTGCAGGGTATGAAGTAGCTACTTGATGGCAGCCTGGTAGAAGAACTCTCCTTCACTCAGGTGGCATGCCACAGATGTGCTGAGCTAGTTCATAATCTCCAGCATACCAAGTTGGTTATTTTGAGCCCTACCAAGCCCCACTAAGCATTTGGCTTTAATGGTAGAAAGTTCAATTGTTCATGAAGGTGGCATAAAACATATGCTCTGAATCTTACCTCACTTTTTATCTCAGAGCGGTGAAATGTCCTTGGAAATGGGTCTCCTGTGGGCACTGGCATGGTCACTGCTACTGCACTTGTGTCTCGTTCCTGAAGAAAAAAATTCAGACTGTGTAAAACCATTGCAACAGTCAGACATGTTTGTATCATTTAACTGAGAGTAGGCTCAAAATCTCTCAGCTCTGAGCTCAGTCATCAGGCTCAGAACACCTTGTGCTTATTTAGAGACAATGTGAGGCTGTTTTTCAAAAGACTTGGCTGCCAAACTCCACGCATCACTCAAAGAATAAGAAAAAGGAAAACCTAGGCCAGTGCAAAGCAAGGAGAGCATCCCCAGCAGAATCCAGAAACTCACCCAAATCCACACTACAGCACATGCCTGCATGCAATCAGTGTGACCTGTAGGCAGTCAGGGCTGGAAGGCAGATCTGAACCTATATTTAACTGAGAGCAAAAATACATCCAAAGAGCTTTTTTCTTTCAAGGTGCCCCAAAACACTGGTCCACAGTGCTGCTTCATTACACTATAGAAATAAAAAGCATTCAGAGAGCCCTTCATCCCTGCTTAGGTCGCAGCATTCAAATAAACAAACACAAAAAACACACATACAATAATTTTGCTGAAGACTGCTGTAATGTGTCGATCATGACTCTCCAATCTTTCTTCTGCATCTTCATCCTCAAAGTGGACACTAGCACTTTTGATCTTGGACTTTTTTGGAGGAGCTGGAGTTAGAGCTGGGAGAGTATCAGGAAAACCTGAAGAGGGGACACGATAAGAAAAAAAAATAAAAAGTCAGCAGTCAAGTTACTGCTGTATAACCACTGTACAATAGGTACAGATCAAGACCACCTAACAGCACCTTTATTCCTCTGATGAGAAATAAAGATAAGGAGGCAATAAGATAATTAAGAGTCCCCTGGCTCTAACTTGAAATGTGTAGTGGAGAGAAACATGCTTGAAGGTTCTATTTATGTATTGGCACAAGGTCTTTACAAAGAACTCCATAAGCAGGAAAGAGTACTAAGGTTTGACTGCAGGTATTAAGGGAATAAGCAAGGTTGTACAGAAACAAATATTGTCCTTGCAGGTTGTGTAGAGGCATAGAAAAAGCACATTTATGCTGCTAACTGTTTAAAGTGAGGGATTTGTATGATCATGAACAAACTCCTTTCTATCTGCTATGAACAGATCATATTTCCTCTACCTGGAACAAAGTACTGCAAGATTTATATTGCTGCTTTTAAAAAAGCACATGACAAAAGTGTTACAGCTAGTTTTGATGCAGAAAACAAAAGCAAGCCAGATCTGCTGGCTGAAAACTTGAGCTGCTAGAGGAGGTAGATCTCAAAGACACTGGGTCTGGATAGCTGGCAAAATAAGCAGTGAGTGTCCAAACAGTACAAATTACAGAAAACACCTGTTGCTGGCAAGAGAGCTGATAAATGTGGACCAAGGCACCCAAGGTGGTTCTACTGGATGCTAGTAACACTGGACAAGCCAAATTTCAAGGCTAAGAAATAAATAATAGTGCGATAAAGGCACTAATGCAAGGGAAAAGAAACATTGGGTCAAGAGAGAGACAATCTTAATAATTCAAAGAAACAAATGAATTTACCATCCAACATGACTACATCTTTGCTGTCCTGTAGCGGGGGTCTCTCAGCATCTGTGCTCCCTTCCTTCCCTTTCCTCTTGTCTGCTTTCTTCACAATCTTCACAGCAGGTGAAGCTCTGGCTGCCAGGAACTGGTTCTGGAAGCGCAGCAGGTCGGCCTCAGACTCCCCAGGCTTTGGTCTTGACAACATCCTGCCTTCTTGCTCTTGCAGCCCAGCCACACGTGGAAAACTGGCAACAGAAACAGATTTCCTGGAGATATGATGGGGACAGCATGGGAAAACTACTCATTTTTGTCCTACTCTTATGTTTCTGTACATACTATAGACCCCCTGCTCCAGGATCACCCAGATACAAACACTTAAATGGGAGTCCCACACGAATGAAACCCAGTTCTTCATCGCTGAACAAAAGACTGCTTGACAAGCCCGCACAAGGTCTGACAGGCAGCTAGGAGCAGAAAGGCATCCAGCCAGCAAAAAGGCAGACAAAAAGTGCATCACTGCCAGAATGCCAACAACATGGCCTGGGATTTGTAAAGTCAGAGTAACATCTTGTCTAAGAAAACAGATTTGACTTGCTCAGTATCAATGCGAACCAAGAATCTCTGAGGCACAGTACCACATAAACCTCCCCCTCCAGCATCCCATCTTCTCCAGATCCCAGCATTAACATCCCTGGCAGGATGCAAGAGCCTGTCCACACAGATATGCACTCCCTGACTCTCTTTGCTCTCCTTCTCACTCAGATCTCCCAAGTGAAAAATGTCTTTCTTCCTGATGTGGACCCCCTGCTTTAGTCCTCTTTCACTTTTTTCTGGCCTCTGCTAGGCAGAAGCTGTGCTATTTACAAGCATCTTCATTTGCTGCCCAGACCACTTGGGGGTTGAGAAACAAGGGTGAGATTTACACAGACTTTTTTATTCTGTACACATGACAACTCACCAGGAAGGCAACTACTCCACCTCCCATCCACCAGGCAGGACAATATTGGTGACTATTGCTCCCCACCCCTGATTCCCAGAGGCTGGGACCAGCAATCCACTTCTCACAGTGAACTGTTTGCAAATACATGTCATTGTACTCCTAGCATAAGCACACACCTACTTGCTGTTTATTTATGGAGCTTGCTGCCACAACGGGACTCCCACAGGCAGACTTCACTTGCTTGGACCCTCTTGCATATCCATAAGGAGCGCAACACGCATCCCAAGCCAAGTGTTCCCTGCCCTGGCATCACAGGCTTCAAAGCCCTAAAGAGGAGGATGCCTGCTTTAACAGGCACAAAACACACAGTTGGAAGCAAAGGGTGCTGCTTAGCTCTCTGCAAGAAGCCTCCTCCACACACAGCTCTACAGAAACTTGTCCAAGTCTCTCCCAAACAACACACTTCATCAAGAAATACAGCACGTCTTCAAACTGCCTTTGCCTCTCTGAGGAACTCTCAGCACAAGAAGACAACCAAGCAGCCATTGTCAATGAGCTTGGGTGTTCTTCCAGGAACCCTTTCCTCAAAGGCTTTGCTTCAATACACGTGGGACCTGCAGGCAGAATGAGTGTAAGGAAAACACTTGGCTTTCTTCTTAGGGCACCTTTTCCCATGTCCCAAGGAAGCCATTGCAGCACATTAGCAACATCCCCTTGGCCCTCACGAGTCCTCATTCCTACCCACCAGAGCTCAGACAAAACATGCAGGACAACTAACAAACTCCTGAGGATCAGCACTAACCCCAGCATCCTGCAGCCTGGTCACCTCCAGCCTTGCAACTGGCTACTTGAACGCTCACCATGCTCCACATGTTTGACCACCAGCCAGCCTGCACGAGCAACACACTGAGATATTGTCCTAGGGACACAAGTAAGGGGTCACAAATGCTGTCCAAGGTCCACGTGCACCTTTGCACTCCATAACACAGTGACTGCTGTGTGGACACACTATCATCTTACTTGATAACATCCATCACTGGTAGGCTTTTTAACTTCTTCTGGTTCATCTGCATTTACAGTGCATTTTTCTTCTGTAGCAACAGAGCCAACATGCAAAGGTTGACAATAACATCTATGAACCAGACATAGTGAAAAGAGAAAAGATGAAGCAAAAAATCATCTCTGCTACTGTCATTTGTGAACCCTGATGAAGGCCTTTTTACCCATTTTCAAATCTACAACTTTGCATTATTTTGATAAAGTTATCAGATTTGGGCAAAAGAGGAATACAAGGTCCTGCTGTCACAATTAGTACCTCAAATTAACCTCTTTCTTCAGACCTTGTTGGTTGTGGTAAGAATTTAAAAGGAGAAGCAGAGTCAAACCTCAGTCTTTCCTGGGCAGCCCAGCAGCCAGTGAAAAAGTACAATTTCTCCACTTGAGATCAGCATGCAATGAAAGCATCACTCAGGATTATCCACTCCTTTGCAAAATGGTGATGTGCACTCTCTGCTCTTTCACAAAAATGCTTTCTGCACACAATGCTGTAATGGCCAACAATCTTCCTGATACTTTTACTTGCTACAGAGAAGGCACACACTAGAAAGACAGTCCTCCCAAATGAAAAACCCCAGCCACAAGAGTCAACAGCTGCAAGTTGTTCTCCTCGAAGAGGCTCCACAACTCATGCTGGTCACAGAAGGCTCCGTGACCGTGACTCTGCCTGTCAGGGACACACCGTGTGCATGCACACAGTACCTTCCCAACACAGACTACTGTCCCAGCTTGTACCGAGAATCTCCGCAATAAACATGCGCCAGAACAGCGCAAAATAAAATAAAATGAAAAAAAAAAAAAAAAAAAAAAAAAAAAAGCGATAATAAACCACAAAAAAAAAAAAAAAAAAAAAAAAAAAAAAAAAAAAAAAAAAAAAAAAAAAAAAAAAGCGCTATTAACACACTGAAGAAGCTGAAGTGTCCCAGCGGTCCCACCGCGTTCATAGCTCTCATGGACTTTGACAAATGACTCTGAATCAAGGCTTAAACAGGCGACGAAGACTCGGCCTGGCAAGGCCTCTCTTGGGGGGAGGGAAGGAGAGGGGGAGGCACACAGCGGCACAGATCCCGCAGCATCTCCCTGATGCACGGCGGGCACGGCCAATGGACCGGGGGTGCGCGGCGCCCGTAGCCGCGCTGCTCTTTACAGCAGGGTAAAGGTGAAGCGCTGGGCCCCTGCCAGCGACACGGAGCGAGGCCGGACAGGGGTCGCCGCCGCCCCGGGGTTCCGCGGGCAGGAGAGGCCCCGCCGCCGCCACAGCTCTGC
>WEIU01021644.1:491131-511116 GCA_013389925.1 Aegithalos caudatus | reverse complement strand
CCCCGGGCCTTGTCCTTGGCTCCAAACACCGGCCGCCGGCATCCCACAGCCAGTGTCCGCACACACAGAAATGCGTTTGTGTCAACGCAGCAGCTGTGCCTTGTCGTTGTGGGAAGGCGTGGCCGTGCCCCAGTCCGGAGGTGTTTTGGGAGAGCAGATACATAAAGCTCTCTGAACGTGGCTGTGATATATTATCCATGACTGATTGCTCGTTTGTAACACGTGCCAAGCTTTCTTAGAAACTGTCGGGAGAGCTGTCGGAACTTCCAGGAGCTTTGATTTTAATGTTGGTTATTGATTTTAGTGCTTGGTCAGCTTTCAGCCTTTTTACAGAACGAGCCTTTTACAGAACGAGGTTGGAAGGGACCACAGTGGGTCATCTGGTCCAACGTCCCTGCTCAGGCAGGGTCATCCTAGAGCACGGAGCACAGGATTGCATCCAGGTTATTGAATATCTCGAGTAAGGGAGACTCCACAACCTCTCTGGACAACCTGTTCCAGTGCTAGGTCACAGATACAATAAAGAAGTTCTCCTTCATTTGCACATGGAACTTCCTGTGCATCAGTTTCTGCCTGTTCTTTATTTGTCCTATTTATTGGCACCATCAAGAGGAGCCCGGCTCCATCCTCTGACACCTTCCCTTGAGATACCAACAGACACCAGTGAGATTAATAAAGATGATAGATCTGGGAAAAGAATTCTCTGAGCATGAGAACAGGCACAAATTCTCACTGGGGCTTGGACTGGACCTGGTGAGATCACTGGGAAGGACTCACCACAAGTGCCCTGATGCTGTAAAAAAATGAAGCACTTTTTCACTGTTTGGGGTTTTTTTTATACCTTTAGAAAGCTGAAATACTACTGAAAAATTACAGCCAGAAACAAATTTTATCCATTATGATCACTGAGAGCATTTAAATCTCTAGATTTCTGTTCACCTTCAGAGCAGGCATCAGAGCACCACTGGCTTTACAAAAGGGTGAGGCAGATGCAGCGGTGTGAGTAGAAGACTTCCCTCTCCCACTTCAAGGCTTTCCTGGGGCTGAACTTGGGAATGGTTTCCCATGCACCCCATGTACACAGTTCAGTTCTCCTACCTGGACAGTAAGGCAGGGAGGCTGTGGCAGTGGTTGTGTTGGAAAGTGTTTGGGTGAAGCCTTGGGACTGCTTAGACTCTCTGACAATTGCTTATGCTTCTGCTTATGCTTCTGATTCAAGACAGCCAGGAACCTTTTCCCTCCCTGCCTCTTCCCACACTGGCTGCACAGCTTCTGTGGCCACACACAGTGTCTCTCAGCATGCAGGTGAAAGGAGGAAATCATCTTTTTTTGCCAGAAAGACATACAAAGAGAATATATGCAGGTTTAATTACCGCAAGACAGGAATGCTTCCCATCACAACTGCCAGAGTGGTATGTGTCTTTCTTTCATTCCATTAATTATTTACCTTCAGTTTTAATAATACAGTTATGGGCACTATATATAGCTTCTGCTCTCTCAATAAATCATGCTTGTGTGTCTTCATATTTATCCTATAAAATTATAAGTACCAACATGCTTGCATGGATTTGCTGAATGATTCTAGCAACAAAATTCCCAGCAGTTCATCTCTTGGAGTCCTTCGTGGTGAACTCAAATATTCCTCACTCAATGAGAGCTATTTGATGAGACTTATTAATGAGGGTTTTTTTTAATGAGGTCACCAGTCTTTTCACAAGTCCCAACAATCTCCTTCATCCCCTTATAACTCTGTGCTGATTTAAAACTCAGTGGGAACATTAAACCTACTTGAGCTGCTCCCTTTTCCCTGCCCTCTTCCAGTAGTGGAGGAAACACTAGGAGAGATTATAAATTGGAATCAGTTTACTGAAAAATTGCAATAACCACAACAATATTAATAAAAGATTGTACAAAAGAAAGAGTCTTTTACCCACGAAATGGTGTTCACCACTGAACAAACAAATACACTTTCCAAAGACCACACCCAGTGTGGTTTTCCAAGACAAAGGCAAAATGATGACTGGCCCTGTGCTGGGGCAGCATGCCATATGGGAAAACAAAGGCAAAATGTTGGAACTTTCCCCCCTCAGACCAAAAACAATGGAAGAACAGGGACAAGGCAAAACCTGGTGGGATCTGACAGGGCTCTGAAGCAGGTCAGAGGACCCTCCTCCTGGGCCTGACTTTGTGGAAGCAGACCTGGAGAGCTTGGCAGTTCCAGCAGCAGCTCCAGTGGCTGCTGCAGTCATGGCTCAGCTGGGCTCTGCCATGCTGCTGTTTTCTCTCTTTTCTTTCTCTCAGAGCAGCTCACCAGCTCTTGGGCTCACCAGCACTGCCTATGAGCACCAAACCAGAAAGGCCACATCCCCAAGCATAGCAAAAGATGGCCACCCTTCCACTTCCAGCCCCTGACTTCCTCCTGTTCCAACCACGTTCTTGCCATGACATGAATGGTATGGAATTATATAGTGCTAGAAACTCTATCCCTTTCCTCTATAAACATAACGAACTCATCACAGTTTGATGTGACTCCTTGACCTATCATCAAACCCAAGAATCCACACAGTATCATAAGGGCAATGCACACAAGCCACCTTCCCCATCCCATAAATCCAAGGCACTTTAGTACATGTGATCCACAATCCAGGCTCAGTCCATCAAACTAGTCCTTTGGTTTCATTGCTTGAAACAGTTCTCCCATTTGTTCAGCAATCTCCTTCATCTTCTGACGTGCCTCTTCTATGGTGGTGGTGGCATTATGGACAGTGATGCAGCATTCTCCATCCGTTAGGTTTAGCATCCCACACACTCCACTCTCTTTCAACAACAACACATCTAGAGCTAATTGGTTCTGCAAAGCCATTTTCGATGCCTGCTGGGCCTGCACATTTGGTTCCCTGAGCGAAGTCCAGTTGCTTAAGACATGGACTTGCCTACTTAAGTTCTCCAAGACATACTTGTGCTGTTGGGTAACTCCACTGGACACAAAAAATGATTCTAAGTCTAAAGCAACATTTTGTCCCCAGGTGTAATAGTCGGGGACTTGAATCCCCCGAATCCACCCTTTTGCATCTGCTGGACTGTGGATTTCTCTCCGTGCTTTGTTGTTACGATAAAGTGTATAATTGAATGTTTTAGATGGACACATGGTAGGAAACCCAATAGTACACTGGAGTCCAGCCATATCATACATGTTCAAGTGGGAATACATTTTCCCATCTGAACATGCCCATACCGTTCCCCGTGGAGCTGGATATTTGGCTTGTGAACACTGATACAGGTCACCTTGGGGAACTTCCTGTGCTTCGCTACTTGAATTCCAGACACTTCTTCGGTCAGGGCCATGAGTAATGGGAATGCCACAGGACAGTGCTGTCTCCGAATTTTCATAAGACCCATTGCATCGGGTGTCTTGGTTTAGATAGCCATAGTTGGGATAATCCCAACAGGTACACATGTCCCGGATAAAAGTTCTCAGCTCTGAGATGTACCAGGTTTCTATAGGCTCGCCTGCTCCTGTGGTACAATCTAATATACGGGAACAATTCAGAAAGGAGCTCTCTGATGTTCTTTGGGTAATGCTTCTACGGTTCCTTACTTTCCAGCAGATGCTCTCTCCATTAGGTAGTGTGGTCTGATGGTCCTTACAGTCTGATTTCTCCACTTCCCATTCTATTATTTTTCCTGTGGGGGCCCTGGAAGCCCATTGTAGGGTAGATACAGGGCCGAAGATTTGTTTCAGAGACCAGGCCCACTCATAATTTGTTCGGTTAACTTGGTGCGCAGTTCCTGGGTTATCAGGGATTTGTATACACCATCCTGCATCCCAATGTAAATTGTACTCATGTTCAAAAAACCCTCCCTCAGCAGGAGAATCCCACCATGGTACCACCGTGCAAGGGATAGAAGTTACGTTTTGCAATGTCTCAGTAGAGTTGGTGTCTAATGACCTATAGCATGTCTGATTCCATAAATGGCTCCAGGTAGAGTCACGTGGGAGCTGGTAAAAGGCGTTCTTGTATTCTACCCATGTCCCATTCGCATCCCATTGTCCTTTTTGGTCTAGGAACTGGGACTCAACCATTCCCCAGGTAACATTTCCTCCTGTTTTTTTTAGATTATCCAGTTCTCTTGTTAATATTTCTGAAAAATTTAACCAAATCATCATAAATCTAAACCCCTCTGATGCAGAGTTGGGGAGGTTAATACATATTCCTTGATTTGTATGATTCCAAATATGCATAAATCCTTGTATCAATTCCCAAGCTAAATTTGGTTCTGTACTCTGATTCTCAGTCGCTTGAGACAAAATCATACATCCATAACATAAGAGTAAAAACTTTTCCCACACCATTTTTTTCCTAGTAAAATGGCAAAACAGGCTTAGCGCAATCAAACTAAAAAATACACAAAATGATCCGTCCACTCAACAGTTGAAAGCGTAGGTCCAGCAGTGGATTTCAGATAATCTGTAAAACACATACATGCACAAAAACAAAACATTATTGAAAGGAGAGAACAACCTACCACCTGGGCCACAAGTTTAGTGGCTTTTTTAAGGTCAGGGGTATCAATCCCACTCTTGGTAATTCTGCTAGAACCAATTATTCTAGGTAATAGAGAGGATTTTCAGGGTCTTTAGCTTGTTTTGTTCCAGGGAGTATGGGTGGACAAAAGGCTGTGAGTTATGAACACCCATTAACACCCCAGCAGCTATTGACTCATTTGACACTCTCTTGCCCATTCGGGTTCATGAGGTTTCAGGTTCCTCTTCAAGAGTCCATTGCTGCATTTGACAACCTCATTTGCCTCTGACAGTATAGAGTGTGAAAGATCCACCTGCTTCCTTCATTCTGTGCCCACTCTTGAACCACCCCAGCAGTAAAGTGACTACTGTTGCATTGGAGGGACTGGGGCCATGGCAAATAATTAAACCACAGCTTGAGTCCCCATGCAGTGCTGAGCCCTGCTGCTCTTGCTACTGCCTCAGCTTGAGAGAGCTCTGACATTACTTCCACCCTGATGTCAGGAAAGGCCCTATATAGTCCACCTGCCAGGTCTGCCAGAGGCCTTTTCCATATTATTAGTGACAGGATGCCTCCTGCAAGGGATGTTGTTTCTCTAGCCCTGTACAACACTGGCCACAGACTGAGGTGACAGTGTTACACTGCTCCCAAGTGACAGGCCACACTGTGTTACCAGCTCCCCTAAGAAGATGCTTAAATCCTGAATGGTCTCCCTCAACATGTAACCACTCTAGCAGATGTTTTCATTTTTCTTCTCCCTTTACTGCCATATCTGCCACAAGGGTCAGTGAATCTACCTGATTTTTCAACAGGTTTGCCAGAGTATCCCTCTTCTGTTGGGCAGGATTCCATGCCACTAAGAAACACTTTTGTTTAACGAGTTTAGGACGTCTTCCCATTTCTCGCACTGCCATTCTGGCAACTCAATAGATTGCCCACTGGTTTTGTTGGCAAAATGGGAGCCAGTTGCTGCATCCCTTAAAAACAGCATAGGGATTTCTATAAATAAACACTGGTTCTTTAGTGTCAGCTTCTAACAGTCACCCTGCACATGGCTACCAATTCTCCCATCTGGGCACCTTCTTCTCCCCTTGTCACAATTCTGTCCCCTGAACCAACATGCAGGAACACTGTTCAGTATTCTCCCCTCTCTTTTGGAGGATGCTTTAGTGAACCATGCATTTTTCAGGTGGGGCTTAACTTGAGGGGTAGGTTTTATATAAGAAAAGAGGCTCCTGGTCCAGTAGTCTGCCAGGCAGTTCCTGTATTTGGAGCATTCTGGGTGCTCCCTCCTCTGAGGCATATGGCAGTGATGATGCAGCTGTTCATACCACCTTCTTACAGCTTCTCCCTGTGCAACCCCCACACCAGGTGGGGTTCTGTCCAATATGGGTTTCAAGACCTTGAAAGGTCCCACAATAATTGGTTCTTGACATAGGACTTTTTTAACTCCCTGTAGAGCTAGACTAGCCACAGAGGCACTTCTACCAAACTGAATAAAGGGGGTTTTGCATCTTTTGAGCTGTGCAAATAAAACCTGACAGGGCAAGTCAGACCCTCAGGTCCCCGTTGCCACATATGCATTGATAATCCACGAATTGCAAAGCTCCATTCGGCATGAAGTGGATCTATTGGTTGCATTGGTCCTAAAACATTCTATAACCCAGCTTCAAATATTAACAATTGTAAGACTTCTGCATGGACAGGAGTCCAGTCACAGGTGTTAACACTCTGAAGTGTTAAATCATGATGAGGGTGGGCTATGATGGAGAAAGCCAGAATGTATTTTCTCCAAATAACCAGAAGGGCAAGGGCATATTGTGGCTCCTTCTTCTATCCAGGAATTTTAATTTGCCCAAGGGAAATCAAGGTTCTGAGGTGAACACACACTGTTTCTCCTCCCCACCATACTCCCAGAAACTTTACTTCAGAATATGGGAGTTGCACCTTTTCTGCTGAAATTTGAAAAACTCAATTTTCATGGGGAATAATTATCTGTTTGGGTTTATCCTATTCTTGTGGCATTGGGGCTGCCCACCACTATAATATGAATGTATTGATCTACTTTAACTCCTTCCATAGGCATGACTACAGAGCATGCTATCTTCTCCAGATCCCAGCATTAACATCCCTGGCAGGATGCAAGAGCCTGTCCACACAGATCTGGACAATGCACTCCCTGACTCTTTGCTCTCCTTCTCACTCAGATCTCCCAAGTGAAAAATGTCTTTCTTCCTGATGTGGACCCCCTGCTTTAGTCCTCTTTCACTGGCCCCTGCTTGGCAGAAGCTGTGCTATTTACAAGCATCTTCATTTGCTGCCCAGGCCACTTGGGGGTTGAGAAACAAGGGTGAGATTTACACAGACTTTTTTATTCTGTGCACATGACAACTCACCAGGAAGGCAACTACTCCACCTCCCATCCACCAGGCAGGACAATATTGGTGACTATTGCTCCCCACCCCTGATTCCCAGAGGCTGGGACCAGCAATCCAGTTCACACAGGCAGCAAGTGAACTGTTTGCAAATACATTTCACTCTAATTTCAGTCACTGATCAGCATTAATGCCGCAGAATTGGCACCCTCCCACCCTTGATATGTTGAAATAGTTTGTGCATATTTGATTTCTTCTGCTTTTAAAAACCCAGCAGTACTCAGGCATGATTTATTGAGAAGTTAGAAAGGAAAGTGGACTTGGATTTTTTAAAACTACAGTCATCTTCCATAGGGATAGTTAGAACACATGAGAAAATGAAAGTGTGGAAGGAAATCTCTGCCCCAATCCCAGACAAAAACAGAGTTCAACCATTGTGCAGCCACTGCTCTGAAGCCATGGTTTCTCTTATACTATTACCATAACTGATTGTAAAATATGTGGGGAGAAACTTTGTGGGAAAGATGCTCAGACACAAGAGTTACTGCCTCTAGAATTTATGACCTACACTTGGAATATTTATACTGTTTTCAGGGATCTCATTCTTGACCAAGGCTGGTTAAGTGAGGTGCTCTTGGTTCTAAGAGAAAAAAGGGGCTCAGGGTGTTTTACATTTCTTTATTGGTTTTATGCAAGGTATTGGTGTAAAACCATCAAGCAAAGGCCACTTCATGGCAGGACCTGCTATGGTACCTTGCTACTGTCAGGGAAGGGACTAGCACAAAAACACCTGGGATCTCACTGCGGCTCTGATGATGCTGAGAATGCAGAAATGCTCCCTTCTAGACCACTCCCCTTGCAACTGCACAGCAAAAACTGAAACCTCCACAGACAGCTCCTTCAGCACACACCTACTTGCTGTTTATTTATGGAGCTTGCTGCCACAACGGGACTCCCACAGGCAGACTTCACTTGCTTGGACCCTCTTGCATATCCATAAGGAGCGCAACACGCATCCCAAGCCAAGTGTTCCCTGCCCTGGCATCACAGGCTTCAAAGCCCTAAAGAGGAGGATGCCTGCTTTAACAGGCACAAAACACACAGTTGGAAGCAAAGGGTGCTGCTTAGCTCTCTGCAAGAAGCCTCCTCCACACACAGCTCTACAGAAACTTGTCCAAGTCTCTCCCAAACAACACACTTCATCAAGAAATACAGCACGTCTTCAAACTGCCTTTGCCTCTCTGGGGAACTCTCAGCACAAGAAGACAACCAAGCAGCCATTGTCAATGAGCTTGGGTGTTCTTCCAGGAACCCTTTCCTCAAAGGCTTTGCTTCAATACACGTGGGACCTGCAGGCAGAATGAGTGTAAGGAAAACACTTGGCTTTCTTCTTAGGGCACCTTTTCCCATGTCCCAAGGAAGCCATTGCAGCACATTAGCAACATCCCCTTGGCCCTCACGAGTCCTCATTCCTACCCACCAGAGCTCAGACAAAACATGCAGGACAACTAACAAACTCCTGAGGATCAGCACTAACCCCAGCATCCTGCAGCCTGGTCACCTCCAGCCTTGCAACTGGCTACTTGAACGCTCACCATGCTCCACATGTTTGACCACCAGCCAGCCTGCACGAGCAACACACTGAGATATTGTCCTAGGGACACAAGTAAGGAGTCACAAATGCTGTCCGCGTGCACTTCTACAGTGCACAATATATTGACTCTTATATGGCCACACTATTATCTGCTGTTACACACTCTATCTATATTAAAAGTCTCACAAAAGAGTTTTCTGTCACGGTCTAGACCTGCCGTGGAAACTGTCTGAAAAATCCACCAGCTCTGCAGGAAGTTTTACAGGCGTGGTTGGGACGAGAGATCTCAGGCAGACTAAAAGAAAACACAAGAGCACAGAAGGCAATAATCCCACGAACTGCTTCGAGGGCCAAGATCCACTTCTGAATCAAGCAACTTTAGTGCAAATGTGAGCCCGGGCAGGAAGGTCAGTTACGACAGCGAGGAACCCTACGCACCAGTGCGAAACCAGTGTGTCACAGCGAACGGCGTTTACTTTATAGAGAAACGGAGCTCCACAATGCTCTCCCAAATGCTTTCTAGCAGCAGCGTTTAAGCTTCGAGGCCAAGGGTGCCACGCTGGGCCGCTGCTCTCGGCAGCTCGGGCCGCCACTCACCTGCACCGGCACCGCNAATTAATTGAATTTTCATTTCGGTTTTTGACGCGTTAATCACGGCCCTGGTTCCCGGCACTGCGGTTACTGCTGCCCGCTGCTTCCGCCCGGCCCGGAGCTCCTGAAGGGTCATCCCGCCTTGGGCCGCGGCTCTGGGTTCGCCCCGCGCTTGTGCGGCCCAAGGCAGCTCGCCCCGGGCCTTGTCCTTGGCTCCAAACACCGGCCGCCGGCATCCCACAGCCAGTGTCCGCACACACAGAAATGCGTTTGTGTCAACGCAGCAGCTGTGCCTTGTCGTTGTGGGAAGGCGTGGCCGTGCCCCAGTCCGGAGGTGTTTTGGGAGAGCAGATACATAAAGCTCTCTGAACGTGGCTGTGATTTATTATCCATGACTGATTGCTCGTTTGTAACACGTGCCAAGCTTTCTTAGAAACTATCGGGAGAGCTGTCGGAACTTCCAGGAGCTTTGATTTTAATGTTGGTTATTGATTTTAGTGCTTGGACAACTTTCAGCCTTTTTAGCTGGGAAATGAATCTGAGCTTGAGAACAGGCACGGATCCTCACCAGGGCTTGGGCTGGAGCAGGTGGGCTCGCTGTTTGGAAAGGACTCACTGCAAGGTCTCTGATGCCATAAGAAATGAAGCACTGGGGGGTTTTATCCCTTTAGAAAGCTGTGATACTAAAGTAAAATTACAATCAGGAACAAGTTTTATCTGTTATGGTCATTGAAAGCACTAATATCTATGGAAACAAAGATAATCCTCCATCCTGTCAGCAGACAGACAGCCTTAACTATATTGTCAGGGAAACAGGACTGTGATTAACTTATAAAAATAATGGAATTAAAATTTCAACTTTTTAAGTGGTGGGCAGCAAACATCTCCCTCAGCTTCATGTCTTCTGATGAGCAACCATGTTTCTAACATGGTAGAGTTGCTAACTGCACTATTTTAGGTCATTGAGCACTCCTTGAAGTAGGAATCAATTTGAAGGTGCCCCATTAGGCCTACTACATAACCAAGAGTGACCGTGATTCTAACCTTACCATCAGACATATGATACTGGCAGAGGTGTTTGAGCAGTTACTGCTGTTACAGCTGGTGTGCTTATAGATGCTGCTAACAGGAGGAATAAATAGATCTGCTCTTAATTACATTTGGAGACTTGCAGAAGGGAGCCTCGTGAGTGTTTGGAGTGCTTCTCCAGCGCTGCCCTGCCAGACTGCAGTTCATCAGCTGGTGGAGCTCTGCTTTGTGCTCCCTGAAGCAAAAGAAATCATATTAAAGTCAAACCTAGTTCAGGAATAGCAGTGCCTGCTGAGAAATGGAGTGTCAAATTCTCCATTTCACTGAAAATAACTGCTACCCTACCACCACCATCTGCCACTTAATATTGTTGTTCCCAATTTATGCTGGTTTAGGATGCACGAAATACTTCGAAATAATTGTGCGGGTTTCTTGCAGTTAAACTTCAAGAGCAGTGGCTTCTCATCTTTCTTTCTGTGGAACCACCCACTGTCCTGATGGCTCCAGGACTCTGTTGCTGCCACGGGTCTGGCTGGTTGAAGTTACGAGTTTAATGTGTCCTTTGGCACCTTGTTGCCTTTTGTGATCATTGCTATTGCGACAGTGAAGGTAAGGTGGGGCTGCTCCAAAATATATTGAAATCAGCAGATTGTTCCTTTGAAGCAAAATGAGAAACAATGGTTTTAGTTTTTGCACTACTCATCTTCAGAGCAGGCATCAGAGCACCACTGGCTTTACAAAAGGGTGAGGCAGATGCAGCGGTGTGAGTAGAAGACTTCCCTCTCCCACTTCAAGGCTTTCCTGGGGCTGAACTTGGGAATGGTTTCCCATGCACCCCATGTACACAGTTCAGTTCTCCTACCTGGACAGTAAGGCAGGGAGGCTGTGGCAGTGGTTGTGTTGGAAAGTGTTTGGGTGAAGCCTTGGGACTGCTTAGACTCTCTGACAATTGCTTATGCTTCTGCTTATGCTTCTGATTCAAGACAGCCAGGAACCTTTTCCCTCCCTGCCTCTTCCCACACTGGCTGCACAGCTTCTGTGGCCACACACAGTGTCTCTCAGCATGCAGGTGAAAGGAGGAAATCATCTTTTTTTGCCAGAAAGACATACAAAGAGAATATATGCAGGTTTAATTACCGCAAGACAGGAATGCTTCCCATCACAACTGCCAGAGTGGTATGTGTCTTTCCTTCATTCCATTAATTATTTACCTTCAGTTTTAATAATACAGTTATGGGCACTATATATAGCTTCTGCTCTCTCAATAAATCATGCT
Organism: Aegithalos caudatus; assembly: GCA_013389925.1. Classification (NCBI taxonomy): domain Eukaryota; kingdom Metazoa; phylum Chordata; class Aves; order Passeriformes; family Aegithalidae; genus Aegithalos; species Aegithalos caudatus. The sequence goes on along the minus strand of WEIU01021644.1, from coordinate 499,725 downwards.
TGTGTGTCTTCATATTTATCCTATAAAATTATAAGTACCAACATGCTTGCATGGATTTGCTGAATGATTCTAGCAACAAAATTCCCAGCAGTTCATCTCTTGGAATAACTCAAATATTCCTCACTCAATGAGAGCTATTTGATGAGATTTTAGAAGATTGTCAGTCTTTTCACAAGTCATGAAAATCTCTCTCATCCCCTTCTTCTAGCTTGGCACAAGTCAGTTTCACATGGCTTTCTAAAACATGGTTTTGGTCTTCCAAAGCAGAGAGAAGCAGGATTGCCTACAGCTGGATGCTTTCTCATTGGATCATAACAGGGAAGGGATCAGAACTACAAAAACAATATGGCAGTGGCCTTGCTGGGATTAGAAAGGTAAATCTGTAAATGTAGCAGTATTAGCTATGCTGCTGAGACAATAAAACATGTAAGGTCCGTTGTTTAAAGAGCAGGTGACCATGGAAGCAGATAATTCTGTTGCTGAGAAGACAGAAACTGAAGTTAAGAACATAGCAGCTGGAGAGCAGTGTGGTGGGCAGCAAGCAGGTCTGCTTGTGAATGGAAAACAAATTATCATAAGGGATCATTCCAAGGTATGTCTTACTGTTGTTATATTTTTTTAAAACCAATGTACTTTTGGGGTGGAACCTTGTCATTCCATGACAGCAACACCCCATTGAATAAAGGACATCCCTGGGACTAGGTGAAGCAGGGATATTTTAAATCAAATCTCTGCTTTTTCACCAATAAAAACCAAACAAGTGATTTACCCATGTAAGTGAGAGGAAAGGATTGTGCATTTTAGAAACCCAAAACAGCAGAGTATTTACTCATCACTAGTAATGCATCTGCTGAATATTATGTTGTCATTTGACAGTTAGCATGGGATTTCCTCTTTGTTGTTTTTTTTCATCAGTTTCTATAGAAATGCCATTTTTTATCAGACTAGATGAAAATATCCTGAAATAACTCACCTCTTCAGCAAATACAGATACTTCTTATTCAGACTATGTATTGTAACCCTATAATACTGGGTTTTCCTCCCTTCATTACAACATTCAAATAAAAAGCAGTTAAAAGTAAGTCACAGTACAGCTAGGAGTCCAAAGAACAGACTCCTGGAAATTGGAATGGGCAGTCAAGCAAAAGTCAGATCATTCAGTCACTGCCTCTGAAGTGTGTTGCACGTGAAAATTCATATTTGCACAGATGGTGAATGCATTGTCATTGACAGTCACTGCTTCACAGAAGGCTTAAATGAAAATGGTCTTGAGTTGACCCTGCCTGACAATGCCCTTTGCTCCTGCTATCAATGAGGAAAACAACATTTCTGAAATCCAGCTTTTTTGGGCTGAAGACAGTGTCTCCCTTGGCTGTTGCTGTGGGATCTAGCTGACAAAATCTGAGTGACGTTATCAAAGCATTCAAATCCACTGTCATAGACTTTAAAGGAAGCTGTCAAAGTGCCTAAACCTGAGATTTCAAGGAATTTCAGACAGTTTAAAGCACTGGATATGCTCACATGATTACCCTCCATGGCAAATCTCCTAAACTAGCTGTTTTATGGGCATTAGAATTTGTTCCTTTCTTCTTTTCAGGTTATTTACTGTTGTATCATGGGGAAAACCTTTTACCTTTGCACCTGAACAGGATGAGAGTGATATGTACATGCTTTATCCATAATCCATCTGTACTAGTCAGCATATGTACTGAAAGGAGTGCCAGGGGCAGCTCATCTCTCCCAGGCTTCAACTCTCACACCTTGGGAACAGAAAGCATGGCCTCTGCAATGCTCTTGCTTTAGGGAGGGACTTCTGTGAGGGCAGGTGATGATAGGACAAAGTGAAATTGCTTGACAGGAGATATGTTTAGATTAGCTATTAGGAAAACATTATTCACTATGAGAGGCCCTGGAACAGGTTGCCCAGAAAAGGTGTGGATGCCCCAGGCTGGATGAGACTTTGAGCAACCTGCTCCTGTGGAAGGTGTCCCTGCCCATGGCAGGGCAGGTGGAACTAGATGATCTTTAAAGGGCTTTCCAGCCCAAAGCCTACAATGATTCTGTGAATATTCAATGTTGATGCCTGCACAGCAGCAGTTCCTACTGCCAGTGGACCCAAGCCTAAGTACTCAACTCTAAATAGCTGTGCTAATGCAGCTAGATCTGCCAAGAGTTTTTCACAGGGATGATCACGATGTCCTGATGATTTAAGTGATCTGGCAGAACTAACTGCAGTCACACAGAGTTGGGTTTTCACCTTCATCTTTGGAAATGTAAAGGGCTGTGATGGGTAAAGGGCTGTGCCTCATCTTCTTAAGTACTTTTCCATGAGTCTTTATTAGGCCACAGCAGGTTTCCCAAATGCTTAGGAGCAATATGAAGAGCTGTGGGTTCCCAGAAGAGCGTGCTGGTGGCATGCATTTCTGCTTCTCAGGTGACAACACACTGCTTCACCCAGCTTTCTGGTAGGGAGAGACAAGCAGCCTAATGAGAAACAAAAGGACAGCTCAGCAAACTGGAAGAGATACCTAGAAGAGAGGTATTCTAAGGAAGTTACCAGAACTATATTGTTATCCCATGAAATATCTAATGCCTAGAGGTAGCTCCAATACATAGTGCTGCATGTCATGCATGGCAGCAGGACGGGACTGTTCTCTCACTGGTGGAATTTGGTGATGGAAGTGAAGTCAGCAGAAAACTTCACCTGTACACGCTTTTCTACCAGGCTGACTCGTAGGCATATTTGTAGAGTACTCTCTCATGTTTATTTTTTGCCTGATAACAAGTTCTCTTCAGTGATGTGGGGGGGGTTATTTGTTTATTTATTTGTTTTCAGAGATATTTATAGCCATTGTTATCTCTCATGACAGTTGCCTAAATAAGGAGCAAAGAAAATGACAGATTCGCTGGAAGAGAACACCCCTCCTGTTAGTGGCAAGTAGTACTGTCCCATTGGCAACACTGATATTTAAAAGCCCTTTTCTTCTGCAGCACAGTTACAGGAGAAATGGAAGAGACCACTGCAGTGCTTGCTCAGTGTCACTGTGTGGGAGCATTGATGTTCAGGTGCATGTGCTGCCCCCTTCCATTATGGTTTGCCATGCTTTTTAAAAGTCTATTTGGCACTGGACAACAGCCCTGAGTGCTGGCAGACTGCCTTCTAGAGACATACAGCAGCAGCAACTGCCCAGCTTTCTTCCCATGGGAAAATGTTGGTGACTTTCCAAATTATCGACTTGGCTCTGGAGCGACACTGACCAGATGGCTGTTTTGCATCAGAAGTCATGAGCTGTGGAGGTTAGTGGATGGATTTGGGCTTCTGAGTTCAACTTGGGAAAGAAGCTGACCAAGCCCCATGATAATTAGGTATTTCCTGATAAGAATGTAAGGTACTTCCTCATCTTTCAGCCACACATGCAATATTTTGGTGCTTGTAGCTGTTGGTATTTTGCCTAGCCTAGGATTGCTCCTCTGGTCAGCCACTATGCCTGAGAACCTCTCTTTCTTATAAAAGATAACAAAATATTGAAACACATTCTTTCATTGGTATTCCCTTTGATTTACAAAGCCCTGCAGTGCTTTGGAGGATAAATCTGGGGGCTCAAATTTCTCATGACTGTCTATAGCACCTCATTAATACTGAGATATCTTTACAGTATTTGTAAAAAGAGTTTTGTCCTCATTTTCTCCAAAACATTTTTTGGACAGAACCTGGCTAGCATTAGGCTGAGCTACCAGATTCCACTGAAAAGCAGGTTGCATCAGCTCAGATGGAATGACATGAGCAGCAAGCCTCAGAGGATGCTGGTGGACTATCATAGATATGACCTTTTGCTGCTTCCTGTCTCTCAGAACGTCTGTCCATTTTTGTGCAGGTCTGTTCAGCACACCTGGAACAGGAAATGTCAATACCTGCAGGAAACAACACCCTTGTGCACAGAGAAGGGTAGAGGCACATCTAGATCCTTCAAGTTGCCCATGAGCCTTCCTGTCCTATCTGGGATTGAGAATCTGTTCCATTAGTAGAAGGCAGATGAAGCAGAAGAAAAGAGATGTTGGATTCTGCTTCAATACATCAGAGGAATAGCCTTTGCCTACTCCTAAATGCTTCTTGGGAACAACTCAATGCTGAGAGGCAAGATGAAGTTCTTAGCGATAGGGAAAGAACTAGGAAAGGCTGAAAAATCTGGGAAACAAGTTGTGGGGGGGTAGTGATTGTTCAGGTATCAGAAATAGCACCTCAGAAGGAGTAAGATAAGGGAAAGAGAGAAATAGGAGACAGGTGCCAAATTTGAAAGACACAAGCCAGAGAAATAGATGAGAGAAGAGAACATTTCATTCTGAAAAGAAAGAGCGAATGTCAGTGCAAATTCTGGCATATCTATGCAATGTGGCAGTTACATTACTAAATCTAAAGATTGAGCATAGGCATCACTGCCACCAAGAAAGAGATGGCAGGTGACAAGGCACAGGCATCTGAGAGAACAGGAGGGAAGCAAAAAGCCTGAAGTGTAGAGATGGGCTGTTAAAACTGAGGCCCCTCAGAACACCAAGCCTGCTGTTTACAGCAGGGGTGCCCCTGTGCCAGGGTGGTGCCAATCCCACGTGGCTCATTTCATGCTGGTTATTGGAAAGGCATCACATGACAATGGGCTGGTGGCTCATCCCACTGTGATCCTCAGAGCTCTGATCATCACAGTCATTGTCTAAATGCCCCTCAATATATGGCATCCTTTGTCAGCATCAACAAATCAGAGCATGCAAAGACTTCACAGCCTAAGAGCTAGTATTGCCTTTGTCCTCTTTTCCTTCAAGAAGGCAGCGAACTACAAGCCCTGGAGGATGTAATCCAAGTGCTAATCAATTATTGATGTGTCCCTTCAGCTTTTTACTTACTAAAAGGATATCAAAGCTCATTTTGTGAATGGTCCAGACAGATTCTCTTCTGCTATAGCCACAATTTGATTCACAAATATTTCACTAAGTGTTAATATTGAAACAACATAGTGTTCTCTCTTTACAGGTTTAGCAAAAGATAATAGACATGTTTTGGATTACACAAGCTCATAAATAGATACAGTGATATGACACTTGTAACTGCAATAGATGTTTGATTTTGTAATTTTAAAAAGGCAGAGCTTATTATTAAACNTTTTTTTTTTTTAGTATTGAAAGCCTGTTGAGATCACTGTATTTAGTCCTTACAGATAGTCTGCATAGTTCTTTGGCAGGACATACATGTCATAGGACGGTAAGACTTACTCTATATTTAGCAACAGTTCCTCTCTTCCAATATGCCTATTTGCATAAGTGAACTAACAAACCATCTGTACTGGAGGAAATAGTCTTTACATTACTGTCAGCTTTGGGGCAGTATGTGACAGTTTCTTAACAGCATATATTAATTTATGCGGTTTTTGTAGCAGCAGAGACGTAATTTGAAGGCCTCGGCAATTTTCTGGGTAGGAGTGTCGCTGGAACAGGCAGCTTAATTTTTCTCTTTCAATAAAGTATCGTGCAAATTTTGATGGCTAGAAATGCTCAGGATCTTCATAGTTGTCTTATCTTAAAGACGGACACCAGAGTTCCAGGTGTATCTTAAAAATGGTACCAGATCTTTGCAAATTTAGCCCAAATACCATCTCTCATTACACAGCAGGGCAAAATCCTGCCTGCTAAGTCAGTGCAATGGCCCTGCTGAGCTCAGAGAAAGGATTATCAAAATTTTTACAGTGGCATGCTCTGAATGACAGGGTGCTGATCTTAAACTGACACAAACTGCAGTTCCTGATTGCACCAGTTTCTTCTTGCTCTGAATAGAGGCAGCAAAGCTACACATGCATGTTTTCTCTGTTCCTTGCTGGCTCTTTAGAAAGATTGAGTGACCAGGCACAAAGCCCAGAAGAGAGAGCTGATTTTTTTGCAATATACATATACATATTTTGCAAGCCAGACCACAAACTGCTTATCACATTTTTGGTGCTATTCATAATTAATCTGTGTTAGAATAGGGTATAAAGCATTTAAAGAACAAAAATAGCCCCTTCAGGCATCTTATAGCAGTGACACTGATCCCCTTCATTTCTGAAATTAAAAAATGAGCTTCTTTGCATAGATTTTGCAGTAGTCTCTGGAGTTCAAGCTTCCTTTTTTGCCCTGATCCTTCAGTTTGTGAGGGCGACCTTGACAGCAGAGATTGATACCTTGAATCTGGAGCTACAGAGGTGGAAACAAAGGCACCCAGTGAGAGATGACATTTCCGAAGCTTAAATCTCAGAGATAGTAACCTTCATTTTCCCTTCTCCAGATCTCTTTCATCTCTAGGCTTCTCTCCCATGCTTTGGCTCTAGGTACCAGCAGAATTCTGACAGCATGGCAGGTGGGAAGATGTGCCTTCCAGACTGAAAGCCTGAATTCAACTGGGGGCTACATATCCTCAGAGAAAACTTCATCTCTTGAAGGTAGAAGGGCCAATTAGCCAGTCCTTGGGACTGCTGGCAGCTGAAGCCAAACAACAATCAGGATTGGTTTAGATGAAACAAATCAGAGTTTATTCAACATCAAAAACGGAGTGACTGTGGAAGTGAAAATAAATTCATGAAGCTGTTCAGGCAGCACGGAAGTCCAGTGGGTATTAGATGTATTTAATAAATAAAAGCAACCATTTGGACTGGGGTGGCAGACAAATCTGACAGGCTGAGCTCTGCCAGGTCTTTGTTTTCTGTCCTTGTCTGACTCAGCTTTTGAATATGCTGCTCTTACTCCTGGGCTGTGTGGCTTGCCAAGCTGACACCTTTCTGGTGCACAGCCTCATCCTGCTCTCTGTACAAATGGGGGGTCCATCTTATGAAAATTGTCAGTCTTTTTTCTTACTGAATGGGGATGCTTCTTCACGCTGCCTTGTGATACACTAAAGCCCATTTTTTCTCTCTCTCTTCATTTTGCCTTTCATTAAGGCTTTTTAATAGTCCTTACAAATAGAAATTTGGTACAAATAAAAAATTCATTCCCAGTCTCTCAGCGCACAGTTTTCTGGCTTGGCACATTTCCCTTCTAACCACAACACCTCATCATGCCCCAGTACCCATTCCATAGCATATTTAAGGGTCACTAAAACCACCTAGACAAACATGTATGAGCTGACAATAAAGAGCACTTTTAGTATCTCTCTTGCCCTGTAGATCTTGGTAGGTATGTCACAGGCACTCCTTATGCATTCTTTTTGGCTCCTTTCTATGTCCTAGATGTGGCCGACTCCCTGCCTATCTGCTGACTGTCTTATCCTCCAGAGATTTCCCATTGTACCACTTACAAAGGGGAAATTGGGTATTTTAAATGTGCATTCTCATGTGGTTTATAAACCTGCATTGTAGTCCCTTCCACTGTGCATCTCACAGCTCCTCTCCAGGTCTGAGAAAAGTAAAAGCCAGACTACTTTGGACATATATATTGGATGCAGCCAAACAAATGCCATTTCTGCCATGAAAAGTTGTCATCAGAGGAGGACAAGGTACATGTATCTGTAGCTACAGTAGCAGTCGCTGCCCTGCAGTATAAGCCAGAGACATGACATGTGAAGCAAAGGGAGTTTGTTAGTTGTCTCTCATGGACACCTTGCACTGCCATGAATGGGTAGGTTTCTCAACATGGCATCAGCCATGACTTTTCCAATGCAATGAATATCCTAAAATTCAGATTTTGCAGAGCCCAGTACTTCTGGAAAATCCAAGTTTTGGGGTTTTTTACTTTATGCATTCACACACCAAGCACCATTCTCTGCTCTACAATCCTTCTAAACAATCTCTTATGCAGCCTGAATGCCTTGAACCTGGAGTGGCATTTTCCAGAGCAGCATGCCCGAAAAAGCAGCAAGCATGTTGTGACAGGAGTTGAAGTACGAATATTAAAGTGAAGGTTGATGCTTCAAGAATGTTCACTTGCCTGTTTGTAAGATTTTTATGAAGGATTTAAAATATATGCTGCTCTAAGGCACAGAGAGAGAAATGGATCAAATGAGATGAGCCTCACAAGAGTGTAATGAAACATGAAGCAAACATGCCAAGGTAAGATGGTGCAGTACACCAGTCCTGATCGGCAGGAGGGCCAATGATGACTGGATGCGCTGAGCACAGGATGCAAGCAGGAGGAAGAAATATTGACAGTGCAGGGAGTTTGCAGGAGGCTGCAGTCGAGGGGGAAAGCCTGTGCAGGAGGCAGATAAAACCAGAGAAGAGGCTCAGGCCGCAAGGAGGGTAGGAAGGGGCAGGAGCAGCCAGGTGCCTCCATTTCTACTGCCAGCTACTCCTCCGAGTTAAGGAGGTGAAGGAGGGCAGCAGGGCCGGGGTGCGGGGCAGCCCCAGAGCTCCGTCCCGACAGTGTTGCCCTCTGTTCCCGGTGCGCAGGTCCAGCGACCATCGTCGGGCGGCTCCGTGCAGGAGCGCTTCCGCGGAACATCCTTCCTCCTCCTCCTCCTCCTGTCCCTTCTGCTGCTGCTGCCGGGCCGCGTCCCGCCGCCAGCCCGGGCGAAGTCCCGGCGCTGGGGAAAAGCGGGAGAAGTGGCCGAGGCTGAGCTGCGGGCGGCAGAGGCGTGAAAA
>WEIU01021644.1:473315-490455 GCA_013389925.1 Aegithalos caudatus | reverse complement strand
CCCTGCGCCGCTGCCGGGCTCGGGCCGGCGGCCGGGCCGGCGGCTCTGCATGGGAACGATGCAGCGGGGGCGAAAGAGGGCCTGCCCAGTGGAAGTTCGGCCGAATGAGCCCCTTGGGGTTTGGCCTAGGAGAGCCTACCTCTTCCCTGGGACTTGTGAAATGGTCAAGGAGACTGCAGCTCTGCGAGGCACGGGTGGAAGGTGGCTGGAGGAGCACACGGAACATGAGAATGGGCTTGCAGTCTGGGGCTCTGTGGCTTTCAGGTGTTTGAGGGCAAAGGAGGAGGTGATGCCTTTCCTTTTCCCTTGGGGCCTAGGCACTCCTGTTGCCTAGTCTGCAATAGAAAACAGTAGGGAAAACATAGCATAATGTGTTTCTTCAGATTATCTGTGAAGCACTTACTGTGGCCTTGCACATCATGGAGAGGGAATAATGGATGTGTCTGAGTGTTGACACAGAATCCCGAGCCACAAGGTATTGGCCAGACAGCACTGCAGGGTTGTGTGACAGTAGGTGACAATGTGTGTGTGCTATCCTGCACACTGTCCTGTTTTAGTAATACTTGGGATTTTCGTCTATGCCTAATGTAGACTTTGCTTCCAACAGTTTTGACAGGTCTGCCATTGACGTCATGTAATCCATGTGCAGTTCATAGAAGTGAGTGAACTTTTTTCATAATATGGAGTTAAAAACAAATGTACATGTTCCTAGGAAGGCAGAGAGCAGCCTTGAAACAGGCTTAGAGAAGATTGGAAACAGAAGTGAAAGCAGCCCTGGAACGTTGCTGTGTGCAGTTGGTCTTCTTAAAGCTTTTGTTAACAGGTCCCGTGGCTCATCAACAGTCACATAATCCTATAGTCAAAATCCAGTAGCCTCAACAAAGCCTATGTGAAGCTTCAGGATACTTAGCTGAAAACCAAACAGCAGTTTAAACTACCTATAATTGAAAATTGGCTTTGCAGCTCAGGTTGAAAAAAACTCGTCATCCATGGGCAAAAATTAGGGTTTTCTCCTGTCTGATTGCTTTTTAAACACCTGCAACACAGTTCACCGTGAAGAGCTGTGGCTGGATCCAGGATACAGCTGGTGTTCCAGCAGTAGAGCACACCAATGTAATTACAGCCCTGCAGATGATCAATAGATATTTAATGATGGAAGGGATTTTAAAATTTATTTGGTCTAGGACCAGGAGCTAATGAAGGCTTTCCAATGTATTAAGTCTGCCATAAAAAACATCTAAGCCATTTGTAGAAGGCACTTGGTCCTTCTGCTAAGCACTCTCTGTATCTTGCTCATGCATCCTGTTCTCAGTTTTTCTTCTGTTCCAATACACACATTTGCACGTTTGAGTCTATATCTCAAACGCCTGTGGTGTCTTAACACTGCAGTCCTACAGTGTTGGTCTTTCCTCATGCCTTCCCCATCACCATGCAAATAGTCTTTTTGCACCTGGGCCTACAGTTGCATGTAAATGCCCTGTATTGGTATTAAATGGGCATTTCATGCTCTGCTCTGTTAAGCCTTGTCATTTATGGATTTCACTTAGATCAAATGCATGGACCTAATGGTAACAATGACTGAAAATTGCCTTTATTGGGTATTAAATCAATACAGCCCTGAGCTAGTAATAGAGAATGTGTCTGAAGTCTTAAGTTTTTATTTTTGGAAGAAGGACAAGCAAAGCTGCAGCTGTGGAGCAGGAAGGAGAGCAGCAGTTCTGTTGCCTGTCTCAGCCCTTGTCCTCTACTGCCAAGGACCATGTAGGTTTCTTGCTGACTTTGCTGAATGTCAGAGCAAGCCCTTGGATTACCTGACAGTACTCTGGTTTAGGTTTTTTCCTAATGAAACATTAATTGCTTGATCTGCATGACCTGGAACAGATGTGCTTTTGTTATTAGTGTAGGATTCTATCATTCCACCAACTCTTGTGAAGAGGAATCAAGATCTTTCAGGGGAGAGTATGCCAAGGATTCCTTTTTCCAAATGTCTCTGCAGTTATTACTGAAGATTGATTCTCTGAAGGTACTTGCCTTTGCTTTCCTCTCTGAAACAGCAGAACCTGCTGCTCCCTACTGCCCTGGTTAAACAGTAGGCTGTCTGCTTCTCTTGTTATTGTGACAGCCTATGTCTGCACCAAAGAGTTAATAGTGACTTTTCTTAATTTCTGCCAATTTATAACTCAATTGGGAAATGGTCTTAAATATTAAAATATTTAAAATTTAGTTGAAAATCAAGAGGGTTTTTCCAGGAAAACAAAGCTGGTGAGCAGAAATGTCATTTTTTGTTTCCAAAGCCAAGTAATCACTGAAGAAAGCTGAAAGCAGCAGCCACTTGACATTTTGAAATATGTATTTGTCTTGTCTGTACTGGCAAAGTCAAACAGCAGTTGTCCATGCCTGTTTTTATCTTCTCTTCCATATTTAAAAACTTAAATGGGGTATGACATAATGTAATCAGTTAAGCTATTTAAATAAAAGGGAAAACCTCATGAGTCAATGCTGCTGAAACCCACAGTCATTGGATTTCTGATGGAAATTTTACAGAAAAGAAGGCCCACTTAAAACTGCCTCATTCACTTCCTATTGCCACTGCAAAACGCAACAGGGGCTAATTTGTAAAGTGCTACTTGTGGTTACAACAATGCCCAAGGGGTGTTACAAGTTAAGAAACCATACATAGTGCCTGTTTGCAGGCTACAGCTTTACAGGCTGTCAGGTCAGAAGGGTAGCTGGGACCTTTCCTCTTCAGTGTGCCCCTGGAGAGACACCCTCTGCTTGGGGCATTGACTCCATTTAGTTATCTAGCTTTTTTATCCTTTTCCCCGAACATATATTTTATTTGTCAAGGCATTGAAAACACCAGGCATAAAGCCCTTACTAACAGATCAGTTAGCTTTAAATTATCCCCATGTATGGTCTGAGTTGTACCCATGTGGATGAGAGGTTAAGCAAAAGCTGCTGAGATACTTTTGGGTATCAATCTCCAGAGAGGGGCTATTTCCTAGTAAGCCTTCCCCTTCAAAAGCTGTCCAGGGCACTCACACAACAGACACTGCCCAGAGAAGGATAGGAAATGAACGAGACATGATTCCTAGGAAAGCTTTTTTCCTTCTCCTTGGCTCTTCCAAACTTCATGCAAAAACCTGCTCAGCTAATCCCCTGAATGATAGGTGCTGGTTAGACTGGTGGAAGGCTGTCACCATCCCAAGTGAGTATGATTGACCAAACAGTTATCTTTTTAAGGCAAAGTGCATGATATTCCCCCTCTTGCATGAAGGTCAAATAGGACAGGCCCCTTTCTTCCCCTCCTGCCCTTGGTCTATTCAGCATAAACCAAAGAGTGCTCTTCATTCCTTGTTCCAAATTATTTCCCTCATAGAGACGAAGGAAAAAATTCCATCAGGAGTAACAGTATTTTTCATGATCCTGCAGTTTCACACAGTATTTACATTGCAGATTCTGTCATAAGAAAATCCATGCTGAGCCATTGCATCTTTTTTCTGCTTTTGTTCTTTTTGTTGTCCCACTTTATCTTCTGATCACATGCCTGCTCTTGGGGCCCAGGAGTTGGCTGTCTTCTCTGCACTTCCCATGACAAACTGTCAAGAGTTTTTAAAAAATAGATAGGAAATAACCAAATGACTGTGAGCTCTGAAGGGCAGCCTGGTCTCCTTTTGTGTGGGCCATTACAGATGGAGTCTTGTGCTCCTCGCCACCATGGCTGAGAATGAAGTGAATTGATCCTTCAAGCTGACTTTTCCAATCCCTCCAGCAAGGGAATTTTTTCAGTGAAGTGCTGGACTGTAGCAACTGTGGAGCTCATGGAGTTCTGCTACTAGAGGGTTACAAGGACAGTTTAGGAAAATGGCTATTAAATGGCTATTTCATGGGAAAGGGACAGACTTGGTGGTAGGTCCCCTTCAGACTTGGTTTCTAATGCTGTTCTTTCAGGTGGATACACAGTCACCTGATACTGGTGCAAAAAACAATAGGTCTGCACACTTTTTGGAAGCTCCAAATACTTTCCTTGTTCTCCCTTTCTCACTTCAGAGACCCCAGAGGATGATCTCCCTCCAGAAGGGAAGTGTGGATACCAAGGATGCTTTGCAATCAGTGCAAGCCATTGCAAGAGTGAGGTAGGAGGTATCTTCTCCCTGGAAATGCAGCACTGTACTTCCTTTCATCTGTTTCTACACCTTGGAAGAAAATTCAGATCATTGCCAGTGACCAAGGACTTTGTGGAAACAGAGAGTAAAAGGAGTAAAGTATCCTCAAGTAATCCACAGTGAATAGGGATTGTTTCTCCATGTGTCCTAACAGATTGTCACGAATTGACATCAAAAGTAGTGGCTGCTGAGCTATCAACAGCACTGTAAGGCCCTTCAGTTGTTACAGTGACACTGTTGTGACACGGCAGATGAGGCTGTGTCTAAGTTTTCAGAAGTTCTACTTTTTGGAGAAAGTATGGTTAAGTAATTAATTAGTTTTTAAGTTCTAATTATGGAAAATGTAGTTCACTTTCAGACTCCAATCATTCATTGTGCTCCTCAGAGCTTAGGACCAGTAAAGTTAAAAATAGCACATAGTGAAACTTTTCGAGGTCACAGCTCTGTTACCTCCCCAAAACTCTAAGGGGGCAGCTTCATTTCATCAGCACTCTGCAGGGGAGCCAGCCACGTGTTATAGCGAGGATGCTGCCGCAGTGGGGCTGGACAGGCCTGCCAGCAGCACACCATGGGGCAGGGGATGAGGCTGCCTTTGACAGGCACCCATGCCAGCTCCTCCCTGAGCACTGGCTGCTCTGCCCACAGCACTTCTCCCCTGCAGTAAAAGCAAGGAAGACAAGTGCCTGAAACAGGTGGGACAGATGACAAGTGGGAAGGATGGAAGAGCCTGGCTGTGTGTGGCACAGGAGGCTGGCAGCATTCCCGTGTGGAGTTAAGGTTGTGAAGCAGTGTCTGATGTAGCCGGCAGCCTCATTCAAGGTGCCACACATGCCACTGGGAGAGGATGAGGGGGCTCACACCCCCTGAAATGTGTGAACTTCTGGCCTCCGTGGTTTTACATCAGGTGAATAATGCACAGAGAATCCCAACTCACACAGGGCACCGTTCCTATACAGCTGAGGTGTTGCACACCCCAGTTCAGCATTCAGCCACCAGGGGCCTTGGTCAGGATAGATTGGTAGTACTGGGCCTCAGGAAGATGGGCTGGAAACAGGCACCAGCTGGTGAGAGCAGGGCCTGGCAAGGCAGGAGCTGACAGCAAAGGGCAAAGAGCAGGTCATGAAGGGTCCTGCTCCTGGCAAGGAAACCAAGTGTAGATAATTGATGTGGCTGGCAAATGAGGGCTGGGAATAATGTGACCTTTACCAGGGAACAGAGTGGCACCAGTTAGAGACTTCTGCAGGTCATGGCTTTGGGAGAGAAGTGATTTGTGGTGATGGATTTATGGATGGAGGCCCTCTTCGTCCTCCTGAAGAAGTACGGCCCGAGAATTGTGGAGTACAACACAGCCACAGGAACAAGCCGTGCCATCTCCCCCACACTGCAATGGGCAGAGGGAGCACAGAGCACCATGGAGGCTGGGGTGGTAGCACCTGCCAGTAGAGTCCTGCCAGCATTAGGGTTCCTCTAAACACCAAAAATAAAGAAAACAACTCCCTCATGGCTTCCTAGAGGTGAGGTGGCCAAGCAGAAGTGCCAGTACCTGGTAGAAGAGGAGTGTAGTGAGGGCATGTGCTGAAAGGGTGGGGATGACTGTCTTCAGGCCTGAGGTGTTCTATGGTTCTCTGCAGGGGACTGCCTGTCAGCAGACCAGGGCAAGGAGGTAAATCCTCTGCTTCCCACCAGCTGGTACTCAGAGTGGCAGGGTGCAACAGTGTGCATGCAGATGATGTACCTTCCTAGAGTGTGCTGCTGCAATGCTCATGTGAAATCATTTTAGAAGTGCTATTTTTTCAGTGTCTTCAGGAGGTGTAAGAAGGTGTGCTGACAGCATGCTATGGGTCAAAGTCAAAGCAAGAAATAAAAGTCAGGTGTCCTCGCTCTCGGGATCCCTTTTAACCATTAGGTTTTTAAATGAATTTTCAGTGAAGTTTTCACCTGCTGTGCTGTCACATATTGCTGTAGAATGTGTCACAGAGAAGCAAGAGGGAGAGAGAAATGATATTTATAATGAAAACTTGTTTCTCCCAGGGAAGCATTAGCTGCTGGGATACACCCTTATCTTAACCAGAGCAGCTGGTTACAAAAACCTGACAGTGCTGAGGTCACAGCTGTGTTCAGCAAGGTGCAGAGATGGAAACACACTCCCCAAATCTGACAGAGCAGCTGAAGCCTGAGTAGTGGCTGGGTGTTATTGCGAGGGATGCTCAGCTCAGCAGCATGAAGGACCTGGTATGGCCACAGCCTGAGTGCAGCAGCCCAGCACCGTGGGGCTGGCACTGCCTCTGATGAGGTGTGCCTGAGGGGCTCCGGCTGGGAAGTCACACATGGGAAGGCTGGAAGTTAACAGTTCAAATCACAGAGCTATGTTGTTCTGGTTTACCTAGATAAAAGGATGGCATTGCAAATAAGTGAGAATAAAAATAAAATGCCATGGTTCTGGGCAAACTTTTATTCAGAGATCCCATTGAAAGACTTCCCCTGACTTCACTGGAGCTTGGATCAGTCCTGGATCATATTTCTCCTGAGAACTTGAGAGCTGTTTCTATAGCCTTCATTTAAATCTCAAAGTGTTCCTTTAGACTGAGCAAAGATTAAAAGGGATTCATAATAATTAACTATTTTTCTCATTTATGAAGTCTCTAAACAGAGGCATTCAATGACTAAGCTGCAAACTAGAGAACTGGTGTGGAACTAACACCTCCCCAGCTTCCTTCTCACAAGGATGTCTTTACTGGCTCAATGCTTTTTCCCCCAGGAAAGCTGGTCCATAGCTGTTGTCTAGCTTGGCTTCAGATCAGTCCCTCACTTCCCCATGTTGAGGCTGAGGGAAGGTTGGGCAGGACACATGACCTGTGGCAGTGGTGAGAACACTAAGGCACATGCTCATCAAGGATGAGGAGAGCACCAGCAACCCTAGGAACCTGGGAGTGGGAAGGAACAAGCTTCAGGACTATGGCACTAAGATGCCCTGCTGCAGGCTGAGGGTGTGCACAGCACAGGAGAACACACACCTGTGGGAGCACAGCCAGCCTCCTCTCCCTGCTTGCTCCTCTCTCACCCCTGGGGAGCTGCATCTCCTGTGTAAAGGTGGGAACAAAACGAGCACTACAGGATTCCTGTTGAACCCAGATGAGACTGTCAAGCACTCCCTTCCCTGCTGTTCCCATCCTTGAAGGACTGAAGCAGGGGAAGCTGGTCCCACTACCCCTTCTATTTTCCCTTGGCTGGTGTCAATTTTCCCTTTATCTTAGCAAAGCCACTGAGTGGGTACCAGTCAGCAAGCTGCACCTGGCTGATCCCCAGGGGCTGTGGTACTTTGGTGCTGCCAGCGGCCTGCCAGGGCTGCAGGGAGCTGGCTCTGGCTCTCACAGGCTGGAGCACTGCTGAGGATTGCTCCACTCTGCAGCCACAGGACGAGCAGATGGATGGATGCTGCCATCAGCCTTTTTTTAGTATGTCCCTGCAGTGTGGGAACAAGGGCAAGGGCACCTGCCCGGGCACCTCTGTGCAGTGTGGCTGGCTGTGGTGAGGGGCAAGTGGCTGCCTGGGCATGAGGCAGGCTAGAAAATACCAATTGGCACAGGCAGCTATGGCTCATGTCATTTACTTGGCCCTACTAATCCACCAATGGCTGGGAACTGCATCCCAGGAGCTTTCCTGCGGTTATGTGATGCTTTTATCAGTTAACTGATAAGTGTTGAGGTAAGCCACTTAGTTATACCTGTGAAATTTACCCTGTGTCTACTAGAAACCACTAATATCCAAGGCAGGGGAGTAGGTAATATGAGCTAAGTACGATGGGTGCTTCAAGTGTAGAGAAAAGAACTGTTCTTGGAGTTACTCTCTTGCTCTGAGGCAGCTTGAATCCCAGCTTTCCTTTCATGATGAGCTCATACCCAGCATTGGCATTAGTGGGAAAAATCCTCTGCCTCCAAATACCTTCTTCTTATTGGTATGGAGTTGAAAGCCAGTGGCAGCAGCATCAGCAATTTGGGGGGAAAAGCGGTAATTTTGTTAGTGCAGCCTTTTGGTAATCTTGTAAAAAGCTGTCACAAAACCAGCCCTAATTTCTATTTTGTAAATCATGACCATTTTGTTGCTAGGATTCCTTGGCACTGAAGATGCAACTGCACAGTTTTCCTTGGAGCAGCATGAGGAAGCATCGCTTGTGGACATGTTCAGGGCCAAATTCTTCGCGACACACATCTGCACCCTTGTACTGAGTAGCATTCCCATCCTGCTGCAATGAGCAGCATGTATGTTGGCAGGGATCCAAATGGCTGTTATTTCTGGGATTTCCTTTATCTCTGCTTGAAGATCTCAGAAGTATCCTGCAGGACCTAATCCTGAATCTGACATTTTAGAGTACTGTAGGCTCCTTGTGTCCTGACCTCTGCTTTCTTCCTCTTCAGATGCTGGCTTGAATTCATGAGGATGATTGGTGTGAAATAACAGACTGTCTTTGTGTGGTATTTCAGGAGTGTCCTAGCATCTGAAATTCAGGTGGATCAGCAAGATTTGTGTCTTTTCATAGGTCTGACTTGTCCTGCAATAGGCTCTGCTGCGTAAAGGATTTAATGCTCCCATTTTGTGCACCTACCTACCCTGAGGTGTTCCCCTTGGCAGCTCCCTTGATGGAAGAAGGAGATTATGTCTCCACAGGGATTTAAGCCGTGAGAAACCAGACAATCCCTGCTCACCACAGGAGGGCAGTTGCCAATGCCTGAGCCAGTGACGCTACAAATACGTGGAGTGCATGATGCAGGTTCTTATTTTCAAACCTAGTAACAGCATTTCTGCCATATATTGGCATCATGGCCCCAGCCTGCAGCGAGTTTTTATTCTCACAGGAGTGGCAGAGGAGCAAATAGATGTGCAGCAACTAATCTGCTGTGTGTTCAAGGACTGGAGGGAGGTTATCTTTGATGCAAAATGGCCTTTTTTTGGTTGCCTTCTGTCCCTTGTATTTCCCTTTCCTTGCTACTGGCTCAGCAGGAGCTAGGAGTAATGGGCTTCTTGCCGTTCAAGACGGATGGCAGGAGGCATTTTGTTTCAGGCTCCCCAGGAGGGGATTGATGAGATGACTGTTGTAATATCTCCCTTTCTCCTTACCAGGCCTTATTACTGATACCCCATGTGGTGCCCAGATTGGGTCACGTGGTGGAGGAGCACTTCTGCCCACCATTACACCAATGTCCGGGTTAGCACAGCCCGTCAGGCTCCTTCTCTCTGTATTAATGAGCATCACACCTGGGAGTTCATTTAGCCCTGGAAAGCAGTGAGGTTGCACTTCTCCTGCAATTGTCATCTCCCTGCTCAGACTTCTTAGGCTGGTCTTTCACCAGGATCATCTAAGGAGCTAGAAGATGATAGCTGCACCCATATCTGTTGTGGCTGCTTAGGGACAGTGGATAGAAATCTCCTTGTTCTTCCATCATCCTTGTCCACTGCAGAAGTGACGAAGCCCTTGTCAGCACCAGAGGCTGGTCCTGGCGTAAGGGCTCTCCTCAGTTTGGATTAATTGCACAGCCTAGGGCTTTTCTAGCAAGGACTCTGTGGTCCCCTCTGTTTATATCCTGCCATCAGGAGGTGAAACATTCTCCCCTGCCCTGTCTTGACCAAGATTGAGGAGTCTGTCATAGTTAGAGACAAAATTCTGCTTTCATCCAGACTCTGATCACCACCTGCCAAAGTGTATGACTTGTGGTTATTGATTACTCTTTCCCTCTCAAGTATTTCATTGAGATATATTAATCACAAGCATAAATCCACAGGGGAAAATTCAGTTATGACTGATGCTAATTTATCTACCATTTTTTCTTCTTTCTTATCTGATTTTATCTCTTTTTTCGCAGTTCTCTGTCGGTGCTTCCCCCATTCCTTTTTCCCCATGGACAGGAAGATTATTCTTGCTAAATAAGAGGGGGAAAAATACAAAATTAACTCTTTGTTTACATGAGTAATTGCAAGATGTGGGGTTGTTTTGTTGTTGAAGACAGTAAAGTCACCCTGTAGCCCCAAAGCCACGTTATTGCAGAGAGCAGGAGCGTGCTGTGATGCCACATCCTGCTGAGACACAGCTGCAGCCTTGCAGCATGCTCTTACCTCCATGGGAATCCCTGGTCCCGTTTAGCACAGCCTTATCCTACCCCCAGGCTGTAGGGAGAGGAGCATAGATCTGTTTATTGGAGACGTTCCCAGCAGCAAGAAAGCAGCTATTCAGGAGTATCTGCTTTCCAGGCCATGGATGGGCCAGGGTAACTGCTGGCTCACAGGATGCTTTGGTGCTGTCAGGCTCAGTGCTGCTTCCATTAATCTTCACCCAGGTCCTTTCTCTGGGTGTGATTCCCTCCTGCTCCTACCTGGGCTGACTGGACTCTGTCCCCACCTGCCAGCCTTAGTGGCACTAGCATTTGAAGCGTGTCCTGGCTATCCTTTTCCCTCCTTCACTTCTTCCTACCTTCCATGTTTCCCCCTCATTTCTCTAATTCCATTCAGGCCACATCTTTGCTACCCTCTGTTTTCTCTCATTCTTTCATTTTAGACATGATAGCATTTTCCTTCAGCAAATTTGCAGCTCTGGAGGTCAGTCACCAAGGACAAACGCACATGGGATTTAAAAGGACAGGAAATGCTTTTGATGTGGCATCCCCAAAGGAGAATTTTAATGCTTTTGAAAATGGGGAACACAGGTTCCTGTGAACCAGGCACATTCAAACTTGGGCCCCAAACTGTCCACAAAACAGAATAAATTCATGCTGCAGCAGCATATTTTCTGCTTATACAGTTCATTCTGGAGTTTTCAAGGAGATTGAAGAATTAAGTCTGACAGAAGAGGAAACAGTCATTCTGTCAATAGACACATATGGAGATATAGCAAGGATAAGGCAAAATTATAGATCAAATGTTTAAAGAATGTGATTCCAAAATAATTTGGCGTATTTCCTTTAGAGATCACAGGCTATTTCTTCTCCTTCTATTGGTGTCAGTTTGGCAACTTTCATTTCAAATTGCTGTGCTGGTCAAAATCGGCAGGGGACAAAACAAGAATTGTTTCAGTGTCACCGTAACCATTTGCATGCCTTGAGCACTACTGAGGCAGCTAGAATGAGAGATGCTTCAAGCCCACACTGCTACACATCTACTTCTGGAGTAAAATACAGCTACTGATGAAGGTCATACATAGCAAGCTAGGTGATCATGTGCTCTGCTGAAGCTTTGCAGGTTTCCTTTTAGTATGGTGTGCAGAACTGCTCATGGAATTATTCCTGGCAGTGAACACTGGAAATGTGAGGAGCATCTCAGTGTCCATGTAATGCTTACAGCCTTGTTTTTGTGATTGGCACTTAACTTGGTGAAAAAGGTTGTCTTGTTTAACTTAATGTGGTATTTAGCTGTTAGACTGGCAGAGTTCTGCAGGAATAATTACTAGATTTGATACTGTTCACTGGAATTAGGCATGAAATCACTGCTGGTAACATTTACAGTTGGCACAAACAGTAGCAGGCAGGTCTATAATGATGAGATGAGCACAATTCTCCTTAGGGATCTCCTCCATTTGATAATTTAGTTACTCAGTCCAAAGCCAAATCTGAAGTTACACATTTCAGGGCGGAGAGTGCAGCCAACATTTCAGCTGTCCTCAGAGAGTGACTCGAAAAATACCTGGGAGCCAAGTGAGTGAGGGGTTGAACATGAACTCCTGGGATGTTGCTGAGCTGAAATCTCTTAATGCAAATCTTGGAGACAGTAAAAAGGGGGAATGAGTGGGAGTGGAAGGTGATTTTATTTTTTGATATGATGCCAGTGAAGTAAGTGCTGAGGTCCTGTATTTACTTGCAAGGTTCAGACTTAAGAAGGATCTCAAGGTGCTCAAGAGAGAGAAGAGCACCAGAAATAGCTGCAGCAGTGAAGTGAAGGACTTGAAGATTTTGGCTCCTTTAAATTGTCAAAAAGAAGGCTGAGAGATGTCAGAATGGAGAAGTCTCTTCTGAGTTAGAAGGCAGTCATATAAAAGAAGTCTTTCATCACTTGGAGAATGGACATCCTCACTGCAATGAATGGGGGCTGAAGTGAGACAAAATTACAAAGGCAATTTGTAAATTAAAAAAAAAAAAATTACAAAGTTTATCACCAGAACAAATGTCAAAAGGAATTGCGGGTTCTTAATTTCTTTTAGGCTATCAGTTAAAACAGAGTGTATTTATGGAAGATGAGCTTTTACCAGCCACTGCTTCCCGGGCTGTCCATGGGATGGCAGAGTGAAATTGCATTGCCTGTGAGACACAGGAGCTATGAGGAGAAGGCACAGTGTCTCCCAGTCTTAAGGTGTAAATGTAAATTGGGTTGTAATACAAGCTGAACCTTCCTGACCCAGCATGACCATGCAAGGTTTTAGGAGAAATTTCTGTGACTACCTGTAAGGGCTGAAGAACTGTCTGGTTGTTTATTGTCTAGTAAGAATCCCTGCCCCTAGTGAATGGCTGGTGGCTGGTCCTGCTATCGAGCGTGCTTGTATCCAGAGGCCAGCAAAAGCAGCGAGCCAACACTGGCAAAACAGGGCACCAGAGTTTCAGTTTAGGCGTTCAAGAACCTGGGCTGGCAGAATCAGTTTGGGCTTCTCTGAGTGCGGCCCTTCCTCCTTCTGCTAAGTGGGGAGCCCCTCTAGAAGAACAGGGATAGCCAGACTGCCTTGGCTTCTGCCTTGAGGAATTAATTTGTTCTATGTACCCATCAAGAGAAAGGGGACCTAGAGTCATAAGCATAATTTACTTATCTAGAAATGTGTTGTTCTCATTCTTTAGCGTCAGTGTTACATTTTGAATATACCTTTTAAGGAAAAGTCAGGGGTTGAGGGAAAGTATTTTTTTTTCATTCTTGGCCACCCCCAGTGCAGTCACTTTCAGGCTCACTTAGGGTGGTTACCAGCTACAATTTACCTACCAGTGTCCTAAATCTGGTCCCTTGTGGGGAGTGGGGATGGGTCAGAGAGCCAAAACCCTGACCACCACCAGGCCTTTTTTCCTGCCACCAGAGCACGCTCTGCCCCAGATGTTAAGCAGGGGATGTGCCAGGCTGTGCACGCCCCTTTGACTCTCCACCTCTTTACACTAGGCGAGATTAACAGCTCAAATCTGCACACTCCTACAACACAGAGCACGTTTGAATGGTTTTAATTAAGGTTGCTGCAGCCAGGACCTGACCTGCCTGCTGTTGAGCCAGGAGGAGATGGGTGGGTATGCCTGTGCAAAGGAGGCTCCACCTCAGCCCTTGCAAACCTGCTTTTGATCTTGGGCATCTGCCATCAGAGGTTGCCTTTGAAGGCAATTGCCCTTTCAGCCACTGCCTGGATGTTTTATCATTTGCAAGCTGAATTTCTTAAAGGAGAAATAATCGAAATGTTGCCAGCCTGGAAACTCCTGTCTCCTACAGGTGTCGATTGAAATTCCAGTTCTCCATCAGCAGGTAGGGATTTCCAGACTATTTTCCAGTGACTGTGGCCACAAATTAAATAGCATCTATCATTTTAGTGTCTCAGAGTGCTGCACACCACCAGACAGCAAACGAACCATATGGAGGTGACTGAGTGGTACACAGGTCCTTTGCTCTGTCTGAGCTTTCTAGAAAGGATGGGCCAAAAAAAATCAAATGCAGAGGAACACCGTGGAGCTGACTAACTGCCTGGGGCCAGGGACAGCTCAGGGCAGGCTATCCCTCAACCTTGTCACTTCCCACAAGGTTCACAACACGGGCACCCACAGCCCTCCCCATTCATGCCACCTCTCACTCATGGCATTTTCCACATTCATACTGAGATCCACTGAAGAATTTGGAAAATATTTTTTTTTGTTACTGTTTTTAAGTGTCCTAAGAGTTAAGTGAATTTTGGCACGTGATTGTGGATAGTTTCGGTAAGAGTTACCAGGAATTTCCAATCCAGTCAGGTGCAATGAGAAAGGAGGCCTCTGAAAGCAGCTCAGCAGCATGCCAGAGACTAGGGAGTTGTTATTAACAGCATGTGTATTTAACACAACCTGAAATTCATAAACAGTGATACTGACAGCTCAGCTGTGCTGCTTCATAGCATTCCATTCATAACAGGAGATTTTTACAATTTGTACTGTTGTCAGAGCAGGTTAGGACCTTTTGGGTGAAACGTTTGAGTTGACAAGTCCATTCCTCTTCACAATACATGGTTGTAGAATCAAAGAACAGTTTGTGTTGGAAGGGACTTTCAAAGCTCCTGTGGTTCCAGCCCCCTTCCATGGGCAGGGACATGGTGCACTAGACCAGGCTGCTCAAAGCCTGTCCAACCTGGCCTTGAACATTTCCAGTGATGGGGCATCCACAACTTCTTTGGGCAACTTGTGCCTCATTTAATCTGTCAGGATATTTCTCAGGTAAATGCTGCAAGCAAAGCCCCAAGAAAAGCACCCCACAAGCAGGAGAGGGAAGACATCTCTCTTGCTTTGGATTAGAGAACCAAGCCCTTTAGTCCTAATTTGCAGACAAAGTGACTTGCAACTAAGCCTCCATCTATTCTAGTCTCTGGCTCTAGCTTTCTGTCTGGTTCTGTCTTTGCTTTCTTCAGTTATGTTTCTCTATTAAGATTTTCCAGAGGTTAAGCTTTTATTCCACATCAAAACAACACAGATGCCACGACATTCCTCAAAGGATGCAACTCCTGTTCACTGGCTAGCCCAAGTTATCATGGAAATTATTAGTTTCCTTAAGCATTTATTGTACTCATCCAGAAATACAGGCTTGCCCTGCTTCAAGGTGAAACACTGTGCACAGAAAGGAGAAAATTCCACACAGTACCACAAACATAATTCTTGTAAGAAGGTGGTATGTTAATTAATAAAGTCTAGGAGCCACTGGTTTAACATATTAATGAATTTGTTATGCAGAGAGAGAGATGAAAAGATATATTTCCTTATTAGATTTTTGAATGTCTGATATCTTTATTGTAGTTATGCTCTATTTCATGTCTTTCTTACAAACATTCTAATAGTGTTTCTAATAGTATAATTGTGTTAAATAAATAGTTCAGTAAAGAGAAGGAGAAATAGGGGGTATAGGCCAGGTGAACATGGTCAGGACTTGAAACAGGCAGGGTGTAGACCCTGTGGGGGTAGACCCTGGAAGAGAGATCCTTTTATAACTGAGCACCTGCAGAGACTAGGCTTTGCTTAGGAACAACAGCAAGAGTGACACAGTGGGTCACAAAAGCCAGGTGAATTAACTTGTCTTTTTTACCAAGGGGTTTTGAACACTTTGTTGAAGGCCCTGTTGAACTGGACTGCTAGATGTGTGAATCAGATGTGGCAGTGGGCTCTATGGCTGCATGTCTTCACTAATGCAGAGAGGAGAAAAGCTGCCTTTTTTGCAGGCTGCTGTGAGTATAGTGGAGAAAATCTGTCCTGGGCTGATCCAGCCCATTCAGTGCAGTGGGTTGAAGCATATTTTTGAAGTGCCTCCAGAGGATGCATACAGAAATGTCATCTTGGACTTGCAAACCTCTGAGCTACTGCCAACCCAGCTGGGTGCTGCTCTATGACTGGTGAAACCAGAGCTGTCTCATCCCCCAAAGGGGAGATGGCATTTCATGGAGATTAGCACATTAGGAGGCATTTGCCCACTCTGATATGGCCTCTGATAGCCCTAAGCAGCAGGGCTGGTTGAACCACCCCTTGGACAGAAGCCAGCCTGTGGGTTGTAGGTTGGACCACAGAGAAGTTAGTCAAAGCAGGAGAGATAAAGCAAGGTGGGATTGTAATGCCTTTGGCAAACAGTGCCCTAACTGGCATGGGACGGGGCCAGGCTGACAGTGCTTCCAACAAATAATAGATAAAAATGGGGTTCCTGGAGCTCCATGAATGACTTAAGCACTCACCTTACATTGAAACTGACTGCTGGGCATTTTTTGGTGTGTCCACTGGCACTGTTCACTGTGTGAACCATAAACGATTTTAAATGGGAGGTACCTGCAGAAGCCTGAATGAGAACAAAAATTCACGTGTTGGGATATTGTCCTGCTGTTCCTTCTGCACAGTTTCAGTAGTAGAGAGTAGGGAGATGTTATTATCTAAAGTTTTCTTCACCTCAGAAAACCTTCAAGGGAGAAAAAAAAAAGGATAGAGATTTGCAGTTCTTCATTACAGTTTATACTTTTGCATTACTATAGGAGTTAAAAACTCTGGTTTCACGTCAAGAAGAGACAAAGAATAAAAGTCAGTAATTTCCAGTGGGTTTCCCATGAGTCAGGAGAGCCTGGGGCTCTGACCTGGGGCCCAGTGTACAGCTGGGGCAGAAGGCTACATTGGGGCAGTAACCTCAGTGAGACTGAGCAGTGGGCATTTGACAAGAGTTTGAAGAGATGAAACTCTCCATGACTGCACACAGACTGCACATAGGGGATTCATTCCCAAAACTTCTCTAGTTACTTTTCAGCTGATTTAGGGACTGCCTGAAGCCACCTTGTGGCTTTCCTCTTAAGTTCCCTGCAAAAGGCTAAGAGAAAAGCAGCCTTATTCTTACCTATACTGAGTTTTTTCACTGTCCTACCTACAGAAGTTATGTGGCCTGTACTTTATAACCTACTTAGCTTCTCTACATCTGTTTTAGCTGCTGTAAAGAGAATACAGCCCAGAATAATTATACTTTATTCTGACACATGTACAAAAATTTTGGGATAAGAATATAAATTTTTTACAGATTCTTCTGGATGCATCAGGAAGAATCAGGAGCCAGATTATGCCCTAAGTCCCCCTACAAGTATATACTGGTGTAGCTTCCTAAAATCTGTTAAATTACTCTGCACTTACACAGTGTCAGATTAAAAGCTATGAAATCAAAACCAAGCCCCGTGACATTTAGTTTTGCAATGTTCACATGTTCACAGCAAGTCGTAAAACCCTCTATGGTTACTTAAAAGTGGTTCTCTGTCTCAGGGAAAAGAAAAAAAAAAA
>WEIU01021644.1:411690-463869 GCA_013389925.1 Aegithalos caudatus | reverse complement strand
CGGCGGTGCCGGCGGGGAGCCCGGGCTGTGCGAGCCTCGCCCGCCTGCGAGTAGAGTAGCGAGTAATCCTCCTCGGTGTTTGCGGAGGCATTGCGCTGGTATGTGCCTAGCGCGGGCCGCCGCCGAGGAAAGCCGGGCGCTAACGCATTCCTGAGTGGCTTTTGTTGGTTTTTTTTTTTCCCCTTGTGAACTCATTTTCCGAAGTTTCGCCCCCCAGTCGGCAGGGAAGGGCAGCGTGCTGGAGCGTCTCGGCGCCCCGGCCAACCTCCTCCCGACTTCAGCGGGAGTTTGGGCTCCGCGCTGTATGTGGAGCGATGTGCGTGCAGTGACACGGAGCTGGGGAGGCTGGGGCACAGGCTGGATCGCTAGATCAGTGCCCGAAGGAGTCTGAGGAGCAAAAAGCCTTTACCCTGGCATGCATGAGCAGACGTCTTCCCCTCTCTCCACTCCCAACATCACGAAAAACATACTATGTTCTTAGGCATTAAAATATTCAGAGGTAGCAAGTTTAAAAAACAAACAGATGTGTCATGTATTTTGACAACTAGTGTGTTCACTCGCTGTCAATTCAGACGACTGCCTGATAAGAAATTTAATACACTTCTATTTCCTATCTATACATTTCACAATCTGCAGCTGTTACAGGTAGGCTTGGTGGAACCTATTTGTATGAAATTACTTCTTGCACAGTCAAGAATGTTGTCAGATGAGAAATAGTGAGTGGGAGAGGGAAACGAGGAATAGGTGGAAATTAAAATCCCTATTTGCCTCCTATGTGATTCTTCTTGATACCTGCAGGAAGAGATGCTGCAGCCAAAACTGCATTTTTGACCTGTGAAGTTATTACAAATACCTGATCTGTAATTCTTCATTTCATTTGAAATTGATGGATGGATTATACTTGAACAATATGTACAACTCTGACTAAACACTTGTACTGTATGTTAATTTCCTACATCATTGATTTCTCTGCTAACTGAGAACCGTAAAGGATCTCTAACAATACTTCCTGGTTTAATTTGTGGCTAACTCTTTCAGCAGGGCAGTCTGAAGGATGCTAAGTAGTTTGATTTTCCATGAAGGCTCCTGTAATGAAAATGTCTGTCAGTTTGTGCGTGTGTAGCAGCCTGACTATATCAGTTTGCTGTAACACAGAGAGAGCTGCTATGAAGCTTTCATGTTGTATTCCAGTACTGTGAGTGGTGAAAGGGAGGGTGCTTTCTGGCATGCACTGGGACATGTCGTTTGTGTTACATTCGAGTAAAGTAATGCGAGGTTAGATCATCCTCACCCAAGGTGATCAAATCCTTAGCCCACCAAATGAGCTGTAGCAACTAAACTCAAATAATCAGCCTGCCCATTCTCCAGTGCTCTCTGTGAGTTTGGTAAATGAGTGACAGCAGATAGAAAGGCAGAAGACTGAGTGTTGGGAAACCAGCTGGGGAATCTCATTAAGGAAAGGAATAAAGACCTTCTGCCTGTGTTCTGGGTTTTCTCCTAGACCACTGGTACTCATCTGGGTACAGGCTGCTGGTGGCAGAGCGCTGGTTGGTCCCACAGTGCTGGTTCCCCTTCTCCCAGCTGTTATAACCATGCTGTGAGTTCCTCTGCTGCTCCTCTGCCCTGTGAGGTGGTGCCCTCGTGGCTGTGGGAGGGTGGCATTTTAGCAAGAAGGGAAGTGGCACCTCTGAAATCTGTGTTGGATCACCGGTAAGGCTGTAACAGAGTTTGAGAGCAACAGGGCTGCTCGCTAAGCAACGCTTTTTGACTGGCTCTGTGGGCTAGCAAGGCATTCTGTGAGAAGCTCACCAACCAGTGAACTGGGTGAAGTTGTAATGTGCTGTGATATGTGGCCAGGCAAGAGTGATGGAGTAATTTTTTTCTGAAGGATGTGGAGTCCACTGCCAGGGCGTAATACGGTACTAGGCTAGACCTGTTCTGGTCTGTCAGTCCTGTGCCACTGCATAGGAAATAGCCACTCTCCCTAACAAAACTAACTTTACATTTATTTTCTACCTTCCTGCTTTCCCATGGTCTCCTTTGATCTTCTGGTTCCTCCTTTATGTGCCTGTCTTTCTTAAATGCGCTTAGATAGTTGGCTTCCGTGTCTTCTCATGGTAAAAAATTCCATACATTCGCTTCTGCTTGAGGGAAACACTCCCCGTCCACCCACGCATGTAACAGTGCTCGGGGCCAAATTCTGATCGCTTCTGTGTCCATATAAACCTGAGCAGCTTCACCAGCTCTGGCCCTGCTGCTTTGGGGTCGCAATGCTGTAGCTCTGGGTACAGTGTAGTCCTTTGGCTGGACTGAAGGGTCCTCCAGGCGGCTCCTTCAGCACACACCCACATCACACAACAGAAATATCTGCTCTCTGAACAGTTCTGCTCCTCAGTGAGGTATGCTGTGGAATAGGCTTTGCTTTCATGGATTTTGCAAATTGTAGAGAAGCTTTCTGTAATGCAGGAGAACAGTGTATGCTGAATAGCAAGACATAATTGATTCTTTCTCATATCCAAGCTCTTTACAAATGCATACAATGGAGCAAGCATGATGATTTTCTTAGCAGCACAAGAACACCGTAGCTTTTAAACCCAGGCCTGGGGAAAAGAGGGAGGTGTGGCAGCGTGTTGAACAGATGCAGTTAGCGCTGCTGGATCACTGACACGGCGAAGCTCCCGGCGTTTCTGTGCGTCTCTGCTTGGGCACTGCTCTGCAGAACATCACCCTGCTGTTACACGAGTTGAAAAAATCCCCATGTACACACAGAACCACCACTTTTCTCCAGCAATTGTGCTTTCAGTGCTTGCATTTGCCTATTGCTTAGCAGACATAGTAGAGCAGTGCTGAGACTAACACACTCCTCTGCAGCGTGTGCTGGTAGGGTATGTAATTCCAGACCACCAACCTAGAGTAATTTGCTGTACTCCAACCCCCCTTCTTCTGGGGGTGGGGCGGAGTAGTATTTTTTTTTTAGGTATGAAATTTACAGGACCTCCAATCAAATTAAAGGTGTCCCAGGGTCAACCCGTGAAACTAAATTGCAGCCTCGAGGGAATGGAAGATCCCGAGATGTTGTGGATCAAGGACGGAGCAGTGGTGCAAAGCGTAGACCAGGTGTACATTCCAGTAGATGAAGAACACTGGATCGGCTTCCTCAGGTACAACAGATGCAGAGAAGGAAGAATATCATGGAAACTATTGCACTGCTTTCTGCTGTCAGCTATATCTCTGCAACTGCAGTGCCCTCAGTGGGGCAGAGTCCTTAGATCTGCAGTTCACTGTGCGGCAAGGGCATAACTGAGAGCAGAACTGAAGCCACTGAGTGCTGAGATTTTATCCACTAGAACCATAATGGTTTTCTGACTACTGTGGGGACAGGTGCTTTGCTAATGCTTGTGATGCTTGAGACGTGACTTCAAGGTGAAAGGATAGTCTCGCTTTGTTTGTTCATCTTGTTCTGCCATGCAGCAGTATAAATAGGTTTTCTCTCTCG
This sequence comes from Aegithalos caudatus, assembly GCA_013389925.1. Classification (NCBI taxonomy): domain Eukaryota; kingdom Metazoa; phylum Chordata; class Aves; order Passeriformes; family Aegithalidae; genus Aegithalos; species Aegithalos caudatus. The sequence continues at coordinate 460,373 of WEIU01021644.1, read as the reverse complement.
TACTCATCCTGTTCTCTTACTCTCTCTCTTGAGCTGTCAGTCTGCCTAAAGGGTGAGGATTGTTGATTGAAATGAGACTCCCAGGACTACATCCCTTTCCTTTCTTTGGGGAGGAGTGTTTGTCCTCTGAACCGTCCCTGATTCATTTTGCAATGAATCCTAATTTATTCCTAATACATTTACACTATGTGATATCAGTCCTGCCCCATTCAGAGGCATAAAACCTTGTGCAAAGCAGATCTCTGTCCCTTTATTTCAGCCAGAAGAGGGATGTCAGCCAGTTCGGGAAGTACTGAGATAAACAAGACACAAGGTTCTGCTCTGTCTTTTTTTATGCATTAAAAGAGCTTGTGCAGGCAAACATACCAACACCACAAGACCTCAAAGCTGTTGACTGACTGAGAATCACTCTTCCCTGAGCTCTGGCTTCATCTCCTGTTATGTTTCTTGGATTGACATTGCACAGACTCTCCAATTCCACCAACTAAAAGTCTTTGTGTTAAAGCTTGTCTGTAAAAAACATTTTGGTAGGAAAAAACAGCTGTGCACAGTAAAACTATTGCATAACATTATGTTGTGGAAACAGTTTGTCTTAAACTATACAGTTTACTTCCCCCTGGTTCTACTAGTTAACTCTGTCCTTCTCGATCTCATTCTGATCTCCTTTCTTGCCTCTTGTTTTACTCCACTGAGAACTCTCTGCAACACCAGAGATAAGTTAGGGTGCTAAATCTGGATGTATCTGAATCTTTCTCTCCTTTTTCCTTTCTTCTCCTCAAGAGATCATTTCTACCACCCACGTGTGACTCTCTGCTGTGATCACTGTGTTTCAGAACATGGGCAGGACAGCTGATGCCATTTGAAGGTCCAGCTCTGAAAATCGGGCTGTAGTGGGTCCATTTTGTGCATTTCGGCAAACACTCTCCCCTTTCTGTCTTCCTTCCTGAGACGTCCTTCCCCTTCTCCGAGGAGGACTGCTAGCTTTAGAAAGGTGGGCATCAGCTCTGCGGAGGATCCCTGCATGGCAGCGGACGCATGGCCGCATGTCCCACGGGCAGCACTCAGCACTGAGGGGCTCTCAGAGGCACGCTGTTGCCATTGGTAGCTGAGACCTTGTTGCTTTGGGACCAAATTCTGCCCTTGCTCGCCATGCACCAGCAAAACCCCTTGAGATCACAAACTGGGAGGCCCAAGGAGTTTTGCAGAGTGAGCCGCTCTTGGGACCAGAGTAGCGCCGAGGGCAGCTGAGGCGAGGGGAACCCTTTTCTGACCCATCTGCTCCTGTACGAGGCTGCTGCCGGTCCTGTCACCCGAGGCAAAGCAGTTGAGCTCGCTGGAGGTTTGCAGCACGGAGTTTCCTGCTAGCTAAGATGTTGTAGGCCAAGCTGTCGTACTTGAAGGCTAGCTAGAGTCATGATTCAGGATGGAGATGACCCCTTCCTATCCTCAGAGGACACAGATGACTGGTTTTCTGCAAGGATGTTTTGGAGGAAGACTGTCTGCTCTGCAAGGACTCTCTCCACCCGCTTTAGAGAGGAGCCTCCCATCTCTGCTGTTTTGCCATGTGCTTTGTGCTGGCTGGCTGTTGATCTCCTCCCCAGAGCTGGCTGTGTCTCAGTGGGTGTTTTCCATACATCTGGTTTGCCAAACACTGGAGGGTCCTTTGGGGCAAAAACATGCTTTATCCACATAAAATATCGATATGGCTTTTGACTTTTTTCAGCTTGAAATCCGTCGAGCGGACAGATTCTGGGAAGTACTGGTGCCAGGTTGAGAACGGGGGGAAGAAGGAAGAATCACAACAAGTGTGGCTCATAGTGGAAGGTAAGGAGGAGTAGTAGTGCTGGTTTCCTTTCAGGGCTGACCCACCAATGTGCTCTAGGTCGAAGTGGTGAGAGCAGATTGCTCCAGTGACAGGCTTCTTGGCTCTGAATCATTGCTACTGACTGCAGAGAAATCGCTACAGAGCAGGAGTAAGAACTAGGAGAGCTGCTTCAAAGAGCAGAGCTGTCAGTTCATTGCCTTCTGTTTTTATTTTGGCATGTTAGGAAACAAGATCTTCTCATGCAAGCACATTTCTTTCCAGCTTTTAAATCCATTGTTGTGGTCATCTCTAAATAATTCACAGAATGGTGAATAGTTCAGGGTGAGAGGAATCCATTGGGTTCATCTGGTTCAGCCCACTTCTCTAAGCAGGGTCACAGTCTGTTTCTGTGTGTCAGCCAAACAGGTCTTTGTGGGCAAGGTACAGTTTTAACGCAGTTGTGAGTTTTGTGAGAAGTGCTGTACATCAGCACTTCATAGCTGGGACTGCTCCGTGTGGCACTTTGCTGTCTGAGGTTGTCTGATAAGAATGGCTTCTACATGGCTGCCCAAAAGTCACCCAGGCAGTGTGGATCTTACTTTCTCTAGTTTCATCTCCCTTGAGCCATGATTCTGTTAGATCCTCAGAAGGTAGTAGTCATAGGATGGCTTAATATTTGGTGAAGAAGTTAACAGGAACAGTGCATTTGCAGCAAGAAGTAGTTTTTTGGATGTATTTGGTAACATTTTGGGCCAGAGCTGAATTGACAGCCCTAAATGAGGGGACCAGGGAGCGTGTTGTGGAAGGTGATGTGGTCTGGGTGTTTTACACCAAAGGGTCTCGCTCAGAGCAAGGAAACATTCATAGCAGCTCTCACAAAGTAACACATTCTGCCTTCCATAAATCCCAGGCTTTTGTCCACCTACGTTTTCAGGGGTAGTTTTGACTGGAAAACGTTTTTTACAGCTTAAAACACTCTCTTGTGCAGAGTTTCTGTTTCTATCCAACTACTGTGGCCTGCTCCAGAGGTGCCTGCATTTGCATGGTGGGTGCATTAGGAGTGATTGGGTGGCTCAGCATGCTAAGCTGTCTGAAAAAACCATGCTGCCCTTCTGGACTGCACAGACAAAGCAAGCACAGACAAAAAGTGTCAAAGTCACAAAAAGCCAGCTGCAGTTAGGTAAGGTGGACTGTGTTGAGAATGAAGGCCAAAGCTTACAGCAGAAGTGAAAAAAAAATGCAACCATCTTTCTTTATGAGAAAAACATGTATGGCAGAAGGTAGTTAAACTTGAACTAGGCATGTAGTCATGTGTAAAGGGAGTTGGTGGATAAAATTAAAAATTAACAAGTAGTGATAAGGGGTGGAGTTTAAAAAATGTGTCAGCTCTTAACATAAGAAAACACCTGGGAATGCAAAAGTCTATCAGACCCACCTTTGCTGTTATCTCTGTATTTCTTCCCTGGACGTGCCAGCTTTGTGTAGCAGTGGCTGCTCTGTCGATACCAACTGCCCTCTGACTGAGAGAGGGTCTTTACTCTGGTGATTTGCAGCCTTCAGCAGGTGCTGACAAGCTTCAGTGTGGCACACAAACAAATGTGGACCATTGGTAATCTAACTTAAAGTGAGCTTGACTGGATTTCTATGTTGTGTAATATCTGCTTAGGTAGTCTGTATCTGCCAGGTTTTCTAGCAATGGTATTTGAACTGTCTTTGTAATAAAAATGTTTGATCTTATGAAACACTTCTTGGAATTTACAAAACCAAAACTGTTTTGAACCTGTTTCCTGGTTTAGAAACTAGTCTCTGGCCTTACTGAGAACATGATACTGTTTGATGCCTGGAGAGGTGATCCCAGAGGCACACTGTGGAGCGTTAAAAAAACAGATTGTGTTTCTTACAGAGTTTTCCATCTGAAATTACACCTCTGGCTATGTGGCTGTTCCTGGGGCTGCTAGCCCCCATTGTGGCTACAGTCAGAGATTAAGCCACACCCATGTGGACACATTCCCCTGCATCAACACTGCCTCAAAACTGAGCTGTACATAAAAATCAGCTTTAAAGGTTGGATGGGGGAATAGGTGGCATAATTTCCATGTTTTGCTGCTGATTTTCTGACTGCTGCTGCTCAGTGCCTCCATGGGGCATCTGTGAAAGGGATATGCAGACACTCACCTCTTGTACCAGGAGCTGGGAGGCTAAAATGTGTCATAGGCTGTGAGCTGTCCAGGTAACATACGGATGGGGGCAGTGCGAGTTCCTCAGCTGGATGAGTCAGCTGCACTCCCTCAACTATGAAAGTTTTTAATTGTGGTCTTGTCTGCTCTGTTTAGCTGCTCCCAAAGTGAGAAAACCTGCTGAGCTGGGCAGGATCTTCCTGAAAGTTTACCTTGGGTGTCATGACAAATGGACAGGAGGCAGGGATCCTGCTCACAGGTAGAGAAATGGTGATTATTTTCCCTTCTAATCCTCCTTGGAGAAGGAGGGCAAAGGCAGAGGTGTCACAGCTGGTATCTCAAAAGCTTACTCATTTTTATTGTTTATGTATGAATGCAATAAAAAAATGAAGTAAAATGTGTCAGCAAGAACAAGCAGTATGCCATGACAATGGATATACCTGTCCTGAACATTAGCCTTTGCACAGATAGGCACTGTCATTCCTCAAGAGACTTGGGTTTAGACCTGTTTTAGTCTGTTCATTTACTTACTACTCTAAGGGAAAGAGGCAAGAAAGCACAAAGGAACTGCTGCCTGAAAGACACAGTCTTTCACAGTGACTGGACAGTCAGTGAAAGACTGAGGAAAGCACTTCTGGCTGTAGCTTGAGGGAAATGTCAAGTGTTAGGCTTCTAAATTCCTATTTAGGCACCTGTGTTAATTGCCTGCTGGTGAAGGTATTTGGGCCTGTCATCTTTGGCCAGGGACAGACAGTGTAATTTCGGCATGTGAATGCACAATATTGTCAGTTCCTCTGTTTCTGTAAGGCAATGGATCAGCAGATTCCAGAACATTCTTTTTCCGGCTGAAAATACCTTATTTTGTTTGGGGTAAGTGCTGTTGGTAGCAGCAGTGTCTGACACACAAAGACTTCTGTATAGAAGGGAACTGAACATTTCTCCGGGCCTTCAGCTCTTTCACCAATCACCAGAAGTACACAGTGGTTGTCCAGCATGGTCAGCACTGCTGCTGATGGCTGGCGAAATTTGTGCTGATGGTTTGGAGCACTGAAACCACGAGGGTTTTGGCATTGCCCCTAAGAGGAGCCACATCTCTTGATGTGTTGAATTGCACTCAGCTATTGCCACTCAGAGATGACCTAAGGTAGGTAGCGTTGCAGCTGCGTTTTGCTCCCCGTGGGCCTAATCTGAGACCTGTTGTACCAACCAGGAGTCTTTCCGTGGTGGGGAACAGATAATTACAGAGAGAGCCGTGTCCGTGGATAGCCTTCAGCCCTGAAACAAATTACCCCTGACTCCGAGGCAGCCTGGTTGTCGTGGTGTCAGAGTGTGCTGGAAGGCATCTCCATTCAATTAAGCTCCAGAGAGAGCATTGTAAATGCTCCCAGTCTCTCACCGCGGGGATTCTTTCCTCATTCATGGGTTTGTTAAAGCCGGTAGTTCAACACTTTCTCAAGCTTCAGTTTTTAATGCATGGCAAGAAGTATCTGCAGCTGGATTAGCTCTCTTTTAAAGTGGTGTCTGCCAGCACTAAAGTTATTGACTGTTGCCTCTTTAAACTCCAATCTCTCCAGCTGAAAAATTGAGAAAACACTACCACTAAAAGCTGTTTCATAGGGGAGTCTTGAATTGAAAGTGGTTTTTCAAAGGCCTTGTGGGATGCAAGCACTCTTTCTCTCTGATTTTAGTGGTAGTATTTAGGCATTCGTGCCCTGGGGTGATCCAGCATATCTGACCCTTGGTTTGTATGAAGGGCTTAGAGGGCACTGGATTCAGCCTAGCAGCAGGACAGATGGATGTCCAGTGTTGGGCACAGGTATTAGTGGAAATAAACAAGAGGCAGTTTCTCCAGTTATTGTCACTTGTCTGTTGCTTTTCCAGGTGTGCCCTACTTTACTGTGGAACCTGAGGATGTGTCTGTGTCCCCTAATGCCCCGTTTCATATGGCCTGTGCTGCTGTTGGTCCCCCTGAACCAGTGACAATTGTCTGGTGGATGGGAGACTCCAGAGTGGGGCATCCAGACGTCTCCCCCTCCATCTTAAACGTTTCAGGTAAGGCTGCTGCCACTGCAGGGGATCGCTTTGAGGATCAGAAGAGAAGAGCTCTCTTTTGATCATGCCCTGTACATTGGGTAGCCATAGTGTGGGAATGGTGTTTAACTCTGCATTAAGGGTTGAGGGGCCATGATCACTTAAAAGATTATCTCGAGGGGTGATGGTTGCTCCTTGTTTTCTGCTGGCTTGAGGCACACAGGCTCTTAGGGAGTTTGGGTGTGACTGGCACTCTTGTTAAAGATGCTGTTGAACAGATGATGCACTGGGTGCCTCTTGTTCCACCTTCTGGAGGGTGTTCATGGTTATATGAAGTGACTCTGTTGGTGCCATTTCTCTTGGAACTCTCTGAGCATTCACATGTAGCAGATGCCATCCCTTCCTTCTGTGCATAGCCCTGTCATGCACTGCTTTCCCCTCTCTTACCCAACCCCATCTCTGTTCTTGCAGGCTTGCTGGATGCTCTTATCATGAAAATCTGACTGCCTTGTGTAATTGTTTGACACTTCAAGAGTGATTGTATCAGTGCTCAGATGGGTTGGTTGATAACCCTACAAGACCAAGGTTTGCTCCAGGGCAGAGCTTTCCCCCCAGCAGGGTCAGCAGAAAAACTCTGGAGCCAGTAGGTGTTAGGAACTCTCTTCAGACCACTTTCAGAAAGGGTGATGGATCTCTGCCAGGAAATTACTGCAGTTCTTCTTGCAGTTACCTCTTAAAAGTAACTTTATTCTTGTTAGTTGTCCAACAGCCTTGTGTTATGTTTTCTCTTTGCTGCTGTTTCATTATTCTCAGCAGCCCTGACCCGAAGGTGAACTAGCTGAACTAAAAAAGTTGAACTCTTATTTAGAAATAAAAGGTTTTACAACTAAGAGTCATCTCTAGGGCCTTTTAATCAATGTTAATAGTTACACTCAGGGTGAGTTTTTATACATCTTTGGCCATCCTTAAAGCTATCCAATGCCATTCAGGCTTCCCTTAGAACCTTATTTATTCACAAATAAAACAATGATTTATGATTTGAAATGGTTTTAATCATCTGTTCCCTCTCTTACATAGCCACTGATGCTGTTCTAAATTGGAAATGAAAACTGCTCCCTTATGATATAATCTGCCTGTTGAAATGGAAACTGAAAAGATGGGTAGTCAAGAGGGGAAAGACAATTAAAAAAAAGTCACCGTTCCTTCGCTAAACTCATCCCATGGTGCCTCACAAAAGATCTGTTGTTGGGGGGAAGTGGCTTGGAGGCCTTAAAAAGGACATCTAGTCCTAGTAATTCTCCAGATGAACTGCTATTTTACATATTAAGTGTCATTGGCACCTTTATTTGCTTCTGGTGTTCTTTGGGATGTCCCTTGGGCACACTTTGTGTGCACTTTGGGGTGTCCCTTGGTCATATCTTGTCTTTCCAACTGAGAACATGTAGCAGGACACAACCTGCATGGTTGGATTACCAAAGCATGTCAAAAAAGGCAGTTGGTAAGAAAACAAACATTGCTAGCTGAGGAAGGTATCATGCTCTGAAGAAAATATTAACAAACTACTTGGCTACAAAGCAAGCATTTAGAAGGTTCAGCAGTATTGTATTTGGAAAGTAGAGCTGGCATGGTGCTAGGGAACATGCAGTTCCTGGTTTGTGGAGTATTTTGTAATTTCCTCAGGGCAGGGCTGTGTTAGGTTTTGCCTTGGGACAGGCCTACCACATCAGGTGCTGCTCTGCTGTGCTGCCTGGCCTTCAGCCTGCTGGCAGCATCTTCCTCTGATTCACAGGGATGAGAGCAGTGCTCCCTCCTCTCTTCCATTTCACCCTCTTTGCAGTGCTGTTAGTCTCAGGCTTGGGAGATGAGTCAAAGGTCAGAGCCACTGTGCAAGCTACTCTGTGCAGCTCTGAAATGTTTTTCCTTCCTAGACTGTATGCCCACAGTGAGCCAATCCTTAACTTTTCTCAGAGCCTTTTAAGGCAGCTGAGGGCCAGGTCACGTGACAGTAGTTGCTGGACACAGTCCTCCAGGCAGCCTTGCAAATCTATCTCAATTCTGATTCATTTGCTATATCTATATGCATCCTGGAACAGCCAGATGTCAGTGTGATGCCATGGGGTGGATGGATGCTCACAGAAGACATTCTTACTTGTATCACACCTGGAAAGTGTTTCAGTGATGATGCAGTAGCATTTAACTTCCATTTCCTGTGTGTGTTCAAAAGCCTGATGCGAGGTGAGGGACAGGTGAGCGTTGACTAGACATAGGCAGCATCTGATTAAAAGTTTGCCTGAACTTATAGCCCATTTAGAAGATTAATGTTGCTCAGGTGTAGGCTGAGGCCCAAAGCACTGGGCTTTGTGTGAGCTCACAGTTTAGCCCAATCTTTCCTCCAAAGAAGTTCACTAGGATGTGAGAAGCAGACATCTACTACCTGAGCATTGAACTTTACATGCCTTTGATTAGCACCCACCTCACCCCTCCAACTGCCTGTACAACCTGAGCTGGTTGTCACAAATAATTGAAATCCTGCTGAAGGTTGAAGCTGGATTATATAGCTGTTTGTGTTTCCTTTCCTTTTCTTGGCTGATCTCCAGGTATTAATCAAAGCACAGTTTTCTCCTGCGAAGCTCACAACATAAAGGGATTGTCTTCATCTCGGACTGCCACTGTTCAAATTAAAGGTGAGAGACTGGGTGCAAGAGACTGGACAAGGGCTTGGATTTGCTCTCTGGGGAGGGAATGTAGGGCTCTTTAATGCAAGGAGTTGCCTCAAAGCTGCCAGCACTGGTTGGAGCTCTGAGCAGTCGAAACAATGCTTTGTGTTCTAACAACAGTTCCCACTTCCCATGCAGGGCTGTATCCCAGGCTGTTGAAAATAAGCCACATCTGATTCAGGAGTGGAAATGTGATGCCAAATGACAGCTTTTCCCTGAAAAGGAGAGAGTGGGGTGATTAAGTTGTTTGTGAGAGATTAAGCTGATACAAATTTGTAGCAGGGAAATCTTTCCCTCTTGGGAATATATGGGTCTTGTTAGAGCTAAAGAGGACATTACTTCTGCTTGCTTTTATTAGCATCACATTAGATGCTGAAAAAAGTCAAGGAAGGTGATCACCCATGGCCAGTAAGGTCTGCTCATCCACAGTGGGTTTATGAATTTTATTTTTAAAATTCTTTGCTCTTTAAGAGCTCATTGAAAACAAATAATTCCTAGGCTGTGCATGATCAGTTGCATTTGAAAGTCTCCAGGCTGATGTGACATTTCCTCTATTCTTCCAGGTAACTGAAACAGGGATAATCAGAGCAATCAGCTCTTCCCCTCTTCTTCGTGTTGAGATGCTTCTGCATTTGAATTTTTAGTCATGCTTTAATGCACTTTTAATTACATGATCATCAGTTCCAGGAGAGGCATGGCACAAAAATCATTTGTTCCGAGTGGTGGCTTGTTGCTCAGCACAAATACAAACAATCCTTTATGTCTGTATCAGTATCAGAACTCACAGTTGTAGTAGCTAGTGTTCATTAAAGGACAGATTGAAATCCGGCTGTTATCTACCACTCTTGGAGTGTGTTTTTATTCAGGACATTGTGGTTACTGCTATGCCAAGAATGCAGTACGTTGGACTAGCAAGATTTATAACTTAATTTAAAACCACTTGGAATTGTTGCCTTAAAGACTTGTCTACACAAGGGAGTTAGTTATTGTAGAATATATCTTCTATGGATATTCTATCCTGGGATAGAATTTAGTTCACAAAACTATTACACTTTAAAAAATCTTGTCAAGCCATAATTTGAAAAAACATTTAGTATGAACAAACTGATTTGAAAGTTTTTAATGTTAATACAGATTTTTTTTTTTAACCATTAGTAAGATGAAGGAATAAAGACCTCTGAATTCTCTCATTTCCCAACAATTGTGTTAAGCTGAAAAGTGTTCCTCAGGGAGGGGCATATTGCCATTGCACACTTGTGTCACACACACAGGTTCTAGAGCTGAGAAAGAGCAAACTGAAGTCACTCAACTAACATTGCACCAGTATGTGGCATGTGGTAGAGACAAAAATTCAGGTTCTGAATAGCAGCTCCAGTTGCTGTAGTCATAAAAGTTATGTCTGCAATGCCTCAAAGATACATCTAAAACAGTAGTTACAAATTTACCTAAGTGACAAGGCTTCAAAGATCTAGTATAGCTCTGTTAAAATTAAAGCAAAGCTTCTCCACAGCAGAAATAGGGCAGGCACAAAAAAAATGTTTATTGAGTTCTTTATCCTATGAATATGCAGAATTCAGTGACGTTACTCCTTGGAGTACTTGTCTGCACATGCATGTTCAGGGCCTTCCCCTCTTACACAAACCCATCTGCTAATGAGGACTCTTAAATCTTTCTACAATTTATTAAACAATTAGTTTCTTCTGTGTTTCCAGAGGCAAATATTTTTGCTAGGACGTTGACAAACTGTTAACATTTCTTCCTATTTGCTCCTGTTGTTGTTCATTATCTATTCTCTGTAGTGCCCACAATGTGCTGGGTGTACTCCAAGCAGAAAATTACTGTTATTGTAGCCCACAGTCCCCAGCCATTACAAAGCCCCATTGTTCAGCCACTCTCTAAGCACAGAGGAAGTTAACTCTCATTATGTTAACACTCAAGGTCCTGTTTTCTGACAGGCTTTTCTGTCCTGTATGTGTGCAGCTAACACTTTCAGGGTAGTATCCCGTGTTTCAGAGCACAACAGGAAGCAGCCGCCCACAGATTTTTCCCAGGAGATGAGGGGAGGGTGCATCTGGCCCTTGCTTGCAGGGTTAGGGAAAGGTGCTAGCAAGCCAGCCCTCCTCAGCCACTGTCTCCTTTACACAGGGAGTGTGTTAGCAGTTGGTTATTTGTTCTCACTGGTGGCACAGCACGTACCTCCTTCGGGCCTACCATCCTGTGTTGAAAAGTACACCTTGCTAAACCCAAAAGTTACAAGTGTGGCTGCAAAAACTTGAGGTATGGGCAATGTTTCAGCAATACCCAGTAAACAGTAAAAGCAGGAATTTTTTTTTTCCCCTTAAAGAGCTTACAGACCTGAACACAGAACATCAGAAGTGAATGAAACAATGCTGCAGGAAGGTCTTAAGTTAACTACCAAGGAACTCATTACCCAGCTTCTATCCCAGACCCTTGGTCTGCCGCCCATCCCCCACCCACACAGCCTATTCTTATCTAGGTGGCAGGTCCTGCCCTGGGTCCTGGTAACTGGTTAACCAGACAACAAAGGCTTTATAGGGTTAATCTGTGTCCCCATCTATTCCTCTCCTCCAGGCCCTCTGCAGAGACCTGGGTGTTTGGGCTCTGCATTTCTCTTGCAAGATGGCCCTGTGGATGTGCTGAAGGCAGCAGTGTTGTGGTTGTCCTTGGTGCAGTAAAATACAGAGGTGCTCTGGCAGGGTAGAAGATGCAGCTAGAGAAATCCTGGCTTGCAATTACTTTTCTATTGCTGCCTTCTGATGGATACAACTCAGGAGACCTGGGAAATTCAATCTGCAGGCAAAGCCTTGTCCTGAGGATGAGTTTCTGAAAGAAGACTTCTGAGGGTACAATTTGTTGATATGTGGCAGGAAAACTATTAAAAGCATCAGCGTACAATTTTTTAAAATGGGAAGAAGGTCAGGGGAGAAGTCAGAATTCGTGAAGATGCTAATTTTGTCAGGAGTGAAGTGCCCAAATGAAAACCCAGAGGTGAAAAAGAGATGGTGACTGGAAGGGTAGGAATTAACTGTGCAATTACAGTGAGAGGAAAGGAGAAGTCAAAGGGAAGCATCAAGGATTCTAAAAGGAAACCAAGCAGTTTGGTGCTGTGCTGTGGTGGTAGGAAGCATGAGCATCTGACTAACTGTCCAGTCTTGGAATCCTGATTTCATTCCTGGCCCTGCCCTTAATTTGTGGAGTGGTATCAGCCATGTGTGGCAGGCACTCCCTTGGGCTTGAATTTCCCCTCTGTAAAACAGAGTTTATTTGTCCCAAGCCTGAGCAGGCAGTTTTCAGTCCAGGCTCTGTCCCAGAGTGTTTCAGTGGGAGTTTGCAATGGGCACCTGGAGGCAGCACAAAGAGGTCTACAGCAAATCCAGCTCTAGGGTATTCAGGTCACTACAGCAAACCACCCTCCACCCTGTGCTGGCAGAGCTGGTGTCAGAGGCTGGACTGAGAAGCCAAGGTGGGATTTTAAAGCCCTGATTTAGTTCACAGTGTGGGTCCACAGGCAACTGTGTGCAGGGCTGAGTCATGCCCTGCAATGGAGGGGAAAAGGAAGAGAGCTGAGTAGCAAAGGTGTTAAAATCACACACTGGCATTGCTACCAAAGAGATCAGCAGCTGCCTGTGTGCATCAATGGACAACGTGAGAATGGCTGACAATAGCTTGTCCAATGTTAAAGTTATAGTTCCATTCACAAGTCAGGGACGCTCTCTAAAGATGTGATATTTTACCACATTTCTGTTAGGGATTTCTTTGCATAATTTTTAGCCTCAAGCCTCTTCCATTTCCACGTGAATACCTGCTCAGTTCTGTGTACACTGAAAGGTCTCTTTGTTTCCTTTGTAGCCATGCCTCTCTCGCCTCTCAATGTAACTGTAAGCCAAGTCACCAGCAGCAATGCCAGCGTGGTCTGGGTGCCAGGATTTGATGGCCGTGCACCTCTCCATTCCTGCACTCTTCAGGTATGGCCTCTTTGGGTTGTGCCCTGCCCTGCATGAATAATAGGACTCTCCCAAGCCACATTTTCTGGGCCATCCTTTGCTCTCCCAACTTATTAGCAGTGTTTCAATTCTTACTTCACAGCCTTAAAACATAAAACTTAACAGGAGGCAACTTATAGGTGCCAAAGAGCAGGTCATGAACTTCATGCTCAAGTGTTAAGTGTTAAAGACTGGCCACGATCTCCTCACCAGCAGGTTATCAGTTGCTTCCTGGCAGCTGCTCCATACAGGTTACATTACACTGCAGCACACACGAAGCACACAGCACTCTGTGGGGAGTGCCCTGGAGGAGCTGTGGCTGCAGGGTGCTCATCCTTCCTGCACGGAGCAGTGGCCCATGGTAGCTTGTTCCAGTGTGGGTGCCTGTGAGTCCCATGCCAAATCAGGCCTGTGCTTTGTGATGCCAGAGGAAGTGCAGGAATTCAGACATACCAATGAGTCCAAGGGAGGAGTGGCTTGCAAAGTATAGTATATATATATATATATATACAGGAAATATAGTATATATATATATATACAGGAAAGGTAGGAATTATGGAGGCAGGAGGCAGATTGGGGTTTTTGATACAAGATCGGACCTATTAGTATGTTTTAGAGCAATTTTAAGACCTGTCTCTAAATCTTGATTAGCTTTCCATTGTCAAAGACCAGTTCTTCCTAGAAAATCAAGCTTGATACTATTCTGTAGCTCTGATAGGTACAGAGTACTCCACATCTCTAAAAAACTGGTCTGCTTCTTGAGTTCCTGAGAACAATGCTGTTATGTTTCCAATATGTATCCAACCTCAGGCAGAGTTAGTTTCTATCATTGCATCCTTAGCTGTAGAATCAGATCAAAGAAGAGGTAATCCAGTGAGAAAATAAATGATGATACCCAAAGCGGGCTGTGCAAACACAGCTAGGCACATTCCCCATGGACTTACTTGCTAGGCCCCTATGCTTTCCCTACCTGATTACAGCAGCATTGTGAGCTGGATTGGAATTTCTATGCCTTGTTGCCAACTATGCAGAGGAGGATTATAAACTTAAGGTATGCTGGAAGCTGTCTAGCTAATTTACTTGAAGTCCTCCTTTTATTTGGGGGGGAAACCAGAGGTTTCATGCTCTGATGTCTCTCACATTTCAGAAGTAAAAGAAATCATTGTTTAGTTTAACTCACTGGCAGAAGGAACTTCTGAATGCAGCTGGCCCTGGTCTGTGGGTTTTGTTGCTACTTCTGTCCTTTTTTGCAGTTGAAAATGGTTTTCTTCCTCTGTTTTACAATGCCAGTTATCTCGAGCTGGAACAGCCTATTCTCTCTGGCTTGCACGCTGCAATGCTAATCATTCTGGGGTTTAAGTTCTCCCTCTCACTTTTGGCAGGGGCAGGGCTGGGGGATGGGACATGTGGAAAAGAGGCTGAATCAGAGCAGCCCAGTTTCTGTCAACTCAGCAGTCTCTCACCCCTTTTCTAAGCCTTTTCTGTTCTATTTGGGGAGGACGGAGTTCCTGCATTTAAGTCTGGGAGCGGGATAACTTGGCGCTGACCCTACGCTGTCAGAAACCCATGCTTCCTCTGACTCCCACATTGAGAGATTCTGTGTGAGGCATTGACCTACATTTCCATGTGAAAATGCACATGTTCCTGGCTCCTCATGATTGCACTTCTGCTGGGAGTCTCCCAGAAAGAGAAGGGGTATTAGAAGTTTGCTGTGTTTTCCTGGCACTGGGGCATTGCAGCGGGTGCCCCAGGAGCTCCGTGTTCAGACAAGCAGATTGCTTCTGGGGACAGGGCAGGGAATGGCAGTGTTTTCTGACTGCTAACACCAGCCAAGTTCCAGGGTGTGAAAGGGGCAGATGCACGAGCACCAGCTCTTGGGAGTGTTGAACAGAAATACATCATCCAGCAGACAGGGTCTTACAAAAAAGTTGTCTTGTTTTTTCTGTGCTGTGGATGACAGTGATAATGACAACAATATGCTTTTCTATTCAGGAAACTTGAGCTTCTTCCTTTCTACCAGCCAAATAAATCAGTGTGCCAAAAGTGTATGTGAGAGTGAGCAGAAGGGCAGTGAGAAAGGAAGAAAGGCTGCTATATAAAATACATAAAGTCCATATGACTGTTTCATGTTTGTCAGTACATCTTGCTTTTACTCTCTGCTTTGCTATTTTGTATGCTCTTGAGGAGAATGTCTGAGCCTGGGAGCTATGCAGTGATTTCTGCTATTGTTAGTACAAAAGTAGGAACATTGACTCTGTCTGTGCATTAAAAGCATACAGTGATATCAGATTTAAATTAACATTCATGCTGCTTTAAAGCTCAGATTTGGAAGCGAGAAAAAGAAGGGATGCAGGAGTGGTAAGAAGTTTCTTTTCAGTTTAATTTGAAACAGGTTTGTTGAACCAAGTCACCTATGTCTACCTTATCTTTCATCCACTACAAAATTGAAAACATACAAACTTCAGGGAAAAAGAGTTTGGCAAAAGGTGACAGTAGGCAACAGGCAAGTTGCTCTACTGGTTTTCATTGCCAGATTTAAACAAGCCTCAGAAGCCGGCTGCTATCACTCAAAGTGACAAGCACATTTAGTTTTCTTTAAAGGAATAATAATCAACTGTAGAACTTATAACATAGGGAAGGAAATGTTTTAAAATATAGAAGCGAATTTTCATCTGGTGGAAAATTTTTGTACTGCCCAAGTGACGTCACTTCATGATTCCTAGTTGTGACTACTCCCTTTTCAGTATTTTAAGCACGACTGGTGCTATATCTATTCTTACACATTCCTAAACTGACAATTAAATGAATTCTTATCCATGTGGACATGTCAGTCATATTGTTTAAGGTAACTGTCATCTCTGTTTCACTCTTGGCACAGGTAGCTGAGTCACCAGATGACCAGGAGGTGTCCACTGAAGTCACCCCAGTGCCGCCCTTTTCCTATGCCGTGCAAGGCCTGAAGCATTCCACCAACTACAGCGTCCGTGTGCAGTGCAGCAATGAGATGGGCAGCTCCCCTTTCACTGACAGGGTTTATTTCCAGACCCTGGAGCTTGGTAAGAAACAGCAGACAAGAACGGGACAGCAGTTCTGAAGCTGAAAAAGAGATGATTATGAATGGCATTAACTCTTCATGATTAGGCAGTACGGGCAACATTAGGCTGTTAGATTGCTCATCCACTCTGAGGGTCTCCTAGAACAGAACAATAATGTGCAGTCAAATGTGGTTAACATCAACAATGGTAATACAGGAGCTGACCCAGCCACGGGGCTTCTGCATGCTGCCCCCATTAGCTCTGTGAGATTCTTGGGATCTTGAGAGAAATGAGAAGTGCTGGCCTGTCTTCTCCACTTGAAACCACAGAGTGCTGGTGGCTTGCAGAAGTTGTTCTCTCCCCTCACACCCTCTCTTTTCTGGATGATCTCAGGAAGGAGAGTGAAGCTGCCATTTTCAGTGTGGATAGTGCCTTATTCTCCTGCACAAGTGATTGTGTTCTGTTCTCTGCTTTCAGCTCCAAACAGCACCCCTCAAAACATCCATGTCATTCAAAGAGATCCTGGTCTAATTTTGGAGTGGGAAGGTGTGGCTCCAGATGTGCTGAAAGAAAATGTCCTGGGATATAGACTGGAATGGATTCAGGATAATGCAACTCAGGTAACAGATTGAGAAGGTACTGAGCCATTGAACACAGAATTGCAGAAGGTTCGTACTAAATTTTCTAGGCATTAAGGTCCCTCATTCATACTAGGGGATTAGATTGCTGACACTGCTTTTGTGTAAATGGATCTATTCTGACTTTAGGGAATGCCTCAGTATTTGACTTCAAGATATAGGACCATTTCCTCCTTCCTGGCATACTCAGAATTCCTTCACGTGAATGTTCATCTGCAGATAGACCAATTCTCTGCCATTCCTTGTACAAGAAGGACAACACAGAGAGAATCCACTTTGTCTCCCTCTGCCTCTTTCTGGGGCTGTCCAGCTCAGACAATGCAGGATGTGGGCTTTCTGTCTCCTGAGCCTGGGCCTTGGCTTTCCAAATCCTAGCAGCAAAGGTCTATTTAACAAGTGAATGAGTTGTGCTGTAAATCAGAGAAAGAAGGTTGTGGATTCTTTAGCTTCATTTACAATACTTAGGGAGTTGAAAGGACCCTGACAGGGTAGAAGGCCTTTCATTTGTTCTTTGGCATGGACCTTTCCCAGGTATCTATCAGCCTTTGAAGTTCACAGCATTTCTTCTGGCTTCTAGCTTCCTAATAGGTATTTACCCAGTGCTTATTAACGAAGAGCAAGCCTGTAATAATAGACAGCTAGAGGGGAAAGAGACTTCTTTCCTATTTTGTATGACCCATTTCACACTAGGTCAGCGTCATTGACTTTGACTGATGGTATTTTGAGTTCTCATTGAATTTTCTCTGTGTCAGTGGTGGAAGCCAAATATCCATGGGTTTGCTGTATGAAGAAGATCCATAAAACTACTGAAAATATGTTGGCCTTGCCATCCTAAGTGAAAACCGGTGCTAAAATTCAGAAGCCATTTAGGATTTGGTCAACAAGTTAGACAGACAGACTCCTCCCTTGGATTAAAACCACCAGATGCTTTACAGTAAAACACAAGAAGGAGGTATATCTTTTAATAGCAGAAAAAAAAAATTTCTATAGCAACGTGCATGGGAGGACCTCAAAGGAAGAAATTATTAAATCTCGTATCTCCCTTATGCCTTGAGAAACTACTAGCAATTTTTGGGAACAGAAATGGAGACAACAGCCCAAATCTCAGGCAAAACTGAGATAAGGACCCTTAAGTCACAATTCCCAGCCCTTGTTATGGTGCCACTGAAGTACACGTTTGGTAGTGTGTTGGTTTGAAGGTGAAGTTTTACATTAGATGCCTTTTAAGACAGTTCACAGTTCGTTGTCATTTGCATTCAGGGGGAGATGATCGTGCAGGACACAAAAGCCAATCTCACCATGTGGAATCCTCTCAAAGACCTGATTATCAGGGTGTGTGTGCTGAACTCTGCAGGGTGTGGGCCCTGGAGTGACCTCTTCCTGCTTGAAGCCCAGGAGGTCATGGGTGAGTGTCCATTATTTTCTCCCTTCACTTTGGGAAAAATGTCAGAAATACTGGGACTGCTGTTTTTTCTGAGTCGTTTCCTTTCAGTACTTAATACTTACTGAGACACATGGGCTTACACAACAGCACACTTTGTCAAGGAGACTAGAAATTCAGTAATCCTTAAAGAGCTGGTATAAACAAAACAGCCTCTGGCTTCTACTGTGTCTTCTTAAAACAGGGTTTTACTGTGCTTAGTGCAGAGCAGAAGGGCAGACACAATAGAAAATATGCAAATGAAGGTTTACACAGATTTACACAAGTAAATGTGCCAGAAAACTCCTCTAATACAGGTTGTCTTCTTTGATTTAATTTTATGCCATTCCTGACTACTTTTAGTGAAGCCTGATTTAAGCCGTGGCCACATGGGGGTTCATAATGGTTTTACTGAATGTATTTATAATAAACCTGTTTAGCTGTCTCCATGGAAAAGCTGGCAGAAAGGAAGATGATGGTACAGATGCTGTACCATGCAGTCTGAACTATGTGGAAGGGTTTGTTGGGAGCAAAGAACATGCACATGTGGAGTACTCTCCTAATGCTGAAGGCCAGTTGGGCTCACCTGGGGTGATTTGCTTGCTTCTTGTATTTCACAGTGAGTGGGAAATGGGAGGCAGGCTATGAAGCAGGGCAGGATACTATATGGGGAGATGGGTAGAAGGGAGAGAATGCTCTTGCTTGTGAAGAAAACTCTAACAAACTAAGAGGAAGATTCCAAATAAAGACACGGATTTGTGATAAGAAGTCAGTGAGGTGTGACCATACAAAAGTTCCACCTCAGTCTCCTGAGGTTTTGTTTCCAAGTGCCTGTGGCAGGACAGGAAATCAGTTACTAATTTCTGATGCTGACCCACCTGCTGCTGCTGTCTTCCCACTCCACATGTCTCTGAGGAATTACACAGACACTGAGTTCTCCTGATCCCTCCACGCAGAGATGGCAAGGGAACTCTAGTGAGGAGCTCCCAAGCAAGCAGGAGGTGGGGGATATGGGCAGAGCAACCAGTAAAGAACTGCATCCTTACTTGCAGGAGAGCATTTAATGCTGGTTTTAGCATGCACATTACTCAGGTCCTTTGGCAGCCCAGTTCCTGTGACAAAGTCAGTGCTGAAGGTCAAGTGTGAGCACACAGTCACTGTGGGATCAAAGCTCTCAAATTATTTAAAAGAGATTGAAGGGGTGTGAAGGTTCAGAGCTGAGCCTACTGGGTTTGGTCACTGGCTCCATCAATTCTTTCCTCCTACTTTTTTACCCGGTATTTTCTGTGGCACTCAAATACAGACAAAAGTATCTGAAAGAACTAGGAGTTCCCTTTGGAAAATGGCCATCGCTGGCAAGAAGCCCCAGGGAATGTTAGGGTTTGCATTTGACAGGGAGCTGGAATAGGATAATCCTGACAGCACTATATGTTGTTGCTTGTTTGTTTTTATTTACAAACCACTTCAAAAAAAGTGGCTTCAGGAGTGGTGCTGGTTTTGGCCAAATGCTGTCTGGAAGCACATGTATTTCTTCACAAGCGTAACAGCCTGGAAGTAAAAGTTCACTGTGGAAACACTGACAGGCCTTAAGCAGCAGAGCTGCAGAAAGACTGCAGTTTTGTTTCAGGCCTGGTAGAAAACATAAGTTGCTTCCTTTCCTAAAATAGCAAACTGGCACTGGTTGCTTTATGTGAGAAATGCCAGGGGTGGTTTCTGACCAGCTCCCAGTGCGGCAGTAAGGATGACTAAGCTCCTATAAACTTTAAGTCGGATTTGTCATCACAGCAAAGCTAGTGGGAGCTCCACCCTACTTATGCAGATGTCTGGTGTGCTATTAACAAAGATTGTTTTAGTATTTTCAGAAATTTTTTCAGTAGAAACCTCTTTTTTTTCATTGCAGCAAAGAACAGAGTGGTTTAATAGCCTTTTCCTATCTGTAATCTTCACTATTGTAGGCAGGAGAAGATTCTTGGATTATGTTCTTTGCACACCTTTGAGATATATACTTTCTGTGAAATAAAAGGGCTCATCATCAAAGGGCTCCTAAATACTCTTCTAAACTCTTCTAATAATATAGTCTTCTCTCTGCCTTGTATAGTGTTTAGGCAAATGCTGGTTGAAAAACAGGGTGCAGGAGATGGGAGAGAGACAGAATTGAGAGAGGAGAGGCAACTTGTAGACTGCAGCCTCCTCTCAAGCTCCGTGACACGAGTGGGAAGCAACAATGTGTGAGGTAGAGGAGGAGAAGCGGTGAATTACAACATTGTTTTCTATTTCTGACACATTTGCTATAAACTGTGGGATGGGCTCCTGACTCCCAATAGTTTAGAAACAGGGAGAATAATTTAGTTTTGTTCTGTTTTCATCCACACTTCTTTTGGAGGGGCTCCCCAGAAGTTGACTTAAATCCCTGCTCTTTCACCAGAGCAGCCAACAGATAAAGACTAGAAAAATAAGCCAAGAGAGCTTTGTCTCACCACAGGGGGAAGGAAACCTTATTGTTAACTATCAGAGAGGATCTTTTACATCAGTGCTGTTAACTGTTTCTACCCTGATTGTTAGGCAGAAACAGCCCAAGTGATTGGCTTGGGAATTGTGGAGAGGGTTGGAGTTACCTCTATTGTATTTGAGAAATACAGCTTCTGTTTCTGATCTCTCCCTCCTCATAAACAGCCTTGAAGGCTGGGTTGAAAACTGCAGCAAGAGGGAGTATCATAAGCCCCAGAGCCTGTAAAGCCTTCTGAGTGGTAAAAGAATATGTGAGTCACTGAAGGAGATAAGATGCTGGAAAATAAGTACTAAGGATCTGATAATTTGCTTCAAGTGGAGAAGTACAAGTCTGCTTCCTCCTTTGTCTACAATTCTGTGTCCTTAAGGTCTACCTGTTTATTAGACTAATATTACTTCTTGAAAATCCTGGATGATAAGGCTCCTCAATGTAGCTGTTAATTAAGCCTCAGAAGCCTCTTGCTTGCCAGGACTCTGCCAGTAAGAGTTGTCTGACTCTTTTTCAGATGCATCTATGCAGAGGTCCATCCAAATTTGGGCCCATGAGCCTAACATAGTTTTTAAAACAGGTTTATTTATACTGTCATGACTTACAACAGGATTACTTACATCATGAAAGATGATTCTTCCTTACCTTCAGGTAAAGGGCAGTCAGCTGCTGAGGGTGAGCAAGTGAGCATGAAGATGAAGGAGGTGCTCAGGGACCTGGTACCTTTTCTTGTTCGCTCTTAAACAATTTGGAGATACGAAGGCTATCCCAGATTTTAATAAATCCATTTAAATTCTCATTTAATCTTTAGTAATTATATTTAGAGAATAAATCTCCTGGGGAGTTGGATTAATTTATCATTTTTTGTCAGGCATACATAGTATTCTCTTTATTCAGAACTGTACTGTTTATCTTCCTTGCCTGGCAGCTTGTTCAGTTTGGCAGCATCTCCATTTCTTCTGTAGACATTTTGTAGTCAAAAGTATATGTATTCTGGGAGCAAATATTATTTAAGTCTTGGAACCTGTAGGCTGACTAACTTGTTTCTTGACTCAGATGGGACTTTTTAAAATTCACCTTTTCTTTGGGGAGAGACATTGAGAAGCTGCAGTCAACAACATTGTGAAGTTACATCTAATACCAAGTTCCTCAGTGTGCTTCTCTTTGTGGGAAGGGTTAGAGGAAAAATGTAAATATTTTTTACCAGATTGCCATGAGGCAATTGTCCCCCTCTGTTGTCTTTCAAAATGTTGCCTGGCTGACCCTCAGGTAGTGCTGTGTAACCTGGTCAAGGTTCTGATGTCTGCCTCAAAAAGGACAGGGTGAAACCTGCACACAGAATGCTCACATTCAGCAATTTTGTCCTTTTTGTCCTGAGGCTCCAGTGTAAAGTGCCCCAGATCATGAGCTCATGTAAAATAGTATAATCTGGCACAGCACCTGTTACTTTCTCAAGGCTCAAAAGAAATAGTTTCTGACAACTAGATGCTTCTGCTCTGCCTTGGATGTGAGAGATAGTTTTCCTGATGATTGGCTGAGTACCTCTTTATGCCCAGTTCCAGTGCACAGAGATCCGCCAAGTCCAGCAGCACGGCTTTCCCATTTAAAAGTAAAAGGAGAAATTGACAGTCTTCTATTTCCTGACTGGTGTTTTTTCCACCATCTAGGTGGCCAGAGACAACCTCCTTATGGGACATCCTGGGTTCCTGTGGCATTGGGCATTCTCACAGCTCTGGTCACAGCTGTTGCCCTGGCTCTTATTCTCCTTCGAAAAAGAAGAAAGGAAACTCGGTTTGGGTAAGGGAGTTTCTCCTTGTGTTGGTTAGAGAGATCTCTGCTTTCTCTTCTGTTGTGGTTTCTGACGCAATTATTTTTCAGAAAAGCATTGTGGATGGAGTACTTTTGGCAGTTTCTTTGGGTAACTGTATTGGTTGGTTTTTTGTTGGGATTGGGGTGGGGGGAGGTTATTATTGTGTTTTTTCCACAGTTTTGGGGTACCTGCCTTTTCTTCAAAATTACAACATCAAAAATGCAGTAGAAAAAATGTTATGTTAATAGCTAGGCCTTATTAGACTATAGAACTATAAACTCTGTAAAAGTAATTCCTAGCACTGCTGCTTAAGGGATTCAAGGAGAAAAGATCCACAGATTAAATATTTGTATTCTTATGGGCTGAGCCCTTTATCCCATGCTGGTTTTCAGTCTATCAGTTGATTGTAACTTCCTGATTGCCCAGAACCCTCTGGATCCCCAGTAAAGTTTCCTTTCCACCACCCCTGACACTTGGGTGTGGTTTGCTCCCTACTGCAAGCAAGGTTCCCATTCTTTCCAGTCTCCCAAACCTCCGGGTCACAGCAACATCTCTGTTCCCGTGACTCCTACAAACCTGACCCAGCCTGCAGCTTCTCCCAGGCACTTGGGAGGAGTGATTCCCCTGTTTTGGAAGGCTGTAGGTGTATCAGCAAAGCAGCATAAACCCATTGTTCCTCTTCTCCATTTCCAGCCTCTTTAACAAAACAGTCTGCAGTGTTTATATGGCAAGGGGCGAGAAATCATCCATCCTGTTCAACACATCCTTTTAGAAGTGAATGGCCCATGTAATCGTGGCTCTGTATGTCTTTTCTGCCTTCTAGCCATGCCTTTGGCAGTGTGGTTGGCAGAGGGGATCCAGCAGTCCATTTCAGAGCTGCCAGGTCTTTCAACAGGGAGGGCCCAGAGCTCATTGAAGCAACATGTAAGTAAAATGACCTGAGCGATTGCCTAGGAAGCGGTGTTCATGCATTTACAATGCTCTCTCTCTGTTTTCACTGAAACTGATGTTTCTTGATCAAAAACTTGGGATTAATTTACCATGAGGCTTAGACACTGTGAATTGCAAAGGTGAAAGGCCAGAATGGCTGTTGCCATACCAATTACATAGCCCTTGCTAATGACAACAGTCATTATGAATATTAATGCAAGACATAAAGTCACCACTCCCCTGCCCCAGTTTCACTCTACAAGGCTCCTTCAACTGGAATATAATCCAGTAATGAGATAAATATGGCTGAACAATATTAGCAGGACTTTCTAAACTCAGTATGCTGAGATGTGCTACACGCATGAACCATTTAAACAGTCTTGGAAAGCCAGGAATTAGTAACTTATCAAACAGGAGATTGAGTCCCAGGAATGGCCAAATGATCCATTAAGGTGATCCATTTCTGTCTCTTGATTCAGGAAGGGCATGGCTCTCTGTGGCAGCACTGCATAGCTGGGTTAGGATGATGCTCCACACAG
The DNA here is from genome assembly GCA_013389925.1 of Aegithalos caudatus. Lineage (NCBI taxonomy): Eukaryota > Metazoa > Chordata > Aves > Passeriformes > Aegithalidae > Aegithalos > Aegithalos caudatus. The sequence continues at coordinate 436,771 of WEIU01021644.1, read as the reverse complement.
GCATTAAAATGGTGCAGCTCCAGCAACTTAAATTAAGCTGTATGAACCAGTGTCTATCAGTGGCCCTTCAGATTGGATTTTGTCTTTTCAGCATTCTTTACATTGTTTCTGTATTCCTGTTGTTCTTGGAGTGTTTAAGGGTGGTATTATCATGCCCTCTCCCTTTAAGTACTATAAGACATTTTCTGATGGTTGAAAGTTACTGGCTGCTTGTCTGTGGTGAGGCTAGAGGACATGGAAGGGAATTCTGCCTTTTTCAGGTTTTCGTGCTTACAGTGTGGGAATCAGATGGGAGATGGAGATTAGAACGGGCAACTCTTGATGTTGTGACAGAATATTTAAATATCCCTTATTTGATGCTTGATTTGTTTTGTTATTTGTTTGTTTTTCTTTCCAGTGGAGAGTGTCGGGATCAGTGATGAGTTGAAGACAAAACTAAAAGATGTCTTAATCCAGGAACAGCAGTTCACCTTGGGAAGAATGTTGGGCAAGGGTAAGAACCAAAACTGAACAAGGCTTTACATTTAAAATCCCACTTGTGTTATTTTAACTGTTGAGTAGGGAGAAGCAATTACAAGCAGCCTGTTTTCTCTCCAGCTTGTGGATGGAAATTAAATGGAACTATCCTTTCCGCTGGGATAAAACATTTCAGAGGTTTAGCATAACTAAGAGGATATTGGCTAAGCCATTCCTATAATATGGCTCTACACAATCATGAACTGCAGACTATGCTCAGCTTTCCAAAGCAGTGTTAATTCACTGGTTTGTGAATTTCTTACAGAGATTTAAACAAAGAAATATTCAATTAAACTTCACCTTTTCCTTTTTCTTTATAAGACTAGTTTTATTGCAGGGTTTTTTGACCCTTTCCCACAGGGAGCATTCTTCCACTCCATCCCTCCTAGAACAAATGCATTTCTTTCAGAGCAGGAAGATGACCTTCCTGCAGAAGTGGTCTCAGAGGGCTTAACAATGCTAAGTAATTAAACAGCTGTGTCATCTGTTTATGAGTGTTAGCTCTTGGCCAGTTTCTGGGATCCTACTTCATGGATAGCCCTTTTTGGGCTGCTCCCATGACAGGTAATCTGAAATTGGCTGCAGAGGGGCCCCAGGGCATGGCCTTGGTGTGGGGATGCCAGTGGCAAGATCTGGTCTGTGTTGTCAGCCCCACTGCCACAACCCCAGGTTACAGGTTAAAAGATGACATAACTGCATTATCTTGGGCTCTGCTGACTCTACAGCTGAACAGAAGCTCCATAGTATGGAAACAGCACAAAATACCTTTGTTCCTTCCCCTTTCCTTGATTTGTGGTCAGATCCACTGCTCATGGTTTTTGTGAAGTAAGCATGTGCCATGGAGTAGTGCAGGACACTGGTGAAAAAAGCTAGTGGGAAGATAATGCTTCTGGGGTAAGTGTCCTGAGAGCCATATTTTGCTTCCTTCTTTTCAGTATCAGAGTACCTCATATTAATCCATTTTGGGTGGGATAAGCAGTTAAAAAATTAGGGAGAGCAAATCTAGAGCCAGATCTAGTGCAAAGAGGCTGTGAGGCTGTGGTACAAAACCTCTTTAGGCTAAATATTTTGAAGATTTTTTGGCCTGTTGCATTTCCTCTTAACTCCCTTAGAGAAAACACCAGGGCAAAACACTGCCTTCTGTGAATCAACATATCACTCACACAGAAGTACATACACTGTGTTTTCTCTGGTCAGCTGTGATTCATGGAAGTCATTCTCTGAGTTTTGAGAGATAAGGCTGACTGTGTCTCAAATGGTTGAGTCCTGGCACTATCACTCAGCTCTGATGGCTGTCAATACTAAGAGCTTCCTCAGCCAACCCATCCACTTGCTGCTCCAGCAAAGAGCCTCCTCTTTGAACAGAACCTTACTCAGACTCATCCCTCATGATACGGCTTCCCCAGAAATGTCTGCCCAGCTTAAACTCTGTCTCTGCATCATCTATCTGCTCAGGGATTGCTTTTTTCCCTTCTCATTTTCCTTTGCCTTCTTTACTGCAAGCACAGTGAGCTCTGTATACTAGTAGTGATATCTCTTCTAGACACACGTGCTGAAAGCTGCTGTCTGGAGCTGCAGAATGAAAAATGAAGCATTTCTTATGGGTACTCAGCTTCTTTGCCAGTGACCCCTGAAGTGAACCTGCTGTGAATCATACTTTCTTCACAAGAAGCTGTTCTCTCACTGCCTACTCTGATAATTTTACAGGGGAGTTTGGGTCAGTTCGAGAGGCACTGCTGAAGCTAGATGATGGCTCTTTCCAGAAAGTGGCAGTGAAGATGCTGAAAGGTATGTGGGAGCAGGGCTACCTGAATTACTCAAGAAAAGAGAGCTTGGAAAGATTAAATGTTGTTTGTCCTATTCTCAGCAAGTATCCCCTGGTGCTCTTTATTTCTCTCTGAGCTTCCCACTCAGCCATTCTACCCATGTTGTCTCCCATCCCTTTCATGTCAGTCTTTTTGTAGTGGAAGCTCTCCAGGAAAGGACCTATACCACCTTAGTTGCTTCTACAGCACGTAGCACGTGGTGAATGCAAACAAAACCACTGCATCATGTAGCACAGACAGCTCAGACAGGTCTGCTCTGCCCTAATAATTCATCAGAGAGACCAGAATTCCTGCAAGCACATAGCCTGGAATAAACACGAGAGTGTTTGGGCTGAAAGCAGTGACAAGCTATCTCATCTCATCTCAGTCAGCACGTTTGACTGAGCAGTCCAGCTCCCTTCTGATTTGACATTTGGTGAGTGTACAGAACCAGGGCAACTAACAGGCAGAAGTCTGTAACAAGAAAAGCAATTAAGAGATAGGTATAAATCAAAGGAATTGTGCATATATATGTGTTTATATATAGTTAACCTATGTTATTTGATCCTTTTTGCCTGTAAGGCAAAAATTAACTGTCACTGACTGAAAGCAGTCACACTCACTTATCTCTGGAGCTCAGTTTGCTGTCACAGAATAACAGCTTGTACTAAATACACTTAGTACCATTCTAGTGTAAGTTGTATCATTTTATCCAGTTTCAACAATAATTCTAATCAGTTTGCAAGCTTTTGTGTAGTCAGAATGTCTCCCTTCAGGCATCCAACTTAGGAACAATCTGTCAGCCTCCAGAGGCAGCTTCCTTTCTTCTTTGACTGTAAAAGGGAATCTCCTTTTGTCTTCTGAATCATATTGAAATTACTTGCCTAAAGCAGATAGTATGAACACTCCTCTACAGGTCTGAGTCTGATCTTGCAGCAGGAGTGGAGGACTGTTGCTAAATTCAGCAGCAGCAATGGTGAAAGTAGTCAACTGGGATACTTCTTGATTATATTGATGTATTTCCATAAATCTGGAGGTGCAGCAATGAAAAATAATTTGTTCCAAAATTTTGCTAATGTATGTCACTGCTGAATTTGGCCCAAGCTGTCCAGTAGTGTGGTTATTTAAGAAATCTTAGCCCTAGCACTTTATAAGACCTAATCATGCTAAGAAACATAAAAGCATTGATCTTTCATGCCATCCTTGTCAGAGATGAATTGGGCACTGCTATGCCAGTCGGGGACTCTGAGCCATCTCCTCAGTTTCAACATTTTCTTTCATTTTTGTGATGTCTCCTCTCCCTGACATTTGAAGTTTAGGTTCTTTTACCTAATCAATTCTTGCATCTTTAACCCCCACACAGTTTGCAGAGCTTCCAAGGAAAGTTTTTACTGAGAAAAAGCTGCTAACCAGCTGTTCTTTACTCTGCCAAGAACCACTTTACCAGATGTCCCTGATTCGTGCTTACTGCTGCCTGTCCCAGGAGAGAGTGTCAGGCTCTGCTTTGTTGTAAAATGGCTTATCTAGCTATAGGTCTGAGAAGATGTGCTGTGCCACAAAGAGCAAGCTTTTGACAGTCATTATTTGTAAAGTTCCTTGGAGCCACCCACAAAGAAAGAAAACTGACAGTCGCTTTTTTCAGCGGACATCTTCACCTCAACTGACATCGAGGAGTTCCTGCGAGAGGCCGCCTGTATGAAGGAGTTTGACCACCCTCACGTCACCAAACTGATCGGTAAGAGAGCTGCTGCTCGTGCCACGGAGCACCTCCTGTTCCTGCATTATTCCACACAGCCTCACTCTCCCCAGCAGTGCTGGTGCAGCCTGCTCTATGCTGCCTGCAGTCCTGCCTTGGTCAGCACTGCTCCTTCCCAGCCCCCGGGGAGCTGGAGTGTGTGTAATGCTCCTCACACCTGCCCTCACACATCAGGAATAACCATCTCTTATTTAAGCTGTTTCTTTGGTTCTTGCAAATGCATCAGGGAGACTTTGGCTGGCTGAGACATGTCTAAACTGCTGTGAAATGTGAACAGGTGGGCAGGTAGCCTATAAATAGGAGGAACATGGTGCTTTTCCAAAATACTGAGTAAGAAGCAAGACATTTGTGGGTGGATGCTTTAGAATGCAGGTATTTTCCAGAATGTGGAGATTGCTCTGCAAAGCCTGGTGTTGGGGCTGTCTGGTCTGGACAGGTCCTAGAAATATTTATAGTTGGTCCTGCAAGAAGAGCTGAGATGAACTAGGCTCTTGGTACAGCCTCTGCAGTCAACAGGGTTAGAAGCATCTTACCACCACCTGGCATAAAGTCACAGAAGCTTGGAGCATGGAATCTACCCAGCAAAACTGCATGTTTTCCTCAAGATCTGGAAGAGGAAGGCACAGCAGTCTGTAAGATTCCTCCTGGAAATAATCTGTGCTAACACCCCTTTGCCGTGTCTTTATCAGGAGTCAGTCTACGAAGCCGTCCCAAGGGCCGTCTCCCAATTCCCATGGTGATCCTGCCCTTCATGAAGCATGGAGACCTCCATGCTTTTCTGCTGATGTCACGGATTGGGGAAAACCCATTTGTAAGTCTGTCTTACTGTAGAAGGTCCTTCTGGGTGGGTAGGGATTTTCAGACAATGTATTTGGAGCAGCTCAGGATTGGTCTCCCCAAGGCACTGGCAAGTGATTGGATTTTAATACCAGAGGGAGTTGTGAGATGTGATCCTAAAGTATTTTGTTCCATGTATGTTGAGGACCAGCTCCTCCAATCCATCCCATCCCCTCCCTGTATTCCCCATCCCTGCTCTGTAAAGTGGCAGCAAACCTTGCAGTTCTGTTATACGTGCTTGAAGGCCTCTGGGAACAGAAGCTAAACTGTTATTTCTTACAGAACTTGCCTGTTCAGACACTCCTCAAGTTCATGATTGACATTGCAAGCGGGATGGAGTACTTGAGCTCAAAAAATTTCATACACAGGGACCTTGCAGCTCGGAACTGCATGTAAGTGATTCATGAATTTTTAGAGAAAGACCAGAGTGCGTGAGGGAGGGATGAAAAACCTCTTGCATGACAGAAGTATGAAGAATGCTGGTCTTTGCATTTAAGTGACAATTGACATAGGGGAGTCGTGGTCATTGTGGTGGAGTGTGTGGTGGTGCTGCTGGGAGCTCCTAAAGTCCCACTGATCTTTCAAACAGACCCTCTTTATAAGGATCTTTTCCGTCACTGGTCTGCACACAGAGTTTCATAGAGTTGATTACAATATGTGTTTGTAATTAGCCACTCCAGTGGCTGTGTGTCAGCATAGGCTATTTGTGCCACCATATAAAGTAACCAACAGGAGGGAATGGGTTTGGCTGTGTTAGGAGAAAAGAACTTTTCAATGTATCATGAAGTCTGTATTTCTGGTATCTATTTTGACAACCTGATTATCACAATATAAGAATTGCACTTTCCTTGAAAGCTTGTGGAGAATGCCTCTAAAAAGAATTGTATGGTGAACACACAATATGATCCCACTTCACTGTTCTTGACACCAAACTACCTTGACTGCTTTGGAGGAAAGAAAAATCCTTTTTTTATCCTTTCCACTCTGCTTCTTTCCTGAGAATGGAGTGAGGAACAACTCATTGTGACAACAGAACTTTGCCTCCGAACAAAACCACAACAACCAATAAAATCCACCATGAGACACAGATTTCCAAAGGCATTCCAGTGTCCAGATGTACAAACAAAGAGCGTGATGGTTATGATGAAAAATGATGGGTTAGCCTGCTTTGACGTTTATGAGAAACCCATACAGATTTTCTATTTTTGTAGACATCCTCCAGAGGAAGCTGAATGCCTATTTCAGCACATCTTCTGGGGAAAGCACTGAGTTCTTTATGAGGCCCTGGAGCATGAAGTGTTTGTGGGCTTTACTTGGACTGTCTGCCAACATGTGTAGGTTTAAATGGGTGATGGAGCAATTCAGACCATTAACCAGGCCTGGTTAATGGTCTGAATTCTAGCAGTTCAAGCAATTTTAACATGCAGTCTAGGTAATCACCTTATGATTTTTTTGATTGCCAATACAGGGGGCAGGCCTTGCTGATAGCAGTGAGCATTGCAGATGTCCTCCGATAATCTTGGAAACAACAGAAAGTATCTGAGTTTGCTTTTTGTGAGAGACTAGACCATCTGAGCCTAGCCACTTCCTTACTGTCTTAGCCATAATTAGTTCCCTGTTAGTCTGAAGGAACTAGTTTGAGACCACTAAGCTATTTCAGATTGGTCACCAAGTAGATTAAATCATTCTCTTTTTGTGTAATACTTGGTGATCCATATACCTAAGTTCCCTGAACTTTTTTTTTTTCTTTCCTGAGGTAGCCAATAAATGCTTTCCTTTCCTCAACTGTGAAAACTTTCCCATAGGTTGGATGAGAACATGAACGTGAGTGTTGCAGACTTTGGACTTTCTAAGAAAATCTACAGTGGAGACTACTACCGCCAGGGTTGTGCCTCCAAGCTGCCAGTGAAGTGGCTTGCTCTGGAAAGTCTGGCAGACAATCTGTACACAACACACAGTGATGTGGTGAGGTTTGCTCTGGTGCATTGGGCACCTCTTGTATTCCTGCTGAATCCTATTGGGGTGGGAAAAGGCCCTGGTGATTGGAAAGGGAGTTTACCTTGTGTTTGAGGGATGGTGCTACCTCTGCCTTGGGTGCTGTAAGAACCCAAGGCTAAAAATATATGAGTGGTTAAATGGCAGAAGACTTAAACCCTTTTCTTCTTGTTGTCCTTTTGTCCTTTATTTTTCAGTGTTTATCCCCATCCTATTCATCTTTCCACTCCTCCTCTTCCTTTTCTTCTCTTTATGCAGTTTCTTCTCTCTTACTCTTTTTCCTTTCTCTTCTGCCTGACAATTTGAAGGTGATATTTGAAATGCATGTAACCCGCACACTTACATACAAGTGCAGCAAAGGTACTCTGTGCTGCAGAAGGCATTGGTGGAACTCCATAGATCTCAATATATCAGTGCTTAAGGCACTCCCCATAACTTTCCCCAGGGGAGCAAGGCTAAAGCCATTCATCTGAAATTGTTACTTATTTTCCTTTGGGGATTTTTTTTTTTTCCTGATATGGTCTTCTGTCTTCCTTGCTGCCTTTTGATCTATTTTCACACTACTTTTGTTCTTCAGTCGTGTGGACTTGCCTTTCCGGTTATCCCTGTCATGATGTCCTTGAAGAGATAACCAAGAGTGCCTTGTGATGTGGCTGCTGTGTTGCCCAGCCATTGCTGCATCCACTGTAGGCAGTATCTAGTGATTAGTGATAACTAGTTCAGCCAGTTTACAACTGACATTGGACAGGGGGTTGCTTATGCAAATAGTATTTTTTTTTTAACCTCACAAACATTTCAGTTTAGTTGAAAAGTACAAGTACGGCTGTGCAGTGTAGAGCAGAAATGAATGTGAGCCATAAGTGGTTTTTTCCTTTCCCTGCTTGTTGGCCAAACTCTGCTTTCACTTGTGCATTACTAGTAACTCAGAATCTGGCTAAATGATAAGAAACTGATTTGTGAGCCCCAAACCAAAATCTTCTAGCTGGGAACCAAAAAACTGAAACCATATACCTTAAAGAACATAAGTAGGAAAGGTCTGTAGAGCTCCCAAATCTTCCTCTGCTCCTCTGCAGGATGAGGTTGGGCAGGGCCTTCAGCTGTCTCCAAAGATGATGTGTCAGCATCAGCAGCATCTGGTGGGTCATTTCTGTTTTCTAGCTAGAGTTTGGGAAGTCCTCCATCAGTGCTGCTCAGATGACATTACCCAGCACAGTCTGGAAACTGAAGCCAAGCCCAGCGAGCAGGGAACTGTCTGTTCACTTGTTCTGTGTGCTGTTCTCTTTCAGTGGGCGTTTGGGGTGACCATGTGGGAGATTGTGACCCGAGGGCAAACCCCTTATGCTGGCATTGAGAATGCAGAAATCTACAACTACCTCATCAGTGGGAACAGGCTGAAGCAGCCCCCGGAGTGCCTGGAAGATGTGTAAGTACTTCCTCACCCTGCTGACATGACTTTTTGAGAAATTTGGCTCGCTGGAAGGAAACAGAGGCAGCTGGCTGGGATGCTGATCTGAAAGTCTCCACTTTCTAGTACACAGAGCCATTCACTAGAAAGTCTCTGGGTTAGCTACTAGATATTCTTTGCTGGCAGAGCTCCCAGGAACCTGTGGTAACTACACAAGCAGCTAACTTGGCTCAATGGTATCAACAGTGTCAACATTAGCAGTTCTTGGCTTTGTGGACACTGTAGTTGTGTTTCCAGAATCACTGAACCCTGCCTTCTCAGGCCAGCATCTGAGCAAGAGGATGAGCTCCATGGCATACCCTGAAGGCTGAATAGAGAGGCGATCTAGCAAGACTACAAGGAAACTGGATTGCAGAGGCAGTGGCCTGCATATATCTTTCAAAGCTTGGCCAGGTTTTCAAAATTTAATCTGCTACTCTCAGAAATAGCAGGCTGAAAGAGAAGAGAACAGATGGGACAAACTAAAGTTGTGTAGGCCAGTGTCCCACCTTAAATTACATCTAGGAACAAATCCAGGACAATCTTGAAGATTCTGGTTGCAGACATTTTCAGACTTACAGGAAGGATCTAGATAGTCCATAGGGCATCAGGCAGCCACATGCTGCAGCCTGTGCTCCTGCCTTAATCCTGCTGCCTGCTTTCTGTGTGTTGTGCCCAAAGCAAGGTACAACTATGAGCACTGACTTTAGTGGTCTAAGACCTCTTTCCTCCTCTTCCCTCCTGCTCTGATGGTGGATTTTTAAATGTACTCGCTTTCTCCTTTTCCTTTTTTCTACACAGGGAATAATCTGTACTTGTCTTACTAAAGCTGAATGCTTTTATCTTCTCAGCAGTTCATTTTAACTTTTACTGAGTATAAATGAAAACATTGTTATATCACTGCTTAAATTAATTACATGTCTGCATCTTGACTGCTCTGAAGTAGCTTTGGTTCCAAGTTGTGGAGCTTACGGCAGTAGGATGTTAGACATGTACAAAATAGAGAAGAGACTCAAAAACCTACTAGATAGGCACTGGAGAAAAATCCATCAAAAACTACTGAAAAGGCACAAGCATTTTTTTGTGAGGTCCTTGAGTTACAGGTTATTGAGACCTGAGAAAACATACCAGAAAGACTACATGCCCACCCTCAGATTATGTGCTTTCCCCAAGTGTTGCTACTGGACTGTCAGGCGTAGGGTACTGGGGCAAATGGACTTTTGGGCTGATTTAGTACAGCCAGTATTTTTCTACCTTTCTTTCAAATTGTCTATGCTGACTGACAGCAAAGGTGAAAGAAAGTATTTAACTTGGTTGTGCAGAATTGGAAGTTTCTGTTTTATCTGCGGTGTTTATAATAATTTCAACTGTTTGTGAGGGATGTAAATCAGGATTAAGACAATTGAACCATAGAAGCTTTCTGTAAAAGTAGTGTGAGATCAAAAACAGTCTTGTAAATCTGATCGCAAGGAATACAAAAAGTAAAATAAAACCCATCATGAAATGCTTTATTTCCCAGTAAAGGCCATATCAGATTTTTTCCATTTACAAGTTCAACTGAGGTTCATTTGTATGCAGTGTTTTTCAGTGCCAGCGCTGTGCTTTGTTCTTGTTCCCTGCAAAACTGGCAACAATAACACCATAGGAATGCAGCTGCCAGTCTTGCGGGTGATGCACAAAGAGGAGCAGGACAATGGCTCTGGCTGTGCTCCAGCGCTGCGGCTGGAGGCCTGGCCGGCGGGAGGGCAGCCAGCACAGACACGGAGCTGCCAGCAGGGCAGGAGAGCTCCTCTTCCCTTGCCCAAGCATGGGCCAGCAGAGCCAGCAATGGGCTCCTCATGCTGGCCAGAGCTGAGGTAGCTGGTATTTGACCGTAGGAGGAAGGCTACAGGATGGACCTGGGCCTGGTAATACCCCTGAGCATGTCTTCTGCACCAAGCTGGTACATTTGTAGCTGAAAGGCCATTTCTGCATTCCTCTTCCAGCATTGAAGCTGTTGTCCATTCTTTAACAGCCCTCTAAACAAACCCAGTGGGCCTTTTTCCAGCGCTGTTGACAACCTGTCAGGCAGCAGCAGCGGCACACTTCCGTTACTCTGGGAGTGTGGAGTTAATGTGGTGTGAAAGAAGGAATACTCTGGAAATAACATGCATCTCCCACAGTTTGGTCTTTGTTTTCTGTCTGCAATTTATCTGCTCTTGAACTAGAATTTGGAGAGATGGCTTCAGCTTTGGCAGAGGTTGCGAGGGTGCTTTTTGTGAATAAATTCAAAAGCTATTACTAGATGATGTCACGCTCACAGTCCTGTTCTAGCTCCCTAGAGACAGCGGAACAAGGGCTTTACCAAGAAATTCAGCATACTTTGACAGGGATTTTGGGGTTTTGATACCATCTAAATAACATTTTTGACCAAAGGGAGAATGCCCTTGAAAATAGAAACAAACAAGAAATTAGACCCATAATGGCCATCCATGCTGTGTCACCTGTACAAGGCCAAAGCTGACGGGTTTTGGGGGACTGTGGTTTTTAAGCTTCACTTCCCAGAGCCCCTGTTCAGAGGTGCAGGGCATGGCTGCTCCACTTCTCAGTGCTCTTGTCTCCCTCTATTTTGCAGCTATGATCTCATGTGCAGATGTTGGCATCCTGAGCCCAAGCTACGCCCCAGCTTTGGAGTACTCCGGTCCCAGCTGGAAATGATTCGCGGGAGGATGTCCACGCTCTCTTCCAGTCAAGATCCTCTCTATGTCAACATTGGGAAGGACAAAGAGGCGTCTGCCAGTGACCCTGCCCTGCACGCCTCCTTTGGAAATATGGATGCTGAAGAGACTGTTGCTGGGGCAGCTGCTGCTGTCACAAGTGACTATCGCTACATCATGAGCCCCTTGTGCCTTGGAGATGATGCTGAGGGTGAAAGGCATCCAGATGGACAAGAAGGGGAGGACAAAAGCCTTCTGTATGACCTAGAGACAGAAGGAGAGAAAAGTTGCTAGCCTGTACATAGCAGTGACACTCTGCTTCCCTGGGACTGGATGTGTGCAGCATGGTGCTGTGTCTCCTGGGGCTCTGATGCCGGATCTGGAACGGCTTTGAACAACACTGGCCAGGGCTCTTGGGCAGCTCTTGTAGCTTTCACCACCTGTGTGGGCTGCAATGGCAAATAGCTTGGAAGAACTGCAACCCCAACAACCCCTTGGATTTCGGGGGGGAGGCAGTAGGGTTACGGGTTGACACATCCTGCTGAAATGAGTTCAGAGCTAAGGCGGCAGTCAGAGTCTGTGCTCTGCTTCTTCTCACTGAATGCTGGAGCAGAGCTGAATACACCTTCTGTTCAGTCAGTGCTTGCTCTTGTGTAGATGTTGTCTTCAATTCTGGCTGCGTGACTTTGGGACTGGTACCTCTGAAAACACTAGTGGGTATTTATATTGTCATTCAGGACAAGAGGGCAAAAGTTCCCCTTGTGTTCACTCAGCAGTACTGCCTAGACTTGTTGCCTACCTCAGTGGTTCTCAAACTGATCAAAAGGATCTGCTCCTACCCAGCACTGAATTTGAACATCTGGCTCATTTCATGCAGTGACATTTTCCGCTTCCTCAGTCCAGGGCTCTTCAAGAGTTTCAGACTTTTTTGGTGAGCAAGGAAATCAGAACAAAAAATGAAAATCCAGCATTCCTCTTCTCCCCATGTACCTTTTTTTATATATTTCTTTATCTTCTGTTTGATGCCAGTTCAGGCCTGACTAGACTTGCAGCTGACATTAAAATACAAAGGGAGGGAGAGCAGCTGGCTTGTGTGAGGGCAGAATCCAACTTCAAAGGAATGGAAAGGAAGCAGTGTAGAGAGGACATAACAGCAGTATGGGGAAACAGTGCTAATTAGTGCTAAGTGCTGCCCTCCAGGAGAGGGAGAAGACTGTGATACAGAATGACAGACTTCGCTCAGTTTCAGCAGGAGCAGGATTCAGCATTTGCTTCAAAGTTGGATTCTTTCAGTCATTCTCTTTATGAGTCCCATGTCTTCTTCAAATAACCAAGAACTGTAGCTGCTGTAGTGACATATGAAATCAGTTTCAGGAAGATGGGCGTCTCGGGAGAGGAATCAACTGGAAGATCTCTTTCTGAAGAGAGAGGCCTCATGATGAAAAAGCTTGAGAACCACTGGCCTTCCTATTTAGGAGGGTTTTTGGCATGCTGTAAAAGTCACGTAAAATATGGAGTAGTATCACTGCAGCCTTCCAGACAGGGCAAAATTAGTGGTTTTGCTCTTTGAGTTTTGTTTTGTTTTCCAATCAGCATGTCTGACTCACTGTAACTGCAAGTGCTTGTGTGGTTTTTAATAATTTAATATTTTACTGTAAATCAGCATTTGTTTTGTGCAGTGGTTCCCAGCAAGGAAGTGCAGTTACATCTTACTCTACTTATCCTAAATAATTGCTAGATCTTAATTTCTTTTATTTTTTACTGCACTGAAAAAACTTGGCAGTATTACTTAGGATTCCACATTGCACTTCCTCAAACTAATACCACAAATGTCAGCATTTACTGAGTTGGCAAAGGTGGGACCAAAAAGTCAAATGAGATTGCAGACTTGGTATCAGAACACTCCACCCTTTGATACCCAGTATTTGCTTATTGTAAGGTTGGGTCGAAATATAAAATTCAGGTCAAGTTTCAGCCCTTAGCAAGAACTCTTCCTAGGGAAGGGGAATTTCAGCCTGGGACTCGAGCATGGGTCCTTTCTGTTAAGTTTCCTACTGAACAGAGATGTCCTACCGGTGTCTCCAGAAATTCAGTATGGTTTCTCAGTTACAGATACAAATTCTACCATCTTACACCCCAGGCGGTACAGGGTTTTCTTTTCACTTAGCTGGAATGCTGTAAATGCCGGTGAGAAGATAACACCCAACAAAGGGTAACAAAAACCTGTGCAGTGCACTTTTGCAGTGAGGGCAGAAGGCTGTGCTCCCTGCAGCTGCCTAGGAAGTGCAGATGTACATACAGACTCTAACTCTGGGAAGCATGTCTTTAGTTTTTATGCAATTTTTAATAATAAAATCTGTACTGTGTTTGAGTCCCAGCCTCTTAACTGTGGCAGAACGTGGGATAATGCTCACTAACTGTGTGGGGTCATAACCAGCCCCAGCTGAAAGTCACCTTTCTTCCTTCACCAAGCATGATTGAGCTACTTAGGGGTGAAGAACATGTTTGGGCTGCCCGAATGACAGTTGCTCTGCATTGCTCCAGCCTTGAGATTGTGAAGGCCCAAATCTGATGGACAGGGGCTAGTGGTCCCACAAAAAGAGGCTCTCTGGCCACTTACTGGCATGTGATCCTTCCTACCCAGGAATGCAAGACCTTTTCATCAGTTCCTCCCTGAAAATTGTCCTGCGCACCCTCCCAACTACTGGCAGTGCTCTCAGTGGAAAAGGAGGTGGGTAAAATCCAGCTCCTGACTCAAATGTTCCAAGCACAACATAAAAGAGCCCCTGGATTTCCAACTTGCAGAGAAGAAAAGGCGTACCTCACGCTCTTATTCTTCACAAGCAAACAGCATGCTGCACGCCCTCTGCCTGCAGCTCACACAGAGAGGAAGAGTGATGGGAAACGGCACAAGCGCTCACCCCCCATCTGCAATGCAGGAAAAATTACTTCCAAAGCATGAAACAGCTGATTTAGTTAATATTTTAAGGTTCCAGTGTCCAGTGATGTCCCTTAGATCTGGTTCAAATGATGATTTCATCCTTTTGCGTAAAAGCCTGGACAGACCAGGTACAAATGAGGCTGTGTTGTGGGTGGGAGAGACAACACCAGAAGAACAAGTGAAAAAAGAGGGAGGGAAGGAGATTCTAAAATGGGGACAGATGGGATGAGCTGTCAAGAGGTGGTCAGAAAGCAGAAATGTGAAATTTTATATATGACATACCAAAACAGAGATTGCATTGCCTCAGCTGGGATCAAGCAGGTGTCTGAGGTGGGGGCTGGCTGTGTGTTTTGGTAAAGGATGAGGTACTCTCTCTGGTCTAGCCCAGGTGCCCTGCAGTGTTTTGCTCTCAAATCACGAAGAGGCTGTATAGAGCTGGCCTGGCCCTGCATCTGCTTGGAGACAGCGCTGTGATTCTGGCCCCAGGGAAGCTCCAGCCTAACAGCTCTGATTTTGGCACCACCCTGGCACACTGTTTTCCTAATTAAACAAAGCGTTTCTCCCACAGCCACCCATTTTTTCCACCACGCCAGTACAAGAGTGCAGACTCCCATCTTCCCAAGCAGCAGCCCTTGCCCAGTCTGCTGGGGCAGGGGATGTCCAACATCTGCACATTTATGCTGAAGCAGCTTCTGTCCAGTATGGGTAAGCCTGACCACACTCCTTCATCTCCCTGAGAATGAGACAGGGTCTCCTTCTTTTTAACAGAGGCTCAAGCTATGTGGGGCAGTTACCAGCTAAGTTGTGAGGCAGCATGACCCACACAGCACCTAGCAAGAGCACAGCAGAAGCTCACAGCTCTGTGTTGTATAGCAGATAGTGCAGGAGCAACCCCTGGCCCCTGTCACCTCCACTGCCAGAGCTGCCTGATGAGCCTCAGGCTGGGCTGTGCTGGCAGCTGAGCCTGCAGATACAGGGATGTTCCAGCCTGATGCAGTACCTATCCGTGTGGGGAATGGTGGGCTGACAGCTCAGCAGACGCTTGCAGCGAGTGCACAGATATAACTTGGAGCTACTGCACAGCTACCCTGAAACCAGCCACCTTCCTTCTTGACCTGTGTTTGGAACGAAGTGTTGAAGTCTTGACTCTGCACAAATACTCTCTAGGAGTGAAATGCAATTAATTTTGAGTAAAAATCTGAGTCTCACTGACCAGTGAAGGGAACAATATTTGCGCATAGGTATTTTCCTGATTTACATCCTATACATTGTTGGCAGTATTCATCCTCCTCTGATGTTCAACAATCACCAGCTTTTGCAAATCCTCTTATCTTTTTACCAGAGATTTCTGTGAGGAACCCTCACACACAGTCCTAATTTTATACTGACTTGTTATTTCACACCTGCTGTGCTCCCTTAAAATAGCGAGTTGTTCTACAAACACTGGATTCCTGTGGATTTGGATCCAATGGGTGATTGCAACCTCTGGGTGAAGCTTGCCCCTAATTCAGTTTCTTACAAGACCTTTTCCCTTGGTGGAGTCCCTGGCATCCAATACTCATTGAATTTCTATCTGCAGTGAAGGTACTGATGTGGAAGTAATAGGGTCTGCCACATGCAGACTTTTTTCAGAAAACTTGTAGGAACTTAATTATCCTTCAGACCTCAATCTTGCCATCGCATTTGCCTGAAATAAAGCAGTGGATTCAAAAGCTATTAGGGCCAACACGTGCAGCTGGTGATCAGTGAGCCTTGTCACCATGGGAAACAGAGCTAGAAATCAATTACTTAGTCCAAGAACAGAAAAGACCAATGGACATGGGTTTTGATTGCATTTTCTGTCATATAAAGGGAATTCAGTGTCAGTATGAATCAGACCTCAGTCACTGCACTGAGGTCTAGCAACAACAAAGATGATTGACTCCTCACCTCCTAATTACTCCATGGATCCTCCAGCTTGAGGCATGCCAAGCCAAGTCACTCCCAACTGCACTTAGGTGAAATGGAACATCTTTTGGTTATATTTGACAGTAGGACTGAAATTAGGGAACAGGTATTTCAGCACCACAGAAAGTATCTAAACAGCTTTTTTTTCCCTCCCATTTCTTTTCACTGGCTTGAAATAGAACTGAAAGAAATGTGAGACCCCAGGAAACAGATGGCACTTGTTGATTTAAGCTTTGCTTGGTTCAGTATAGATTTTATGGGACTGGACTAGTTTCCAGAAGAATCTTTATAGGAGCTGGCTCTTGCCAGCATGTGGTGTAAGGAAGCACAAATTCGTGACAAGGAAAGAGGGCTTGCATGCATAAATGATCCAGCTGGAGTAGAGGAGATTGCAGCACATGCTGATAAACATGCAGTGCCAGTAAAGGTGACAGAAAGGGGGAGCTGACAGAAATGGCAGGTCACTGGAGAGAAGCAGGCTGTACACTGCAGCAAATTCAGAAGGTCTCTGCTTTCTTAGTTAATATACAAGACAATGATCCTGGCTGCTACCCTGTCATTACCTGAGCTGCGTGGGATATTGCTGGTGCCTCTCTACTTCTGTTCTGCCAATGAATGCCTCTGTGACAGCGACTTCTGCTTGTGTGACATGGTGCTAGCCAGAGCAGAGAGCCCTTTCGTCACTTGCTGGGGCCTCTCACTGTTCCTTCTTATTAAATTACCTTTAAAGAAGCTAAAAGCCCCCAAGGTTCACATTGCTAGATGATGTAAAACAGCCTGCCTCCCCCATCAGGCAAGGTTCAGAGCTAATTAATACATTTCCTGGTATTATTTGTCTGCAGAATCCCTCTTCTTACACAAAGATACACAAAGAGAAAGAGGAACAGAAATATCTTGCAGGCATGTAGCAGGGCATGTGAGGAGGGACTGAGCTTTAGCAGCCTTTTGTTGACCATGAACCTTGTACCTGAGCTGCAGGGTGTAAGGGCAAAGGAAGATGCAGACCTGGGGCTTATGCACGGGATCCAAACTGCATTCCAGAAAGAAGCACACACTTAGCTGTTACCAGAACCCCTGCAAAGTAAAAAAACCCTGTGTCAAATCTGAACTTCAAGACTTAGCATGTCATCAGACAGTGGGGGTAGTTTAAGACCCTCTCCCCAATATTTGTTTGCTCCCCCTCTGCTGTAATTGGGGACGCCATCAGCCAGGGCCAGCAGTGCTGGTGCTGCTGAGGGTAGTGAAGGAAGAGCCAATGATGCACAGAAAAGGATGAAGCACAGGCACATGTTTCTACCAGCCCTGCTGAGGGGGTGGAAATCTCTGGCAGAGCAAACAGCCGGTGACTTCTCACACTCCCTCCCCCCTGTCTGATTCACTCCAGCTTGTCTGCCAACACTCCCAATTATGCCAATGCACTTCCATTGAAGCTGATATGCTGGGCTGTACCTGAGGCAACAATCAGGCTCACTATGTGAAATCTTTCCCATATTCTCCACCTATTGATGAAGTCTCCCTGGGTCACCACTGAAATGGATCAGGGCTGCTGCCCTACCGGCCAGTGGGTTTTTTTCTGCAGGCATCATCATCAGGCAAGGATCCAAATGAGAGGGGCTGAACTTACTAATTTATGGCAGAAATTAGCATGGCTCAGTACTTCTCAGTTTCCTTTCTTAATATACTCCACGAAATATTGCCAGTCTGCTGAGCTCTGTCAAGCTGTAGGGTGGGGAGCTGCAGTGCTGGAACTAGAGACACAGTTGGCCCACAGGGACTTTTTGGGGGAATTTATGCTCACACACTCAACCATTGTAGCCTCAGTGGAGCAGACCTCACTGCTCTGAGGCCTCCTGCACTGCAGGTCTGAACCACCCATTGCTAATAGTGTATAAATCTGTGAGAAAGGCACTGAGATCGTCAGAGCTTGATTTCTGGCATGAAAATAGCACAACCGAGGGAAGGATGTGGAATGTAACCTGGAAATGCACCCAATCTGCCTGTATACCATGCCCTGACCTCTCCTGGGTGAAGATGATCTGCTGGGATGACGGTTTTCTTTCTTGAGCCTGTTCAGTTGCTGAAGCATTATGTAGCACTGCTGAGCCCTGATGCTGATCCCACAGCAGGGGCACTGCGCAGCAGCTCACGGAAGTCCAGGGGATGATGCCGTCACAAGGCTGGCAAGAATTCAACATCGTGCTTTACAGCTTGCCTGTTTATCAGAAATCTGTGAATGTAGAAAATAGGCACTTTCCTTTGTTCCAGGAAGGCTCTAAAATTTCATGAGAAAAAAATTAATGGATTTATTTTCTCAGTAAACATCTCACAGAGCATCACTGACACTGAATTTGGCAAATAAAGAAAAAGCTGTTCTTAGCACATTACACTTAACATCAGTGCAAATGGGGATTAAATCTTAAAGAAGACAAAGCTTTCTGTGGTCTTGCCATACAGTATTAGGATGAGGTGTATCTGTGTCTCTCCCATAACCATGTTCCTGGACCTGCTAGCACAGATGGAAGCAAGGCACTGCCTTGTTTTCACCAGGTGTGATTAAAGGGCCCAACATGCCTCTCCCTCAGTGCAGATGAGCCCACAGACAATGGCTTCTGTTACCACAGCTTCTTCCCCCTTGAGCTTTTGCTTGTAGGGAGGATGCTGGAAACAGGAGCAGGCCTTAGTTGTGAGATCCCTCATACACAGAAAAGCCCAGGGCAGCCTGCAGTGAGCAATCCTGAGGAAGTTCGGGAATCGATTCAGTTTTTTACCCCCAGGGCCAGCTGCTGAGGACTGGCCAGCGAGCCAGTGTTGTCTGCTCCAGAGAGCCAGGACAGCTCAGAGAGGCCAGAGGTGAGATAATGTGCCAGCTGGGGACATTTTGTAGTCTCTAGCATGACATTTGTGTATCAGAAATGCCAGTCTACTCTCCTACAGAATGAATTGGTGCTGCGCTTGGGACACGTATAACAGCAGACTTTGCCTGATTTTTAAAATCCCTCACATTCATTGTTTACAATCCTAAGAAATATGCCCATAAAGGAAGTTGAACATAGGCCCTTCAGTAAGCTGAAGTCATTTAATGATATGCAGGTCTCTATATAGGGAAACCTTTCCCAGCAAGTTCTGTTTCCCCTGCAGCTCTCCCTGCTGCCTGCTCAGCCATGAAATCCTATTTTGCATCCCACAAATGCAATTTCAATACCTCCCTATGGCCACAGTCTCCTTCCTGTCCCTCCCCCAACTCAGATTGGGAACAGCCATCCTGCCTGGCTTGGGGCAGCCCCAGCAGCACCAGCAGCCCCTGATCCCTCCTAGCACTTACACCCGCAAGGATGCTGTGCATGACCAGCCAAATCCTTCCCCTTGCTGACCAATTCAGGATCTTTGCCACCATACCACTGAACTGTTCTAAGGGTCCTTGGCAGCAGGCACATTTCTTGAGATGGCCTCAGTGCTTTAGTGACCCTGCTGGTGAACGGTGGAGAATAATCCTGCTTATATTTCTATTTTTTTTTTTTTAATCGTGATTCACCTGTCAAGGAGTAGCGGATTGCTGAGCAAGAGAAAATTCTATATTCTAGCTCCACATGATCTAAGAGTTGGGAGATTTTCCTGGCCAGAGTTTACATCTGCTCAGTTATACCTATTGACTCCTGTGAAACTAAGGAAGCAACTGAAATGATAATTCGGCCCCAAACTATTAATTTTTGCTTGCATTGACATTCAGCATGCAAAACCTGATGAGATTTCTGGATGTAGATTTGGTGAACTGCCCTATGAAGCAGGCTTGGGAGGGATGCAGAAACCTCTTCAAGTGCCAGCTCTCAGACCATACAGAGTTCGTTGCTTGTTTGTACCCTAGGCTGCTTGTGCAGTTTTGTGATGTGGTTATGTTGTTTATCAGCAGCATCTATGAAAAACTGCATATTTGGTGATTGCTTTGTCTGTGCCATTTTAGTAGTTTCACTGGAAGCGTTTCAGTGAAATACATAAAATGCAAACACTGGCTTGAGGTGGACACCTTAGCATGTCGTTGCTTTAGATAAGGATGCTGTGTTCATAGTGAATGTCCTGACAGTCCCTCCTCACACTGCATGGGGAAGTGTTGACTGAGGCCACACTGGGAGATGGGCTGTGAGAATGCACCTTCTGCTCACAGGCTGCCCAAGCGCTGCCAGTTCCCAGACCTGGTGAGAAACTGGACTGAGGAAATCACCCCTGCCCAAATGGGTACAGCACAAGCAGCAGGCTGCTAATGACAGCTGCTTTGGTCTGTGAACATGCTCTGACTGCACTGCTCCCTGATGCAGCTGTAACTTTTTGAGCAAGGCTTTTAGGCAAGGCAATAGCTTTTTTACCTTGCCTCAGGCCAGATTCTGAGAGCTGATGCTCTGCTGCCAGGTGTCTGAGCTGGTCTCTGGCCATTGCATGTCTGCCTCAGGAGCTTTAGTTTTCCTTTGCATCAGCCTCAGATGTAGGATGTGGGTAGCAGACAAGTGCTTAGGGCAGTGAGTTGCTTTGGATGGCAAAACTGTTCACCCTGCTGCTTAGTTCTGCCAGGGCAGTTCTGCTGGGGCCAAGAGACAGGGGAGGGGAGAGGGTCCCCTCATGCTCCAGTGGGAAAGCCGATACTTTGGGATCTCCTCACCTGCTGTTGACCACTCAGACACCCTTGGGGAGGGCAAAATTTTTGCCAAAGCATGGGAGCCTCCACGTGGTCCGCAACGGTCTAAGAATGGTTTCCAACCCACCCAGAACCTGTGACCCCACTGCTCCCCCTCTGAGGAGTAACCCAGCCCGGTGCCTGCCTCTTCCCTTACCCCTACTTCACTCCCTCCCTTTTCCTTCCTCTCTGTTACCCACCGGGTAGGCCTCCTGCTTTAGGGAAGGTCACAGGTCTTGGCCCCGGTATGCCAGTGGCAGTCTGGGCTGCAGGAGCAGAGCTCTGCCCCTTGCAAGAGAGACAAGCTGTGCCTGCTTCATGTCGCCTTTCACCGGGAGAGGCTGCAAGGGACGGGTAGAGTCTATCTGTTAGGTCTGTAATACCGCTTGCGGCTCTCAAAGCTGCTTTAAATGAGGACGTTGCACCATGAGAACTAGTGGCTTCACATATCTGAGAAATCACCACCACTTTCAGTTTAAAAGGAAATAATTCTAGGAGCCAAGGAGAGGTTTGGGTGCTGTCGGGAAGTTCAGCCAGGAGCGCTGGCATCGGGCGCCTCCGCGCCGCAGCTGCTTTGGCACCGCTGCCGGCAGACGTGTGCAAGGGGTTTGCAGCTGGAGCTTCCTGCCAGGGCTCCAGGGCAGCTCCGTGCTCACGTGGATGACGAGCGATCAGCTTGGCTTCCCGCGGCCACGGAGGAGCCTGGGCCGCGGGGATGGAGGCACCGCGCCCGCCCGGGGGACCCCCACAGCCCCCCAGGGCAGGTTTGTGCCCCGGCCCCCGCCCCCATGTGCTAGCGGGGCTCAGGTCGGTGGCGCTGCGATAGAGATCTGACCCCGGGGCTGCGCCGGCAGCCTCCTTCCTCGGGGCTGGCGTGGGGGAAGGTTTAACCCCTCGCGTGCTGTGCCGCCCGTCACAGCGAGGAAGGGGCAGCCCAAGAACTGAGGACGGTGGGTTTGAACCGTTCGGGCAGGAAAGGGTTTGTTAGGCTGCGGTCCCTTCCGAACGGGAAAAGGAAGGAAAAAAGACTGGGCTCGGCTAGGCTTGTGGCAGCAGAAGAGCCAAAACTGCGGCACACAAAGCAGTTGGGAAAGACAGCCAGGCCGGGGTGATCGGGGCTGCTCCCTTCGCGGGAGATGGTCTTTGGCCAGATCCCAAAGGCACCTTGTGCACCTTGTGCACCTAGGAACTCGCCTACAGCAAGAAAGCCAAATCCCAGCGCCTCATCACTGAGGCATTCCCAGGGGCTTTCGGCGTTCCATAAACACCGTGCCAGGAGTGAACTGCAGAGAGACGCGCCGGCGCCAGCAGCTCCCCTCCTGTGGGTGCTGCCGCAGGTCTCCCAGCTCTCCGGAGAGTGACTGAGGGTGAGGAGCTGAAGGGAGGCGTTGTTTCAGCCCTGCTTTCTTTGGGCTGGGGAAAGCAAAAGCTTGGGAATTCGGAAGTCACAACTGTCCCTGGCCCTCGTGGAGGGAACCTGGAACGATCCTTGTAAGAAGAGGACTTGGCCACCTTGCAGTCTTCTGTAAAAGAGAGAGCAGAAGCCCAGCCTCAGAAGCACAGGCTCCTGCAAGTGTCCAGAGACAGGAAGACGTAGGAAGGAAGGCTGCAAGGGGGAGCAGTCTGGAGACCTTTATGAGCTCCTGGGGGACTTTATTACATTTGTGAAACAAAAACAGCAATAAAGCTAGGGGCAGGTTTTCTGCTTTGCCTGCCACTTTTCCCTGTCGAATTACTTAAGAAATCCTGGATAGGCTTTCCTCCCAACCTTACCTCTCCAGTCCCAGTGCCTGATTCCTGGCCTCTGGCTTTGGAGAGAAGAACATTCCTTGCTGTACAATTACACAGCTACCTTTGCAGCTCTGGTGACCAGGATAAAGGGAAGGTTCAGGTTTAAATTGTGACAAGGATGCACGATAGCAGCCGCTCCAATGTAACCAAGGGAAACTCTTAGAAAGCAACCATCACCAATGAACCCTTCCCATGTACTGAGATAAGATCATTATTTGGAATGCAAAATCCATGCTGCAAAGCCAGTAAATGTCAGCTTCACAATTATCTCAGCAATCTTTATCTGGTTCCCATGTGTGTAATGCTGATTTCATAAAAAATTCACACATTATTTTCTTCATATGATCCTGACTCGCTCAGTGCCCAGGAAGTTGCATCCTTAATCTGACATTTTGCAGGCTTTGAGTGATTGATTAAAACATTTAAAGAACATACTTCAAACATAAGGGTGGTGATGGTTGTTAAATGCAATTATTGTTGTTTAAATGTTATTGTTTTTACATCTTGATTAATTATAAATGGATATTATTAATGGGAGAACAAAATTTGTTTATAGGGGTTTGATTTCTAGTCATCAGGAATAAACAGAGCAGGTAATGAGTTTGGCAATAAAATGCCAGCCTTAGGCATAGACCAGATTTAGCACCACCCTTTCTCTTTGTATCACACTTCCTTCCTCCCACGAGCTCAGCCCACTCAAAACCTGCATAATTTCTTCTTATAAAAGGATGTGCCTGTTTCTGCTCAGTTTTCTAAAGCCTTTATTTCCTAAATATGCTCCTCAGTGGAATACTCCTATTGGATTTCCAGGCCCATTTTATCACTCTTAATGGGATGGGTGGGGATGGAAGAACTGAAAAAGTTGGGTGTTGATTTCAAATGAAGGGAAGAGGTCCACAGTGAACGATGTGTGAACAGGAGGTGGAGAGAACTGGGATAGTGAGTGGGAGCCACTGGGTAAACAGATGATGTTGAAGAGCAGTGTGGGCCCTGGGTAAACACACCCCTAGAAGAACAGGTACTGACTGCTCTTTCTCCACTTCCCCCTTTTAAAGGTTTTATTCAGGAGGGAAAGGAGGGGTAGAGGAGAATAATTATTTTTCTTGCTTATTTAAGGTTCCTCAATCTCTAATGAACTTTAGTTTTCAAATACTTTGCTTTATTAGCCAACAAACAAAAGATTTTTCAACAAAACCTCACTTGTAATTTGGGCATTTCTGCTTCCAACAACGTGTACATATTTAAAGTTAAGATTTCCCAATCTAACTTGGATAGGAACTTCTTCAACACAGCAGTCATGAGATCTACCTCTTTCCAATAAAGGGTATTTTTTGCACTTAGAGACTAAAATAGCACCTTTTTTTTTTTTTTTAGCTGTAACATGCAGTTGGCTCATTTCTCCGACATTCACAAATACATGAGGTTTCCTTCAAAACTACTCTAGTCATAATGTCTTTTCCCCTGAGAGATTATCAGACTTACTTCCCCTCCATGTGTTATCTTTTATTTTTCCAAAACTCCAATATCTTTGATTGCCTTGGCATTACTTCTTTATCCTTTCATATGTTTGCAACATCATTACATTTAATGTCAAACAGTAAATTTTATTTGGGTGGTGTTTCCTCTGTTTGGCCTATTAACTAAAACAGATCCTGCAGCTGGGAATTGGGCACTTCATGACTTATAGCAGCAGGAATTTCAAATAACTTATCCCTCAATCAGCCCAGAAATTCCAAGACAGGTCCTAAACCCACCAGCACTTTCTCCATGGACACCCAAACCCTTCTGAACTTCAGCTGTAAGATTGTAAAAGCCCAGCTAAATTTAGTTTATGTACCAGCTAATATATCTGTAACCTTTGTATACAGATTCCTCAAATATACTTATCTAAGGTGTGAGGGAAGGTATCTTTGAGCTTCTCAGTGATCTGAGCACAACCACTCAATTTGGTATCAATTCAACATGAAGTTCAATTTTGCAGAAGTATAAATCTAAGTCTAATTAGACACTTCCCTTTTTACATCCCTCATGGGCTCCCCAGCCATATTGTCACACATTTTCAGTAATGTCACAATGCCCGGGGAATGCAGATTGCTGCAATGACTGAGCACCTTTCGAGGCCAAGACCCCCAACACAGAAATTTCAGCCCAGGGCTACATTACAGTGCTGTTTACCACCAGCTTTTGTTTAAGTTTCGAATTAGTTTCCATTACATGTGATCTGCCTTTACGCTAGTCAACCTGAAATTATTTTTCAAGAGCGAACAAGAGGCCTGGCCTTCCTCAATGATGCAGTTATAGCCCTTGGTTGCAATTGCCACACAATTCAGCCAACCTGTACATGCCCAGGTTGCCCAGAGCTCAGGGGAGTTTCTTTATATATATATATATTTTTTTTTTTTTTCTTCAACATTTGTTCCATCATTTCACTGTATACCAAATACAGACTTTCTGGGTAAGAATCTCCAGAATCCCCTTTTGCCTAAACCGCGCAGGGCTGTTATACTCAGAAGTACGAGTGAATACATCCCTATGCTGACGGGACTTTATTTAACTCTTTCGGCTCACACGTAGTCTCAGGTAACTCGGGGACTGGCGTGAGTGCAGCTCCGTGGGCGCTCGACAATGCCTCCCGTCCCCGGGAGCCCTGCCGGGTCCGAGAGCCTCGTGCGAGCGGCAGCAGCACCCAC